>JAWNOS010000317.1:0-600000 GCA_035045845.1 Drosophila buzzatii
TACAACAGCTAGAGCTAAGGCCCGAGCCAGTCAAATTATAGTCCGTGTTTGGGTTTTCCTCACGGTGAGATATGCAGAGGCAGGCAACGAGTCGAGTGCGAAAGCCAAGGACGACGACGAGGACGAGAATGATGGCAAAATCGTGGTAAAGGAAAGAAAAGAAAAGAAGGAAACAGCAATTTTTTGAATGAAATTATGCATTCATAACCATCGACAAGCTATATATACGATTACATATACACAAAGTACACGTATACAATGAGAAGAAAAAGAAAGCATGAGAAAGAAGTCGAAACGCTACACACTGACACTTCGTACAGGTGGGGTCGATTATGGTAGAGGGTTATGCTTGAACTTAAGTCAAACACAGTTAAAAGAGTTAAGTCTATAATGGACTTGGGGCATTTATTAGCCAAGATCCTGCTAAAGGCTGGAAAATTTGAAGTTAAATATTGGGAAAGTACTGCAAGAATCCCTTTTCAAGCTGTTTAAGAATAAACGGAAGCCAAATAGAATGAAAATATATTATATGCAGAAAGATTTATGTAGTCATTTTTGATCTAGTCTGCTCCACCCTTCTCTACAATTACTACTTCTCCAGGTATTTGTATAACTAGGTGGTTAATGATCTGAATTAAATCCTTAGTACAGCCATCTGCTTGTCATTGGTAAAACTCACTTATAGGTTAGGTACGACTAGACATTGATCACTTTCATGTTTAGTTATTAGAAAGTAATGGTCATTAAACTCGTAGTGGAAGCCTCTTGTTAGTGCATTCGTCTGGTCAACCCTTTTTGCTCTCGTGCCACCCTTAAGCCTTTAATCAAATGCAGCAACCCTAAGCGGAGGATTACCTTTACAGCTACTGCTACCGCTGCTCCTGCTGCTGCTGTTCCTGCTGCTGCTGTTCCTGCTGCTGTCGCTAACAAGTTGTTATTATTTGTTGCTGGATATTGTTTAATTTAAAAACTGTCACGCGGACTTAATACCCATAATGCAGCCCTTGTGACTGTGCCTGTTCCTGTGCCTGCCTATAATGCATCAGCAACATCAATGAAATGTGTAAGCCTTTGACTTGATGCCACTGTGCTGTTAAGGGGTTCATTCCATTATATGTATGTGTATGAGTGCGTGGCATGCAACTGCAGAAACCTGTTTGATCAAAACTTGTTCTCAAGGGTCTCGACCACTGGCCAGCGGGCAAGCCCCATGCCATGTGCCGAAACACAATATATACATATATGTTCTCGTTTAGATAGGGGCAGAAAATCTCAATATTCATAAGAGTAGTAAAAAGAGAGATAGAGAGAGACAGAGAGTGTGTGCGTAAAGTGTGAGTGCGAGAGTCCTATGTCGTGTCGCGTGTTTCATCAAACTTTTTTTCAAAACTTGTGGGGGTCGAACGGTAAACGGTAAACGTTCTGAAGATAACATCTGCCTGGGCTTTTGCGATTTCCATTTTCAGCACAGGGGTTGCTTATTGCATAATTATGCCATTGTCCAATGAGATTCGATATAATCTAATTTGTTTTAGCTAGCCCATAGTCCACAGCACACTGCTCACAACCGGTTTTGGGGGTTAGTTTTCGGGTTGTTCTTTCTTTCAAGCCAAAAGATGATGACCCAATGACCTACAAGTTGTGCTTTACCTTTCATTATTCATTTGTTGGCTGTGTGCCAAGGTGAATGCCTTAACATAAATTATTCACAGCTGTTTATCGCGCAAAGGATTACCTGGCTAACGGGCATTTGTTTCGTGGTATGCTAAAAATATCTCTATAAATCCCTAAGTCTTGAGGCGTAATGCGAACTTTATAACTCATTTCTAGCGATTCGCGAGCTGTGACAAATTTTCCGACACACTTTTCCTCCCTCCATTCCAATTTTATTCGCCTGCTTTGACGGTTAATGGCAACCGATTCATAATTTTGATTTATCAAATTGTGAATTTCGGATATCTGTCTCTGATTTGAGTGAGTCTCTTTGCTCTTCTCTCCAGTTTCTGTTTTTGTTTTTGTTGCGTATTTTGTTTTCAGTATTCGTGTTGGGAGTGTGACGAATGCTTTACATTTTTCAAATTAGCTATAGAGATGATTACAGCTCCGAAGCGAGGCAATACAGAGATAAGGAGAAAAGAAAAAAGCGCAGGAGATGTTTTTTCAAAGTACTCATACCTAATGTAGTAATCAAATCGCTCTTAATTAATTATATTCAAAGCTCCTACTTTGATATGTTGATATATTCAAAAATTTCACATTGATGTTCAATGCTTTTGTTCGAAAATTTGAACTACCAATTTATATATATTGTTTAATCGGTTTAAAAAATAATATTTTTATACCCTGAGCCCATTGAAAACGGGAAATCAGGGAATAATGAGCTATAGAGTTCATTCTTTTTGTGTTAGGTCCGTATATTGCACGCGCAGTTCGAGTTTGTTTCAGAAATTCGATAACTTTTATATTTAAGAAGTTATCGATAAAAGAAAAGTCATATCTATATTGTATGTTTCTAGTATTTGAAATGCATTTTTTACACATTTGGGGGATCATCGGGAACCAGTTATAAAATTCATCTTTAGAGTTAGAGTGTCCAAGTCTTCTGCATATATAGATACTAATTTATTACAATTTCGGTTTTTATCAGATTTTGGATTCCGATCGCCTATACACCCCCAAATGTGTAAAAAATGCATTTCAATTATGAATCGGAGAAGTTATGGCAGCAAAACCCATGTGGCGCAGCAAGAGAGGCAGCGAGAGCTAGAGAGTTGCAATTTGGAATGTATACTCGCGATGACAACCCAAGTTCAAAAAGCTATGGCGGATATATCTACGGCCATTGGGCGCGTGGCAAATCGGGAAAAACGTATCTTCTACACCGTTAACGCTAGAAAGCTGAAATTTGGAATGTGAGTTAATGTTATGATTCTATGAATATCGATCAAAAATCTTTATATCTACGCCCATTGCGGGCGTGGCAAATCGGACCTGAATATATAGTGATTTTTCAAATTGTACATACTGTGAAATTATGCATACTCGGGTTGACAACCCAAGAACAATAAGCTATGGATGCATTCATGCAGAAGTCTATTAGGAATTTTTTAGGAACTGGCTAAAAATATGCGCCCACGCCCACTGGGGCGTGGCAAATCGGCAAAGAAGTTTGTTGTGGCCAACTGCATAATACATGCTTCTAATAGCTCAGTAGTAATTGCTAAGATGGCAGAAAGCATTTTAACATTAATATAAAAATATTAATGAATTTATAAAATAAAATTTATAAGTTTTCAATTAATAAATAAAAAGTATCCAGCGGGATTTGAACCCAGGTCTTTTGAAAATAACATTTAATCGTTATCTAAAACTAAATAAATTCACAGCTGATGAGCTGATCAGCTGATCAGCAGCTTGTGACGACACAAAACAATAAAATCGCAATTCTTGGAATATGTATACACACTTGGATGTGTATACACTTACAAACAGCTGTTTACACTTGCATACATATATGCATGCATAGAAAAATTGCTTGCCACGCAACGTAGCAAATCGGAAAAGCAGTTTCTAGTGCTTAAATGCACAATTCATAGGCGTATGTTTATATGTAAAAATATTATCAATTGGCGCTGGCAGCAAGCATTTTATAATAAATATAAAAATATAAAATACACAAATACAGAAAAAATTAAAAATAAGAATTTTTAGAAAAAAAACGGTTTTTTGCGGGATTCAAACCACGCACCTATAATTGCAGCTTGCAGAATACTAACCACCAGCGTCACTGCTATGATCTGGCATTCGTTAACTAAAACCAAATAATGCTAGAGCGCCTTTTGAAAAACTAAAGTAACGATCGAAAAATTCACAATTCAGTCGCAATTCATAGAAATTTTAGCATACAAACTTTTGTACGCATACATAAAAAATCGTGTGTATACTCATATAGTGTGTACATGTGTAAATCTGTATGTACATATGTATAGGAAAAACGTTTTTTGCTTGCTAATACTAAATATTTCGTTTATTAAATGTTTATAAAATAAGTAAAATGCACTTACGGGAACTTGTTATTTTATTTTATTTATTTTTTTCAAATACAGAAAATATTAGTTAATATTTTAATTATTATTTTTAATTTTAATAATTGCAAGCTTATTAACTGATATAGTATATCTTGCCTAAAATCTTACTGGTATCAAATCCATGTTTTCCCCTTTATTGCAGCTGCTTGTAAAAACACAGATATATTCAAATGGATATATTTATATACATATATAATATAAATATTCCAAGCGCTGCGACTTTTGTCGTTTGCCTTGTTATTGACCTGAACTTGACATTTTGCTCTGAAATTCGTGTAGGGACAGACGCAGAGACTACAAATGTCCAAAATGCACTGTTCGCAAGCATGGTATGTATGCAGAGGGGAGGGAGAGAGGTGGCATGTAGCGGGTTAGGCTCGAAGAGTAAATACATGGAATAATAAAAAGGATACGAGTGAGAGTCCCAACCCCGATTCAGCGACAGGATACACGTCGCAGCCACCGAACTGGAGCCAGCAGCTGCTGCTTCGGCTGCTGTTGCTGTCGAGGAATAGCCTACTTGTTCAACCTTTCTTCGTTACACGAGCTAAAGCACTTCGGCAACAAGAGCTGAGTGGAGTTGTGGTTGCAAAAGGACATAGCGTATATGAAAATATTTATGAGTGCTCGATATTAACTGAAAAAGCGAGCTCTTTAAGAGAGAACCAAACAAAATATTGGAAGCTTTATCAGGCTGATTACTTAAAACGGAACTGGAGAAACGTAGTGATTTCAAAGCTTATTGAACCTCGAATGCTATAAAGTAGCTGAATAAATGTCAAACTTCTTCATAAATCGTAAATGTTGTTGAAGACTGACAACGCAGCACCTCCCGAGCACAAACTTTAAAATGAAAGAGCAGCAATTGCTAAGGCGTTGTTGAATTAAGTTTTATCCAATGCTCGGCACAGATTTTAATTAGATATAATGTTAACTTAATGAGTCTAATTCTATCTCGCTCGGCTTCCTTTGATATTAGGGGGTTACTTTTGAGCTTATCTAAAGACCCTCTGGTTGATGATGTATCTGGGTGGTGCTGAACGAATAATGTTCACATTTTTATTTTTATTTTGGACAAACCGTAGATAGCCTTCTTGATGAGATGTGATGTGTAAGTTGTCTTGACAGCTGTGAAGTTTCAATTTGCTGCTTTTAGGCTTATAGATAGTCTATTTTTATTGGCTTTAAAGATAGATGATAGATGCATCATCTGTGGAATTTATTATTAAGTGCATTCTTTATATATTAAATATATTTCATAAAAGAAGCTTATTTGCCAAAATAAAAATGGTTTAAGAGAGAGATTCCACTATTTATACTTTTATACAATTTATTTAATAAATATATATTACATAATGTAAATATTTTATAATTCTTTTTAAACATTTTTGTTCGTAAACTCAGGAGTTATCAATCTGCGGCTAAGAGTTTTTGCTGCTGCTCCTGCTCCAGCTCCTCTTTCTGACTCTGATGTGTTTAACTGTGCTAAGTTCTCGCAAGTAACTTGTCGTCTGCTCATTAGTAGTCGCATTCGCATTTACATACACATACAAAATCGCTGTGACAGTTACAGAAACTCACACTCACACAGCACACATATATGCACAGTCATAAAGGTATTTTAGGTTTAATTGTAGGGGTCCTACCTCAAGCTGAAAAGAACACAGGCGAAAGGATTAAGAGCCAAAGCCAGCAATGCATTAAAAAAGAGGCATAGCAAGCACATTATAGTTATGTGAAAAATTATTAAAGTAATTTTATGAAAATCTACAGAAAAAGTTTAAATTCTTCCTCTGACTTTCTCTGTCGGTCTTTATCTTTCTCACAATGTTAATTGTTCAGGTATACACATATATATGAAGTTTGTCTGTCTGCCTGTTTGAACTTGGAAACTTGATTTTGCGTAAGAGTGCCATGCAGAAGGACGAAAACAACAACAACGTGCAACATTTGTCACTAAGTACAAACTGTGATACACACAGAGACAGAGAGACAACTATAGACAGAAGGGGCAGACAAACGGACATGCTGAACGAAATGCCGGGACATACACATATACACATAATATATATATATATATATATATATATATATATATATATATATATATATATACAGACATAAGTGACTGTAAGTCCTGGAACCGCGTGCCAGCGACTCCTCTTTAAATTTTGCTGACTGCGCGCGCAGCCACATGAACTGACAGAGGACGACCTGGCTTTAAGCCAGTCTCCTATACTTGTGTAAAGCTCAAGTGGCTGAGAAAACGGAAGTTAGACATGAAATTAAGTATTTCGATTCGGCAAAAACTAAAAGTAAAAAGGAACTGAATAAGAAAAACTTTAAAAGCCACACGAAATGGCTTGCGAAGGCAAAGGAACATGGCACATGGGAATTGGAGTGGGACACGCAATCGGGTAGCGGCAGGAGCGGAGCGGACTGCCAGCGGGTTGCCTGGTTGGCGGTTAGCGGGTTAGCGGGCAGGCGGGCTTTGGCAGCGTGAGAACATTTTCATGCAGGATATTTTAGCGGCTGCTCATCAAGAGTTGAACACACCCTGGTGGGAAGTTTGCTACCCTATCAGACCAACACACACACACACTCGCACACAAAACCTATATCAACACGCGCTCACTCTCTCTCTCACACTTTCTCACTCACTTCGCTGTAATTGTGTCTTGTTATGAAATTTCCCAGTATTTTCGGTACACTTCCGTATTCAATGCACTCATACGCACTGCACATGCGCTGACAGAGAGCACGAAAACATAAAAGAGAGAGAGAGAGAGAGAGCACGCAAGAGTTCCCCCAAAAAATACTGGGCTATCACTTTATAGTTGTTGTTGCTTCTGCTGCCGCTGCTGCTGAAGTGCACTCCACTGGCTGGGCAAACACACACACACACTCACAAGTATATATATATATATATCCATATGTGGCATGCTATAGCGCTCGTTTTTTTACTGGTCGGGGGTGTTATGTATTTTTTACAAGTGTTTAGTCAAATTCTCATACGCTGTCAGTGGGGGAGCGGCCCCTCTTGGTTACCAAGCGAGGAGGTGCCGGGGTGCAAGCAAGGGTTTGTCGGGAACGTTTTGTTTACAAACGTGAGGTAAAAAGTTTGAATGAGAATCTGGCAGGGAGAGAGAAGCATTTTAGATGGAAATTGATTTTCGCTGTGACCAAGCGAGTTGGCGGATATAAAACAGCAAGAGCCTCGCAATATAAGCTAAAGACAATAGAGACTAGCCCAACTCTCACTCCCCCTTTTCCACAACAAATCGAATTGTAAACAAAGCATAAGAGTTTCGGGAGTTTCAGGAAGTCTTTATATTGAAGACTAACTTTATTAAGAAACTTCTTAATGTAACTAGGTTCATATTCGAAAATTTTTATGGAACAGAATGTTTTATTTTTTTGACAATTTATTAGCCTTTCTTCCGCTTCGATTATTTTGCTCTCGTATTTCACATCGAGAGTCGCTTGCTTGGCTGATCTTTCAAGTGATTTCTTCTTCTTGTTTAAATAAGGCTAGAGTTCTTAGGCGATCTAACAACTACCCTAGAAGAAAATTTAAGCTGATCTCAATCATATAACACTTAGCGATTAGCTTCCAGTTCATGACACTTGAATAGAGGAGGTAAAGCTCTCAGTCTCTTTTATGCTCTTGCTCTTGTTCGTGCTCTTGCCAATGGGGGTGTAACCACATCCATAAGTGCATCTCGAGAAGCAATCTTAATAGCTTTTGCAGACAGCAGACAACAGATGATTGACAAAGAAAACCGCAAGACATATTTAAATAACTGTGTAAGGGCTATCATAAGACTTGTCGTGGCCTGCACCGAATAAAAACAGGATAAAAAAAAAAAAACAAAAAGCAGATGATTGCGCAGCAGTAGCAGCAAAGCAAAACAAAACAAAAGGACAGATCAAGGTGACGCTTGAAGAAACAGCTGTCAAGTATTGAGGACAAACGACATATGATTGCTGCGGCGGCTGGTTGCTTGCAACAAGTTGCAAGGTGCAAAAGAAAACTTCAGCCAAGGGGAGGCACAAGCAGGCGAAGTATCAGCTCGTCAGCATTAAACAGAAGCAGGTATAATAAGCGATCTCTGCTGATTATTATGTTTGGGAGTAGTCGGCTGTGAGCTCTCCACATTACAGGTAGCACAGGTAAACCTGCATGATCTACTCTCTCTCCCGCTCCCTCTACGTCTCTCTCTCTCTCAGATCGCCCTCGTTTACGTCCGTCCTGATCGGTTGCCTGCCTGTTGAGCAGCTGTCGTTAATGAGCTGTACCGCAGGCTACCCTGTGTTCGCAGACACGTAGGGGTTGCTCGACAATCAGCCAGCATTTCGTATTTAATTTTTCTTTTCTGTTTGTTGTTTAGAGAGCAAATGCAATCTCCGCACACCCATCTAATCTTTATTGACGGCATTCGGCTAATGCTATGGAAATTCTATTTGTCAAACAAACAATTTCGTTTCGTTTCTCGTTTTCACGGCAGCCCTATAAATGGTTTACAGCCTCAAGTTCTTTCTAGGCATTTTTGTGGATGTATGCGTGTCTCTCAGCAGGTTGCATTCTTTGTTCGTCGCAGGTACGTGAACCGCTGATCCTCAACAGCTGAACACGCGAGGTTTCCAAAGAACTCGTCTCGCCATAAGGTCCACTCGCTCGCTCTCATTCCCTCTGTGCTGGTCTACACATTACAAATGCTGCATGATATGGGTTTGGCGATAAAAAGGAATTTCATGTTTTTCATACTTTGTTCTTCGTAATGGAGTTTGGCCTCTTATTTGCTCTAACCGTATCAGAGCATCTGCTCGGCGGTGTTTTCCCTTTTCAGTTTTTCTTTACACACGTAAGATGAGAATAATTCTATGGCAAGTCTACAACTTGAATTGTGTGAGGCTTAGAAAGTATTTGATCTGTTATTATAATTTGAATCCAATAACAATGGTATTTTGAAAGTGTTTGTATAAGGCGTGACAGGTTCATAATATATACATATATAGTTTTGATCAGTCTATGGATCTAACCATGTCCCATGGCAACTACACCGGCCAAAAGAATTCACAAAGTGCGTTAGGAATGTTAAGCCGCAAAGTTTCTTGCAGTTTTTGTCCTCGCTAATATCGAAAAGACATTCACTTCTCATTTAAATAACTAAACTCTATATATATTGAGTTAATTTTGTTGGGACGATTTGCGGAGCAGGAGACGCGTGTCAATTTCTCGTTGATTAGCGCAATGCTGCTGCTTCGACTGCGAACCCAAGTCAATCTCCTACCCAAAAGACTTTTCTCAGCCCTGGCAAAAGACCTAAATACACAATATAGCAAACGCTTACAGTAATCTCACCCCAAAGGACGACAGCAGCAGCAAAACCACCAACATCACCAGTCACAACACAAACAACAATAACGACAACAACATCATCTCCCCTGCTTTCACCCACTTCCCTCTTCATGTTCGGCGATGAACGCGTCGCTTGCGCATTAAATGCGATTTTAATCACTTTCCGTTTTGTCACTGACGTGTGACTGGAAACCGAGAGAGGAATTGTGAACAAAAAGAGCAGTTAGGAACTGGGAGAGAGCAGAATCGTGGATCAGGGGAAACATAGGAGCGTCTGCTAGCTGGTAAATGGGATGTACTTGGCACCGAATTCCTCTATTCACACTGCTCTCCCATGCCTATGGGATCAAGATTTCTCAAGTTGTGGCATGTCTTCTGACTTTTTTTAATACGCTATGGAGTGGATCTGAGTACTTCTTCAGGCAAAACGCAATATTGCATACATCCAATATATACCTTGAAGTACATTTATTATATAATTTAAATAGCATTCTGAATTTTAATGTTTGGCTTTTTATTTACATATGTCAAATTTTCTGCGTTTGTGTAACACTCTTTTGTTTAGTTCTTTGCTTTTTTAGAATTTTAATAATGCAAATTTAAAACAAGTAAGAAGGCTCTAGTCGAGACGGCTCGACTACGAGATACCCTACCCAAAAAGGCGATAATTTGTACTCTTTACGCACATATAAGCGCGCGCTCCATATCCATAATATCTATCTAAATATACAAATATTGAAGTCTTTCGCTAACACGGTGTAGAAGTTATGACCAAAAAACGTAAAAAATGGAAACGAATTTTTTATCGATAATTTGGAAATGGGATGAGTTGTCGAAAAAACAAAATAAACTCGTACTGCGTAACTAACATACGAGTGTTCATGTGAAATTTCAGCTCTCTAGCTTTTGTAGTTTCCGAAATCTCGACGTTCATACGGACGGACGGATGGATGGACAGACTGACGGACAGGGCTCAATCAACTTATTTTTATCTGCTGATCAAGAATATATATACTTTATGGGGTCTGCGACGTCTCCTTCTGCCTGTTACATACATTTTCACAAAACCATTATACCCTGAATTCTCATTTTCAATGGGTTCAGGTTTAAAAAAAAATGTATGACATTATGATAGTATTTGTAAATATAAGTATATATATAAAGCGCTAAGCGCTTTTCTATGCATACATACAAAGGCTGCATGCTATAGTATCCAAGAATTGCGGTTGAATTGTGAGTTTGTAGCAGTGATAATTTTTCAGCCTTTTTGGAGGCGTGACATCGAAAAATACCTTGTAATTTTCGCATTTTGGAGTGTTAGCAGTTATGATACCTCTTTCTAAGAACTGGCCAAAAATTATGGGCCTATGCCCACTTGGGGCGTGGCAAATCGGCAAAGAAGTTTGTTGTGACCAACTGCACGCAATGAATTAGAAAAATAAAATTTTAATGTTTCCGATTAAATGTACAGCGGGATTTGAACCCAGGTCATTTTAAAATCACATGTAATCGTTGCCTAAAACTAAATAAGTTCACTGCAACAAACTCAAAATTCAATGGCAATTCTTGGAGAACTATAGCATACAGCCTTTGTATGTATGTATAGTATGTATGCATTGTATGTATGCATATGCGCGCACACAATGTGTATACTGTGTATAGTGTGTATAGGAAAAAGTTTTCTTGCACAATTTTCACATTGTACGTTTGCTGATTGCCGAAATATTTAGTTTATTAAATGTTTATTGAATAAATAAAATGCACCTACGGGAACAGAGTATCTCGCAGTTAGTTGCGCCTAACTGCAACGTTCTTACTTGTTTCATAGCTCTGTTTGTGCTCAGAGGCAGAGGCAGGATTTTGTCGTTACTATCCCCACATAAACTTTGTCATTTGACCCTCGGCCTGGCCTCATAGTCTAGGCTGCCTGCCTATCTGTCCGCCTGTCTGGCAGTGTGAAAGTATGGTTCTCTCTGCTGCTTGCTGGTCTTCGGTTCTGCATGTTAATGTAATTTTTATGCTGATTGCAAATTTCCCCATTTCCGGACCGCGAGTCGTCGGCCAGGAGAGAGCAGACAGGGAACGACTCGCCTTTCGGGTTTTTGTCATGGCATTAAAAACACATGCGTGCGCCCACATTGTGGGCCCTGATTATGATGTTTACTGTTGGGCTGTCGCTAGGCTCTCGCTCGATGTTCGCCAAGGATCTGGGCTTTGTTTCATATGGAGCGCACTTAAATACTTGGCTTTTGTTTACTTCTCGCGTTACGTTTTAATCAGCGGTATTAATTTAATTTAATTTGATTTAATAATCCGGCTGCATAGCATGTGAGGCAGCTGAAAGGACTCGCAGCGCTGCAGCTGCTAAGTACGTCTAAGTGGTTCGCATTGTGGTCCGAGCAGTTCGTATGATCTATTGTATGGTCGAGTGTATTTTGGGCGTTGTCGGGGACTTGCTCATTAAAAATAAAGTGGAGAGAGCGAAAGAGAGTGAGTGAAAGAGCTTCATTAAGAATGTTTCCTGCAATGATAGCGAATATTTGGAGCAGGAGCCCGACTCGAGTGGGCTTACAGCAGCCCTAGCCAGGAGCCTAGACAAATGGTCAGGCACTTGGCGAACTGAATCATTTTGATGTGTAAATGCAATTATCGTCTGAAGAGTTGTTGCTGGTGCTGAAAACTTCCCTTCTGATAATTTAAAAGCTTAATTGCAAAGATCAACATTCGTTTTCAGGAAAATTTCATATTTAAGACTTTTTCATCCAAGTTTTATTCCACATAAATAATAACAATAACAATGATAATTAAAAAACAAGTAAGAAGGCTCTAGTCGAGACGGCTCGACTACGAGATCCCCTGAACCGTGCTAAACGGTGTAGAAGTTATGCCCAAAAAACGTAAAAAATTGAAACGAATTTTTTATCGATAATGTGGAAATGGGATGAGTTGTCGAAAAAACAAAATAAAATCGTACTGCGTAACTACCATACGAGTGTTCATGTGAAATTTCAACTCTCTAGCTTTTGTAGTTTCCGAAATATCGACGTTCATACGGACGTACAGACGGACAGGGCTCAATCAACTTATTTTTTTATGCTGATCAAGAATATATATACTTTATGGGGTCTGCGACGTTTCCTTCTGCCTGTTACATACATTTTCACAAATTCCCGAATTCCCATTTTCAATGGGTTCAGGGTATAACAAGTAAGAACGTTGCAGTTAGGCGCAACTAACTGCGAGAGAGTCTGTTCCGGTAGGTGCCGTTTATTTATTTAATAAACATTTAATAACAGAAATAGTATTTCGGCAATTGAATTGTGAATTTTCCGATCGTTACTTTAGTTTTGTCAAAAGGCGCTCTAGCACTGCCTTATTTGGTTTTAGTTAACATAACCCGAGACATGGCGGTGGCGCTAGTGGTAAGCGCTATGCAAGCCGAACTTAGGTACGTGGGTTCGAATCCTGCATTGAACTTTTTTTTTCAAAAAATTTTAATTTTTTAATTTTTGTATATATGTGTATTATATATTATTATATTTATTATAAAATGCTTGTTGCCAGTGCCAATTGATAATAAGATATTTATAAACATACGCATATGAATTGTGCATTTAAGCACTGGAAACTGCTTTCTCGATTTGCCACGTTGCGTGGCAAGCAATTTTTCTATGCATGCATATATGTATGCAAGTATAAACAGCTGTTTGTAAGTGTATACACATCCAAGTGTGTATACATATTCCAAGAATTGCGATTGTATTGTTTTGTGTCGTCACAAGCTGCCGATCAGCTGATCAGCTCATCAACTGTGAATTTATTTATTAGGTAACGATTGAATGTTATTTGAAAATGGCCTGGGTTCGTGTCCCTCGGGAAACTTTTTGTTTATTAATCGAAAACTTATAAATTTTATTTTTTAAATTCCTTAATATTTTTATATTTATGTTAAAATGCTTTCTGTCATCTTAGGAATTACTACTGAGCTATTATAAGCATGTATTATGCAGTTGGCCTCAACAAACTTCTTTGCCGATTTGCCCCCCAGTGGGCGTGGGGGCCAGTTCCTAGAAAGAGACGAGGCTAACATAACTGCAAAATTTGGTTGCTTACACTCCAAAAAATACTCAACCCGAGTATGCATAATTTCAAGTCTCTAGTGTCAATAGTGTTCAAAATATAGCACAATTTGAAAAATCACTATATATTCAGGTCCGATCAGGTCCCGATCAACTTTCTACCTTTAATGGTGTAGAAGATACTTTTTTCCCGGGGTTTGGGTTGTCACCGCGAGTATACATTCCAAATTGCAATTCTCTAGCTCATCATCTAGTATGATTACTGGCCTATGGGCGCAAGAGTTTTCCGATTTGCCACGCCCCTATTGGGCGAAGCTGGAAAATTTTTACACTTAATAATTCGGGAGTATATATGAGTATATGTTCCAAATTTCAAGTCTGTAGCTCTAATAGCGCCGAAAAATATTGCGTTCATACGGACAGACGGACGGACAACAAGACGGACATTGCACAAACCCAATAGACTCTTTTCCCCTTTTGGGACAGAGCCTCCCTGAGCCCTTCTTCGACAAATCTATTCCGATGCTTCGTTTCGATTCTCCACGCGTAAGACTATACTGCAACACGAGCACACCCACACGCTGATATATGTTACACATTTGCGGCGGCTTGCTGTCTTTCTACTCTCTTGTGGGCCGCCAGGGCCCATAAAGTATATATGTATATTCTTGATCAGGGTGACGAGAAAAGTTGATATAGCCATGTCCGTCTCTCCGTTGTTTGACGCGTCGATTTCTGAAGATACAAAAGCTGAGAGTTCATTCTTTTTGTGTTAGACTCGTATATTACACGCGCAGTACGAGTTTGTTTTAGAATTCGATAACTTGTATATTTCCGTTATCTATAAACGAATATATCGAGATCAGTTTTAAAATTATAGTATAGTATAGTATATTAATATAGTATATATAATTCATTTTTAGAGTTAGAGTCTCCAAGTCTTCTGCATTTACATATATAAATACTATTTATACAATTTTGGTTTTCGTCAGATTTTGGATGGCGGTCCCCACTTCCCCACGCTCCAAAATGTGTAAAAAATTTATTTCAATACTAGAGACATACAGTTTGATTTGACTATATGTAGATATGATGACATGATCTATCTGAAAGTTTGCTTCGATTGTCCGTCTAGAACGTGATCAAAGTTATGGCGGGGGAGAGACTCTTGTTTTTGCAGTATAGTTTCTTACGCGTGGAGAATCGAAACGAAGCATTCTTGGAATATGATTCGTTCGAAGAAGGGCTCAGGGGATTTCGTAGTCGAACAGACTCGACTACAGCTTTCTTACTTGTTATTCAATATTATTATCAATTATTTAAATACATTTTACTTTTCTGTTCATTGCGTCTATTTAAATGCTTGATAAGAAATTACTCGATTGATTTCTGTAGTCTGAATTTAATTAACAAAAACATTTTTGCTATAAATAAATAAATAAATAAATATCATCTTATGACAGTTTTTGAATTGTTCGCATTTCACACATATTTCAATCAATAATTAGAGCGCTTTTAAATCCTTAAATGGTATTCCAATTAAAATGGTAGCTTTTGCCACTCCATTTACTTGGTTCATTTAAGTCGCTTCGGCCACTTTCTGTGAACTCCTTTGAGAATTAACCCATCAAAGTCATTTGCCCAAAATAGGGAGTTTCGTAAACTTTGGTGCACTGTGATATAATTTAAATGAATTTAATTTTTATTTTGATTTTGATTTAAATTTAAATTTCTAACTGACATTTAGGCAACACTTCAAAGGTTTCAATTACAACAACAACAATTTACGAGCCAGGCCGCCTCGAAAACCAATACATCCTGTATTACCCCGCGCACACAAATGCTACCTCATGGATTGGTCTATACAGTCACGCATGCATACATGCACATATACATACAAACATACATACATACATACATACATACATATATATATATATATATATATATATATATATATTTACGCCCACACGCACCGACATAAAAATAATCAAAAATGGCATATAAACAAACAGGACGACGCGAACTAACGACGCACAGTGGGCCATTGCAACGAAAATGGCGATACAAATGTTGAGAGCTATTTTGAAGGAAAGAAGAGCTAAGTTAAATTTTCTTTAGCTTATCTTTCGATATTGTGTAGCTTGTTCGAGGTAGAAGTAACGTATATTTGTATATATCTTTGGCAAATATATGTACAAAATTTGATTATTGTAACTAGGCTTGCAATGTCCGTAAAATAAAGCGCAGATTTACATTTAAGGCATTTCAATTTTGAAAACGCTCCACTGTGCAATTGCTTCGTCTGCTGTTTAGAGAGTTTCTGCCTTGACTTCCACTGCTCGGTCGTCTGCCTGCTTGCCTGCCTGCCTGCTAGCCAACCAGACAGACAGCCAGTTAGCCAGCCAGCCAGCCATTCAGCAAGTTAGTGGATGGTCCCTGCTGTCCTTTCCGCCCTCTGGTTGCCCTGGCGCCTTGTTTTAGCTACCTTTTGGCTGCTCTCAGGGCTGCTCCGTTCTGCGCTGAGTTGGGCTCTGTTCTGTTTGTCTGTGTGTGTTTGTTCAAAATGTTAAAATCCTGTTTATTGGATTCAATGGTTTGTTAATTGCCAATTTCAACTCGTTCTACCGCCACCACCCGCCACCATTACCTTTGCCTTTTGCCGTCTTTTGCCACCACCTGCGTCTCGGCCTGGCTCATCGATGCCTGCCATAATAATTTCCTGGCTATAAAATTCATTAGACCAACGACCACCTGTAAATGTCGTCGTCGCCGTCAACGTCTCGTATGTCTGGCTTGTGCTCAGAAGGTCTCGCTGGCTGACTGGCTACCGTTATGTGCGGCTCTTATACATTTGCCAAAGAGAGTATGTCTGTATGTGCTCGGAGTGTAGACAGTCGCAGGCTGCCATGAAATGTTGCTGGAAATGTCGCTGCTGTCGTTAAATTAGGCACGAGCTGGCATCAACTTTAATTCCTATGGTTTAACGAGTGCCACATACCACATACCACATACCGCATACCCTATGCCGTGTGCTTCGGCTTAGCGAGGTATCTGCATAAGTAGAGGCCGTTTTGTATCGTAAATAATCAGCATAAGCTAAGCTCTGCATCAAGATCTAACCGTGTGATTTTTATGTCCATTCAAATTAAGAAGTTACTTGAGCTCAAATTGATATCGCCGTAAAAGTTAAAGTTTTTTCTTAGAAGTGCTCTTCGAGCGATGGGTGAGATTATATTACTTGGGTATAAAGTTTTATACGTCGCAGAATGTGAAGAGCTCTGCAATTTGCTTAAATTAAGTTAATATAACCGTAACTTGGTATCTTAATGGGACTGGAATATTTAACATGCCAATGCAAGACGACTGGAAAAAGCTCTTTCTCTAGAATATATGAGAAATATAAATAGAGAAGGTCTTGTTAAGGAATTTCGTAGTAATATATGAATTACAAATTTTATACAATACATAATAGGACTAATTGCCTGGAAATGTATGTTCGGAAACTCAACTTCATTTAGAATTCCCAATGAGTTATAGCTGCAAAGTCTTGTAATATCCGAGTGCTTCAGCTGAAAGCAATGATAGCTTCTCCAGTCTGCGTACTTAGTTCATCTTTACAACACACTAGTGTGCAATGGTTCAAACAATCTTTATGGAGCCCACGTTATTATTGTTGGAATCTGACAAACGGTTATCAGCAGTTGTCATCTTGCCGGTTAACAAGCGACACTCTCAACTTCAGATACTCACGTTTACAAGTGGAGCTGTCAGCTACCAAAGAGCTGCTCAAGAGGTTCAGGTGGCACACCCACCTACCCACGTGCACAGAGGGCGGGAGCTGTTTGGTGTCGCATTTAATTCAAAAAAAAAAAAAAAAAAACAAGTAAGAAGGCTCTAGTCGAGACGACTCGACTACGGGATACCCTGAACCCAAAAAAGGTGATACTTTTCTTCTTTACGCACGTATAGGCGCGCGCTCTGCTAAACACGCAGTTGCTGCCGTGGATGGGGGGCGGATTGGGCTGAATTTTGGACGCTTATAACTCCATTTCTAGATGCACGATCTTAAAGAAATTTGCACAGTAGATTAAGAGTATCTAAATGTATCTATGTGCCAAATAGTATTTGAAATAAATTTTTTGCAAATTAGGGGCGAAGGGGGCGTGACATCCAAATTCTAAAAATTACATAATCTGCGTATCCATAATATCTATCTAAATATACAAACTTGAAGTCTTTAGCTAAAACGGTGTAGAAGTTATGCTCAAAAAACGTAAAAAATGGAAACGAATTTTCGATTATATCGATAATTGGGAAATGGGATGAGTTATCGAAAAAACAAAATAAACTCGTACTGCGTAACTAACATACGAGTGTTCATGTGAGTGTTCAGCTCTCTAGCTTTTGTAGTTTCCGAAATCTCGACGTTCATACGGACGGACGGACAGACGGACAGGGCTCAATCAACTTATTTTTTTATGCTGATCAAGAATATATATATACTTTATGGGGTCTGCGACGTCTCCTTCTGCCTGTGACATACATTTTCGCAAAACCATTATACTCTGAATACCCATTTTCAATGGTTTCAGGGTATAAAAAAAAAAAAACAAAACAAAAATGAAAGGAAAGGAAAGAAGAAAAGCTGAGGGAAAGCAAGAAAATCGCAACAATTGCAGAAAAATTGAGAAGAAAATTTCCAGTGCCGTTTGCTGACAAACAAAAGCGCAGCACCACCAGCTGCACCCGAAAAAGGGGTCGTAGGTGGAAAGGGGGCGGGGCTGACGTATCGGCAGCCAACGGATATGTCACGCGAAGTAGGATATCAAAGCGTGACAGGAACAGCGAAGCCAGAAGCTGCTGCCTGAGATGATGATCATAATAATGTAAAGGATGTGGATGATGAGGAGAGTGATAATGATGAAGGAAACTCACGCACTTGAGAAAAGTTTTGTATGCTTAGAAAATGGCAAACTCGTTTACTGGGGGATGCGTTAAAGTCACACATGAACACATACTCACACAAACACATACTCATACACACACACCCACACACACACACACACCCACACACACGTACACTTGAACAAATTTGAATTGACATCACATTTCCGCGTCGATGATACCAAGTGACGCACGTGCCACACTGACAAAAAGCCCCCATTCATTCGCCTCCCTCTCTTGGTTCTCTTAGCTGTTGCATGACATTTGCATGCTACACTGAAAGAAAATACATGAGTGCAAAATCAAATCATTTCATTAGAAATATGGCGATAGAGTAAGTAATAAAGTAATTTCAGATAAAAGCAAATGTTTATCTACTTTTATATAATAATAATTAGTATTATTATATAATATTATTAATAATAATTTAAGAACTTATGTTGAAATATATGAGGATATAAAACATATAGATGCTTATTGAAATTCATTTAATTATTTAGTTTCCATTTGTATACTGTCTAATGTAGTTCGATTTTTCGGCAAGTGATCTTTATTTTAGCTTTACCGCTACAATCAATTGATAAATTGAGTTAGTATTATTTTCTCTGACTGCAGCTTGGGCAGTTCTTTGGTATTTACTTGTTTTTACGATCTCATCCATCTTTTAAGATTTTTTTTTTTTTTTTTTTTTTTTTGAATTTTTTGTATATGCCATACGCTGCGGAAATGTCAGGGAAATGCATGGAAAATGCTTTTATAGATGAATTCCTCAATGCTGGCTGACAGCTGTAGTAACAATATAAACACTTCCGCTCTTGGCCGCAACTAAGAGATTACTTACACACTCACACACAGGTTCACAGACAGACACACTCACACACATTCTCTCTATCTCTCTCTATTAGAGTGTCTGTCTGCCTACGTTTGCCTCCTTCCCTTGGCGAATGTCTGCCATCAATTGCCAAATAATGTAAAAGCATCAAATATTTAAAATGCCTCGACAGAGGTTTTTTTTTTTAATTTTTAAGCTTGTTTACACAGAGGTTAAGGGGCAGAGATTGCTCACATGCGACATAACATGTTGCATTTTTAATGAGAATTTTACGTCAATCTGTTGTTTATTTTGAGCTTTTGTGCAAATATATTTTAAAGCTCACTTCGAGCGTTTATATTCAGTCAATATTAATGCAAAACAAAACAAAAGACACAAACTATGGGCAACGAGAGAAAGTGTGTGTGAAAGGTGTGGAGCATAGCAAAAATGCCAGAACAGTTTAAGAGTTTAACAGAAGAGGAACAACAAAAATCTAAACATTGACTTGCAGGCTCCCAGGCACGTGTAACAGGAGAGCGGGGAGGCGGCGCTGGTGAGGGCGTGGCAGCACAGCATGAATGCCAAAACAGAAGGCAACTGACTTTTGGCTTGCAATGGAGCTAGAGGTAAAGATTTGCTACACAGACAGGAGTATGTAGTCAACAAAGCTAGCCATGGCCAAAGGACTCAGACTAACGCACACACACACACACACACACATGCCTTGCGAGTCAACAAATTCTGTTTTCTTTTTTCCTGCTGCTGCTGCTCGTTTTAATTTCTTTTGCAATTTTGTTGCTGCATATTTTCACACTTTATCGTCACACTCTTCCTCCGCCCCCGCCATTCCCTCTCTCTCTCTTTCGTTTGCCCTCTCCTTCTATCTCTCCGATATGCAGGTCCTTTTGCAATCTGCCTCGCAGCCAAGCCCAGCTTGTTTGTTTGCTCGTCTGTCTGTCAAATGAATTATTTGCATAGTTTTTGGACGCAGGGAGCGTCAAATGATAAAGCTTTCTCTTCGCACCCTTCAAATGCCATTCATTCATTTTTCCAGCCATTTTCCATCCACTTTTCCCCATTTTCCATTTTTTTCAAAATTTTCTATGCGCGTTTTTGGTAGGCTAAGCGCGGATTTTCTGCGCCCATTTGCCGACATCGTGTAAATATTTATTTGCCGCCTGAATAAGTTTTAAATATGTTGACAGGCGAATGCAAATGCAAATTCGCGTTTAAATGCAGCTGCAGTGGCTGCCCCTATACAGGAGGTCCGATAGACTTTCCAGCACTCCTCCAATCACTCCTCCGATTCGCCCAGCGATTGCTAATCGCGCGTTACATCTGTTGTTGTTGATATAGATATAGACACTATAGTGAGAGTGTGGGTGGGTGGGCATGTCAGCCGCTAAAATCCCTTGCAAATTGCACTTTTGAGCAATGCAAATGAAACTGAAACATTTCTGACGAGCTGACGATGCACGGATAGGGTACAAGGAGTGTGATTACCAATCACTATGCCAATACTTAATCTCCTAGTCTGTGCTTTGTATTCAAAGACGGATAAGCTGAGTGTTCGCATGGTAGAAAATCGTTTCAGAGTAGCCTTTAAATAGATTCGGGCATATTGAGCTTAGCTGGGAATTACAGAAAAACTATCAAATAAATGAGTTCTATAATGTATATAAAGGATATAAGAATGTAATATATTTAGCCATTATCATTGAAAACGGTAAAAGGTAAATGAAAAGGAAAGAAACTTAAGTTTTTGAATACAATTACCCCAAATGGTTTTTTTTCATTGGTGTGGGAATTACTTTTTTTTTTTTTCAGAATATTCAAAAGTAGACAAATCTGTCAATACGAAATTGAATATATTATATATTTGGAACTAGAGTTGGGCACGGGCCGACTTCTTTGCACCCGGCCCGATCCGCCCACGGTCAGAAGTTCAAAATTTTATCCGTACCCGAAAGCAAAAAAAAAATGTTCATACCCGCGACCAACCCGCCCCCCCCCCCCCCCCCCCCCCGAAACAATTACAAAAAATTTAATTCTCAAAAATTATAACGATTTTATTCTTAAAAATTACAATATTATTTACTGAAATATTACATATTTTTATATAAGAAAAGGAGCATATCAAGATTTGCGCTTGATAGCCTTGTTCGCCTTTCATTTAACATTTTTCCAGAAGAGGAGAATACTCGCTCGCTTGTTGCAGAGCTTACCGGGGCTTACCAAAAACTTAAGATTGACAAGTTTGAATTATAGCGTGTGGCATAATATTTATCAATTTCTAAGTCAATTGCATTTTTGTCAGGTTCGTCAAGTTTTCTTTTTTTGTTGATTTTTGTAAAAAGTAAAAATTTGTTCCGGTAAATCGGATTAAGCAGTCTAACCAGCAACCGCCCGCACCCAGCCCGAAATTAGATTTTTCAGCCCATATCCACGGGTAACCGCGGGTGCCCACGGGTACCCGATAAAAACCCGGCCCGTGCCCACCTCTAGTTGGAACTTAAACATTTTTTATTACATAATTACATAAACAAATTGCTGAGCATGAAGAATCCTAAAACAGAGCTATATAAAAGACGCTTTCGAAGAACTACGTGGTATATGCCATTTCCATTCATTTTCCAACTGCAGTTAATCTCAACAGCTTACGCTTTTATTAGCTTTTGGCAGCGCCTTTCAACACGTGCCTAATCAAAGTCGACAGAGCATGTACTTGAAACCGAAAGCTGACAGCTGAGGAGGCTGAGAGGGAATCCTTTCATGCTACAGACCTTGCCCTTAGACGGCACTTGAGCTGATGGCCAGCCAAAACTATTTTGAGCGAAGTTGATTAAAAACAATGCCCAGCAATGAACCGGCCAATGGCCCAAAAAAGACTAGAAATCGTCGAAAAGCGCCGAAAATAAATGACTTTCAATTTAGCATCCGGCTTTTTGCACCAGGCTGGGAACCGGTTGCTTGTTGAGGACCAAACTATGGCCACGCCTCCCTTTTTCATTCACGCCTACAAAGGGCCGACAAACTTTTCAAATAGACATTTTCAAAGGCAAACTTTTTTATCAGCAACAACAGCAACTCTAGTCGGAACTGGAGTCAGAAGCGGAGCCGCAGCCGCAGACCGTTGCAGTCAGTAGTCTGCCGGAAGTTTAGCTATGCCGGATCTAACGGATTGCGGTATTTGAGGAGAGCGAGTGGCAGAAAGTAAGAGAAAGGGAAAGAGAGAAATACTGATCCACTACTTTTTTTCACTCCGTGGCTTAGTAGAGCCTTTCCAGAGGGCGACGTCGCGCCCTGCCACAGCAGCCTGTGCACAATTTATGATGTACGACAATGCAATAGAGATGAGCAGGGAATTACGTGGAGCTCTTATTACAGACGAAACAATGGCAATAGTTATAGTTTGAAGAGAGTACAGTTCCAACTAAATAACAATCATTCGAAAAGTTATTACATTTTAATATATTACTTACTAGTCGAATGAGTTTATACTCGGCGGATATATGAGAGTTAATTGTTTTATTATTTATAATTATAATAGTTACAACTATAATTATTAAACAATTATTATTATTTTGTATTATCATATTTATTAAAATTATTATTGTACTTCAAATTTATTCTATTATATTCTTATTTTCAAATTGTTTATTATTTTCAAATTTGTTTATACAGTATGCTAAATACACGGATATATGTATATTGTAGCTATAAAAGAAAATAGTTTTTCTTTCTCTTGGCTGCCTTTTTCATGAATGCACGAATGAGGTACAATTCAGGGTTTATTGACGAATATTGCACATCTCTAACTCAGAAGTTATCCGTTGGACGTTGGAGCTCGGTTCAGATAGGGTTTTGGGGTTTGCGAGCGTTTGCGAACGTTTGCGACACCCGCATTTATGTGTGACTATTTGGTTTATTTCAAATACAATCACATTTACACACACACACGCATCCACTCTCGGAGTAGTGGGAACACACACATTTAGACACTTAGTGGTCTTTATTGGTTTGTCTGCAGCTGCAGCTGTTGTTGTTGTTATTGTTGTTGGTATTAGTGTTGGTGTTGACCGGGCTAGTGGCACCCACAGTCGCCGCTTGTGCGGTTGTTTTGGTCATCTCCGTCGTTTTCATTTTGCGTTCCTTTTTATATTTTTTGTTTCGCACAACGAAACCTTTTTCCAGCATTTCATTCAATTTTGTTTGCAGGCAACACATACACACACACACATACACACATATATATATATATATATATATATATATATATATATATATATAGAGAGAGAGAGAGAGAGCCATACCATTATAGTTTATGTAGTTTGCGGTCACATTTGGCCTGGCCATATGGGTTAGCCTAGAAGTGGACTGCAAATGACATTCCCAGTAGATCTCTTAACCCGACAGTGCGGCCTCTCTCCATCACGCAGTGCTTCAATCGAGTGCTAATTTTAAATGTATATGGATATTTTATTGCTGCCATTAGAGTTATTAGACAAGAGGCTGCCATAGGATTTGCTGCTGGATTTGTTTAAGTGGCTCCAGACACTTAAGAGCCCCAAAGGGGTTGAAAGGCAAGCTACTTGCAGAGCTTCTGGGCAAGAATGGGAGTGGGATTGCGGATTGGATTGCGAATGGAAATGGAAATAGTTTATGTATAAGCACAGAAGCTGTGAACTTCGTTTGCATAGAGTTAATTGCTTGAGCAAACGAAGTGGGCGCTGAGATCAGCAGATGAAAGACGAAATGATGACTGAAAAAGATAAAATTGTCCTCATAGAAGTCTGTAATATTAGTTTACATAATTCTATTACGTTATAAAAATAGCTTAAAAATAACGCTGATATGAAATAATAATAATAATTAGTTAATGTAAAATATATTCATTCACGCCGTTGCACATCTGAAATCTGTTTCTGAGAGCTTTCAATCTTGATACAGGAAGTTTGGGAATCTTTCAATATGTTGTCCATCGACATTTTGCATTGCTTAGAGACTCGATCATATATAACTGATACACGCACTCGCATAACTCATTTGTGAGCTATCAGTGCTAAGGGCTGGAAACGACCTGAAATTGAACCTAAACCTGGGCGAGAGCCAGAAACCTGGGGAACAGGAACCACGAATGGCTATCAATGGCAACACCTTTTTATGGGGCGCAGACAATTTGTTGTTGGGGCACTCTGAGTGCTTTTTGGGGAGGTTCGACTAGAGAAGTTCTTTGTTGTCATGGGCCGAGCAGTGTGTGTGTGGTGCTATTTATTGCCATTTTCCTATGGAGCTGGGCACGCACTTGCCATTCCGGCGGACTCACAGTGGGTCCGCTCCTCGCAACAATTTCACATAAATCAAAATAACTGTCAGCGGAAACGGCGTCCATAGTTTGAACGGTAGGAGAGTTGCAACCGGCACCGGTATGGTCGGGCTAACCGGGGCTTTGAAAAAATGAATATATATACTAAAACTAGCCAGTCCTCGGCCCAGTTCCGCTTTTCTCGCTCATTCTCTTTCCCTATGGAGCTCACAAAACTCATATAGTTCAAGTTGCGGTGAGGCGCATAATGCATATGAATGGGACACAAACGAGTGTGGACAGCCCCCATAGGGTTGTCGTCGTCTGCCATTTGGTAGCCAATTTTTTAGCCATTTGTTTGGCCGGCGTCGCCATAATTAATTGTTCACATTTCTGCGGTCATCTATGGAAAGTTTCGGCTTGGGTTTGTGTATGAAGCTCCCCTAAAAATACGTCCAGACAACATTGAATTATGGCCTTTGGCGACCCATGCCCTGCCAATCGTGAGACAATAATTAGCTAATAGAGCCAATAGCTTGATACATGAAATTATCGAAGAGGACAAATGTTTCATCAAGCCAAATTCAGTTTAACTGAAGCATTTGCTCATTTAGAGTGATGAAAATCTTCCTAGTGAGATACCCTATAGTGGATACCCTAGCTAAAAGTACGAAAATCTTGTCACAGCTAAAAGCTAAGATAATTGCTGAAAGGATACGAATATTGTAGATACTTGAAGATAGGATATAATAAAATATTTTGGGTAGATTAATTAGCTAACTCTCACACTAGGCTAAATTCACCGCCAGAAATTGCTTTGTAATTAGGTCTACACTTAGACACACTCAATAGAGGTGAGCAACAGGGTATGCTAGGAACGAAAACTGACCATCTGACTGCGCATATCATTAGGTGCTGCCATTTGATGAAGTTTTAATGAAAATAACAGCACAGACAGCAACGACAACAACAAAAGCAATATTAATAAGAAGAAGAGAAAGATATATACCATTTGGGGTCCGAACATCTTTTGCCGTTTGCCTTTTTTGGCCCAATCAAAAATTAATGAGTGCCAAGCGCTGAGAAGTGATAAATCACCTTGACAAAGGCAAAAGAAACACAGACCGTGAACGAGCGAGAGAGAGAGAGAGAGAGAGAGAGAGAGAGAGAGAGAATGAAGGCGAAAGCGAGATACAAAGAGGAGGATTGAAAGAGTATGATATATAAGCCCATACATATATATATATACATATATATATATACATATATGTATAGGACAGCGCATATTGCCTGGTCAGAAATGAAAATGGCATCATAATAATAGCAATAATAATAATATTACTAATGCTAATAATAATAATAATGAATGTCGCCTTTTGTAATTTATTTTAATTGCCAGAAAATGTGCCACAGCATGGAAATATTGAGGCAGCGAGAGAGCGAAAAGGGAAGTTGAAAGACGGACTCGGAGCAATGGGTGCAGCACTAGTTGAGAGTGGCATCTTAATTATAAGCCACTCGGCCAGAACGAGAGTCAGACTCGTGTTGCTGGCTGTGAACTTGGCAACCATCAGCTTAAATAGCCGCACATAACTCACAAGGCACGAGCGACTGAAATTAATTGCCCACCTCCACTCCCAGCCCCAAAATGTATGCTACGCTTTTTTCATCGCACTGTAAAATCTCACTGTGACACCTGGTGTGTGGCAGAAGCAGGCGCGAGGAGAGGGGCAGAGGCATTGCTAGGGGCGTAGCCCAGCATGACGTGGTATTTATTAATTTCTTTGACAAATCTGTTGAATGGCTTACAAGCGACGAGTGGCAAATGCCTTCGTTCCCTGCGAGATTCGCAGCTGTTTTTGAAGCACTTTGTCAAACTTTTGAAAACAACTTTGCGGCAATAGAGGAAAGTAGAGGGGGTCACAACTTACTAAATGCCTAGCTATTACGGGCACTCATATAAAGAGATGGCCTGCTGTCCAATGATAATGATTAAGTCTGAATTGCTGCGTCAGCTGATTAAATTAAGACAGAACTTTTGTTTGACTTGACAAAATAATCATCAAATTTGAGAAAAACTAGAAAACAATAAAATTTGGAAAAGAATACTCAAAATCTAATTTGATAAGATGATTTCAGTGTATCTATGTGGATAGCATTCAAAATCGATGCAGAATTAAACGTGAATTGTCTTTCAGACAATCTTCTAGATGAGTTATATAAAAAATATATTCATCAATTTAGTTAATTTATAATAACATTTGCCTAAACTTCAAAAAGATTATCTTCTTTCATTTTTTTATACCCTGAGCCCATTGAAAATGGGAAATCAGGGTATAATGGTTTTGTTAAAAGTATGTAACAGGCAGAAGGAGGCGTGGCAGACCCCACAAAGTATATATATTCTTGATCAGGGTGACGAGAAAAGTTGATATAGCCATGTCCGTCTGTCCGTCCGTCCGTCCGTCCGTCCGTCCGTCCGTCCGTCCGTCCGTATGTATGAACGCGTCGATTTCCGAAGATACAAAAGCTAGAGAGTTCATTCTTTTTGTGTTAGGTTCGTATATTGCACGCGCAGTATGAGTTTGTTTCAGAAATTCGATAACTTGTATATTTGGGAAGTTATCGATAAACGAATTTATAGGGAGCCAGTTATAAAATTCTAGCTAATTCATCTTAAGAGTTAGAGTCTCCAAGTCTTCTGCATATATATAGATACTAATTTAATACAATTTCGGTTTTTGTCAGATTTTGGATTCCGGTCCCCACTTCGCCCCACCACCCCCAAATATGAAAAAAATGAATTTCAAATACTAGAGACATGCAGTTTGGTTTAACATATAGATATTAATATCATAATCATAATCTGAAGATATCAATAGGATTGTCCATCTAGAAACAGAATTATTAATCATCAAAGTTTTCTCATCAAAATCCATGCGGCGCAGCAACAAAGGCAGAGAGAGACAGCAAGACGCTTGCAATGCTTACACACATGCATACACACATACATGCATACAACCGTAGATCAGTGTCTATGTGTGCGCGTAGTTTTCCATGCGTGCAGAAACGAATCGAATAATTCTTGGAATATTATTCGTTCGAAGAAGGGCTCAGGGGATTTCGTAGTCGAGCAGTCTCGACTACAGCTTTCTTACTTGTTTTATATTAGATCAACTCTATTCTCTAATATGAAAAATTCAAGATTTATTCTACGCTCTTACTTCATGTCACTTCATGTACTCAAAATCCTCTAAATTATTCATATATATTTATACAAATATACATACATACGGATGATCTTTATATAAATATATATAATATAAAGGTAAGTTCCAGTGTGTCACGTAGCTAAGCACGACAGGACACACATCTCTAACATGTATAGACAATGTGCTACATTAATGTTCGCACTTACTTACACACACACATACACACGCTATCAAGCTCACACATATACAGCCAGCATTTACTCCAACTCGCTTTCATACTCAAAGCACTTGAAAAACGCAAAAGTAATAAACTTAATTGGTTTGTTCGCAGTTACTTTGTTCCAGCGGCGTTGTCAGCGTCGTCCCCCAAACAGCACGCTCCTGCCCTCTTGCCACGCCTACCAAGTACTTCATGCAGCTACCCACTCGAGCATTGCGTTGCGTTTTGCGCTTTTAAGTAGCAAAGTTTTGTGAGCTACTTTTGTTGTTTTTTTGCTTCTTGTATATATATAAATATAATAATATATATATATATATATATATATATATATATATATATATATATATATATATAAATATAAATATATATATATATATATATATATATATATATATATATATATATATATATATATATATATATATATATATATACTATATATATATATATATATATATATGTATATATATGTTCTATTCAGCCAAAGTGTTGAAGTTTGCTGTTCGAGTGTTTTGAGCCAACAACAAAAACAAAAGTCGAGCAGCAAAAAAATGGCTAAAACTTTGACTGCATTTGCAACAAGCTTGAAAACGGGGGAGGTATTAAAATAAAAAAAATCAAGAAGGAAAAAATATCACTCATATGCAAGCGGCTCGGCAAGTGCTTATTATTTTATCTAATGAATCTGTTTGGCTAACTCGCCAAAGCGACCGAGTCCAACTTATATGAATATGGCTAAAGTTTCTCAAGTGTTTTAGTTGAAGACTCCAGACTTGAGTCCAGGGCAGGCAAAACGACAGGGACTTGCCGGAATGTCAGAACTACGCTACTACGTTACGCTTTCATTTTTTTTTTTGGTTTCTTTGCCTTTTTCAAGCTACGGAACAGTTTATTTCTAAAGTTTTTGCTACTGTTTATTTTTGGTTCCGCACTTTTTATTGCGTTCTCCTGTATGTGTGTGTGTGTGTGTGTGTGTGTGTGTGTGTGTGTGTGTGTGTATGGGGTGGGGGGTATGTGTGAGTATGCGTAGCCTGAGTAATGGATATTTTATAATGAATTTTTGAGTAGACAACAGCAAAGCTCCGCAAAAATCACTGCATAAAAGTTGTATACTATTTCTGGTTTTTGTATTCATTCTCTGTAGTATATGTAATATTAATAATGCAAAAAAGTGGGCAATATGCATACAAAGGATGCCGCCACTTACGATATACGCTAGTCTAAGGCATATCCAAATCATATATAATAACGTCAGCCACAACGCTTTGAGTGCCAAAGGATACATTAGGCTTGCTTTGAGTCATGTTAACCGTACTTATATCGCGCTTGAAAACAGGAAATTGCACTTGTAAATTTTGGGAAGTTTCAGTCAATAATTTTCATCTTTCTTGTGCTGTGTTCAGCGACGACTTCGAATATCTTAAGAATGCGATAATTTACTGCTCAATTATTATATCCTGAGCCCATTGAAAATGGGAAATCAGGGAATAATGGTTTTGTTAAAAGTATGTAACAGCTAGAGAGTTCATTCTTTTTGTGTTAGGTCCGTATACTGGCGCGTAGTACGCGTTCGTTTCAGAAATTCGATAACTTGTATATTTGCAAAGTTATCGATAAACTAATTTATCGGGAACCAGTTATAAAATTATATCTCGTTCATCTTTAGAATTAGAGTCTCCAAGTCTTCTGCATATATATAGATACTAATTTAATACAATTTCTATTTTTGTCAGATTTTGGATTCCGGTCCCCAATTCGTCCCCACGCCCCCAAAATTGTAAAAAATTCATTTAGATATGAATATCATATTCATAATGTGAAGAGATGAATACGATTGCCCAGAAACAGAATTATTAATCAATAAAGTTTTCACAGCCAAACCACATAGAGGCGTGCAAGCATAGACCAGCGTGTGTGTTCATGTTTTTGCATGTATAGTTTCTTACGCGTGGAGAATCGAAACGAAGCATTCTTGGAATATTTTTTATTTTATTTTATTTTAATTAATGTGTTGACAAAACTAGAGTTAAGCTTAAGACAAATATAATTTTAAATTAATAAAGCCTAAAAAAACCAGTACAGAAACATTTAAATAATCATTAGTATCACCAACCCGATGGGGGTGTTTTATTTGCCAGACCGGCCAGCTATGCCCCGATTCACAGCCATAAGTGGTCAATGATACTAATGAGAGTATGACAAAATAGTGTTATTTGAAGACTTAAAATTGAGTAGTAAAAGTTCTTAGGACTAATTATGAACTAACAATTTGAAAATAGATACTTAGACTAAAGATTAGCAAATAAAAGGAAATATTAAAAAGACAAAATTCAGAGTGAGATGAAGAGAGAGAAATAAAATAGAGAGCAAGAATAAAAACTATGTTCACATCCGGGCATTTGGATGAAGTTCCCTAAGATAAGCTAAAAGCAATGATTTTATTAGCGGAAGAGAGAGCTCTAAGAAGAATACGTGATAATATTTATTATAGTTAAGACATAAAACATGGAAAGCTGAATTTAAAGAATAATCCGTGGTGCAATGTGGTAAATGTAACGTGATGGCAGAAATATGCAGATTAAAATTAAGTTTAGTGTCAAAGAGAGCGCCAAGGTCTTTGACAGTGAAGATACGTTGTAAGGATATATTATTTATTTTATAGTCGAGCAAGTGGGGAACAGTACGACAGAAGGTCATTGTCATACACTTGGAGCAATTTAAATGTAATTGATTAGCCTCACACCAACCTTGAAATGCATTGAGGTCATCTTGAAGATGTACATGCTCAATTGAGTTAGAATATGAAAAGCACAGTTTTACATCATCTGCATACATAAGTATCTTTGAGTGAGAAATACAACTAGGAAGGTCATTAATAAAAAGGGAAAAGAGTAATGGGCCTAAATGACTACCCTGGGGAACGCCTGACGTAACATAGATCAGTTTTGAAACTGAATTTCTCAGCAAAACTCTCTGAGTTCTGCCCTTTAAGTAGGATGATATCCACAATAAAAGTTTAGGGGAAAATCCTAAGCGATCAAGTTTTAAAATTAGCAAATGGTGATGAACTGAGTCAAATGCTTTACTGAAGTCAGTATAAATAACATCAGTTTGCATTCTATTCGAAAAACTGTCATTAACAAGGGAAGTGAATACTAATAAATTCGTAGTGGTTGATCGATTTTGAAAAAACCCATGCTGCGATGGATGAACAATTGATTTACAAAAGTGTTGCACTGACGAAGTTATTATTTTTTCAAATAACTTCGGAATTACAGAAAGTTTCGCAATGCCTCTATAATTGGAAATATCAGATTTTCCGCCTTTTTTATGTAACGGAATAATAAAAGATTCTTTCCAACTTGAAGGAAAAACCGAAGTATCCAAGGATAAGTTAAACAACTTTAGTAATGGTGACAGAAGAGAAGCACTACACTCTTTAATCACACAACTTGGAATATTATCAGCTCCTGGAGAAAAGGATGATTTCAATGTCCTAATAGCTGCAGCCAATGAATCTATAGACACCCTTTGAACATCAATTGAAAAAGTTTCAGAGAAGGAAAATGAGTATGAGTTATTGAAGCAGTCAACGGAAGAATAAGTTGATTGGAAGAATTTTGCAAATAGATCAGAAGAGATTCGTTCAAAGAAGGGCTCAGGGGATTTCGTAGTCGAACAGTCTCGACTACAGCTTTTTTACTTGTTTATTAATGTACATTAATATTTTGAACTTGATACCCAGACTTTAATTCAATTCGAAGTTTCTGCTACTGTTGCCCATATCTAGAGTTGATATGAATCTTTTATTTACTCTGGCTCATAGCTGTAAGTAAAAGCCATTTTCTTTGAGTTATTAGAAATGTTGAGCTTCAGCTATCATTACAATCATTATAATCATATTATGCAAAAGTCTATTGCTTCATTTTCATTAGAAAAATGGAGTTATTGTATATTTCGTTTCTCTTTAGTTCTCTCAAGGAAGAACTTCAAGTAACTAACAATTTATAGATAATCTAGATATATTTGCAGTTATAATAAAAGTTGCCAACTTTAATGAAAAGTATTTGATCGATCTAGAAAGATCGGTGGACATTGCATATAACTACAAACTATATCAAAAATTAATTTCTTTACCTCGAGTCAGGTGCACTTAATTTAGTCATTTCACGTCCATACTCACCGCGCTTAAGCTTGCTGTATTACGCCCAAGTATGCACAACTAACACAGGAAGCACACGCACCTCTAAATGGCAACACATAATTATTGCCTACTTTTCAGGGCGAGAAAATAACAGCAGCAGCAACAACAACAACAACTATGACGAGGATGAGAAAGAAGAAAGATAACAGACTCGCATATGCAGTCAAAACAGCTTTAAAAACAATTTTGGGGACCAAAGCTGCTAAGAGTTTGTCGTGTGAAACGTGTGGCATGAATACAGTCACCCACTCATTCACACATGCACTCATACACTCATGCAAGTCTGCGAAACTTTGTACGCGACTTTGGCGTACGGAAGGATAAAGTCTAAAATATACGCGCGAAGCGTGCGAAGCTTTTCGTAAGACACTGTGGCTAACGAGGGGGCGTGTTATAGAGCAGGGTCGTTGGAGATTACGGGTTGCGGGTTGCGGGTTGCAGGTTCGAGTGTGCCAAGTGTTACTTGCCTTTGGTTTAGCAGTTGCTACTAATTGAAGTTAAGACCTGCCGCCAGCGAGATGTTGTCGACTTACCTGCATGAGAATAAGAGAGGAGGGTAAAACTTAGCAGAACATATATATGTATGTGTGTGTTTGTGTACGTGTGCTCCGGCAGATAAAGTTAGTTAAATCGTGTAAATTATGTCTAATAGATAAAACTGACTGGGAAAGAGTTTCTTGGCAGAGCCAAGCGCGAGTCTAGACTCAGCTAGACCCTTGGCTAATGAAAGCTAACGATGTCTCTACTGCAGCCACATCCCACATGCCAAAAACTGCATGCCCCAAGCCGGTACTTGTCAAATGAAACTTCAAAAAGCTGCTATGCTGTCATATTGTGCCACACGGTGAGTGAGCGCAGCTGCGTCACGTAGCAAACCTCGCCTTATAAATAAGAAATCCTTTTGTTGCTCGCCTTGGCCAGCAGCCCGTAGGCCAAAGTAATAAAGTAAAGAAGCGCCCTGCCAGCATGCCTAGAACAAAGAGTCAACTGAATGCAGAGGTAAGAGACAGGTAAGCAACAGGTAAGAGACAGGACGCACCGGCGAGCGGCAAGTGGGAACAGGCCCATAATGAAGCTGAGGCCAGTCAGCAGATGAGTCACAGACACATAGAGAGCAAGAGAGACAGAGATGGCTAGAGAGAGCGAGAGAGAAAAAAGGTCGTGCCACTGAACCATATGATGTTGCACGTTTGACTTGCAGCAACTGCTGCAAGTTGCTGCTGTACACATATTGTTTACCTGCCAGAAAAAGGCTATAAAACCAAAGCAAATAAAGCTAAAAGCTATGGCAAAAGAGAGACGCAGCGCGAGTGATTCGTCTCGCTCCTTGCCCCTCGTCCCTCGCCTCTTGCGCCGCTCCCATTGCCCCACGTCCTGACTCCACCGCCTCTAAAGAAACTAATGTGGAAATTCAGGTTAAACTGGGTTTCCGACTTGCTTCTAAAGCCTGCCTTCGACCCAAAAAGTCATAACTCAAAAGTCGGGTAGAAGAGACTAACATGTGACTTAATAGTTGCCTGACTGCTGTAAGGGCTGTCAGCCAACGGGAGAGGTTGTGCGAGAGGAGAGAGGGAGGTGTGGAGTCTGTGGCCAGCCAGTGCAAACAAAGATGCGAAGCAAGACGATAGTGTGAGCGACGGACTGGGTACAGGTAGGGACGGGCTGTAAAGGGTATCAGACGTTCTTAACATGAAATCACAAGCAAACACACACACACACACAGATATATGTATATATATGCAATATATACACAAAGAGGCACACACTAGTGAAAACATATGTTGCCTGGTCTTTCTGGCTACATCTCAGCAGGTTGCCGCAGCTCTGCCAGCTGCCTGCTACCTCTGCACCTCTCTCGCTCTCTACTTGATCCACCTCCTGCTCCTACCACTTTGCCTTTCTCTTCCTCCCGCCTCCCCTTAACACAACTTGCCACTGCCGCTAGTCAGTAGCAGCAGCCACGCTTAAGTCAAATGCTAAATGGCATTTGGGGACAACACACAAACAGCTGAGCTGCCTGCTCTGCTTCACTCCCAACTACTTCCCTTCTATCTTCTCTCCCTCTCATTCTATCTCTCTCAGTCTCTCTCTCTCTCTCTCTCTCCCTCTCTCTCTTTGTGCCTTGGCAAATTTCATTTTCTTTCAGCCTGCCTTTCCCAGTGCAAACACAACATGTCTGCGGTTTCATCTTTTTCTTTTCTTTTTCCTGCCTTTTTTCAGCTCAGCTTAGTTGCTTCGTTCGCTCTGTGTGTTTTTTTGGAAGAGTGTTAAGTAGCATTTGGACTGGTTGCTGCAAGTCGTGTCATGTTGTTGTTGCTCCCGTCTGTGTGGGTAGTTTTGACTGGGCTGTCAGCCTGTCACTAGCAAAACTTTGTCAGCGGCACGTGCTAAAGTCAAAGTCTGTCTGCGGCGGCCGGCCTGGCTTGCAGCTAAGCTGTGTGCCAAGCTCAGATTGGCTAGGCAAAATATGATGACATCTATAAGAACTAGTTCATTTAACATAGTTCAGCATATCTAAGGAGGTTAATCGAAGTATTCCTGAAGCTATGTAAGAGTTCAAGGAACTCACAACGAGCTTGTTTAACTTGGGGAAGTAAATAGCTTTTAGATAGATTCTTATACATGTAGCACTATTGACTACCAGAAAACCAGACTTAGTCTCACTTTTTACGTTGCACAACATTTAAATGAATCCTCTACCCACTTTCTATCGACATTTATTTTGGGCCCAGGCAGTGGATAATATTTGATTGCCTTCATTCACTCACTCACGCACACAATATGCAGGGTCGACATATGCAAAGAGTCTGTCCCAGGCTGTACACTCTATAAATATAATTACTGAAATGTTGCAACTATTTCGGACCACAATTTGTCTCCTTACAGCCTCTCCTTCTCTCTCTCTCTCTCTCTCCTTCTGTTTGTTGCCTTCTCTGTTAGCCCGTATACACAAGTCTGGCTCTTCTGAGTTACTTACACTCATGTCAGGGGCCGTGCGAGCAACAAATAAATTTCCTTATGCTTGCTTTGGGTTGCAGGCACAAATAGAAACAAGAAAACTATGGCCAATAACGTTTTACTTACAGTTAACGGAGGTACAAAACTTTTTCTACTCTTAGGTTTGAGGGCATGTGTGTGTGCTTGTGACTGGACTGCCACAGTGTTGACAAAGGCCCGTTTTTGCCCCTTTCACATGGGGCTTGTCTCGAGCCTGGCTGGACGATGCTGATAAATGTAAGCGGTTTGAAGGCCAGCCAGGAAAAGCGAAAATGACAGCAAATTAAGCGCACAGAACTTAAAAGGAAACGACGACGATGTGTTGAAGGGTTCCTTACATCGTATTTTTTTCAATAATTTCATTTTTGTGCTTTGACCTAAACTTTGGGGCTTGACTTTTACCTTTGGTAGTTTTAATTAAATGAGAGTAAAATGATTTTTAAATACATTTACATGGTAAGAACTTAAAACAATTTCAAGAACCAGAACAAATGTTAAACTATGCTTAATAATTCACATGATTACGGGAGATCACATTTGACACGCACTATATAAATAAATAAATAATAATGGATTCAAATCCAAAAGGACCGACCTTAAACCCTTCACATAATTCCCGTGTTTGATGGTTTCATGCTTATATACTAATAAGAGTGATTTTGTCGGGATATCTCCTACCTACCGCACCCGGCGATGAATAAATACAATCCGGAGTATTTGCTATATAAATGCAAGCATTCATTTACTTTAAAAGTGAAATGTAAAGCATTGTATTTTTTACAAAATATCCCATATACATATGGCCATTCAAGAGAGCTTTAATAAAATGTGCGAGATGTATAATGTAAAAAATGTAAGTAATTTTTCGTGTGTCATTTTAAAGGCTTTGCAAAACGAAAGAAGCATTAGAAATTTTGCAAGGGGAGCAACCTTTTTTTGCTTTGAAAACTGCCAGAAACACGCGCATTTTCAAGTATTTTTCGTCAAGTGCCAAGCATTTGCATAATCTTAATGCAAAGTTGCTGACGAATGGGGCAAGAGGGTAGCCACTACGACCACGACAGCGACGCGGCCGTTGCCTCAAAAGACAGCAGACAGCGATGCGCCAACACCAACAACGACAACAAAACACTTAAAATGCGGCTAGCAAAAGGAGTGAGACTCAGGCTTTAGCAGACAGCAAAATCGGAACCCAGAAAAGGAGTTGGAATTAGAGATGAAGGCGAATGTGAAGGTTTTGGGCAGCTCTGTAATGTGCCTGCAACTAATGGGAGTTAGCGATTCGTTCCATTTGCAGTTCCAACCCGTTGATATCGTGGGTGTGAGCGAAAAGTTGACAACAAGCAAATAACAGTTCCAATCTTAAGTCTTAAGGACAACAGGGGGTGACTTAGGGAGGGGGTTAGTTTACGCAAAAGTCAATTGACTGTGAAAAGCCAAAGCGAGCTTAATTTCCGAATAAAAGGGCAGTGATTTGAGGCCGAAGGGAAGGCACAACTATTGCCTAGACACGTCTTTGGAAATGCCGCGAAAGGTTTGAGACAAAAGCCAAAAAAGGGCCACACGGATATGGGAAATGGGCACGAGCAGAGGCAAAGACAGGGTTCAGGCACAACCCTTCCAAGACGTTCGGTATATTGGCTTATCTTGCGGTTCGTATCACTGTTCTATTCAATTTACAATTGCTACGCAACTCGCCTGTGAGTTCCCCCAAATGGAATTGACAGTCGTTAGCATAATTATTACACACGGCTTAGCTGGGGTAGCTGGGATAGAGGGTGACAATAGCTTGGCGGGCGTAGTGTTGCGGGTGGTGTTGTTAGCTAATGCCCGAAATGTAAGTAGACTCTCCCCTTAACAAATGGCTATGCTAGCCTGAAGGCCGCATATTTGTCGTTTAATAAAACACTCTTAAAGAAATTTGAGTTGCTTCAACGTTGTCTAAATCATCCTCCTCGAGGTGGAACAGTAGCTGGGTGTTGAATGCCACTGGGGAATATACACAGCTGCCGGGGCATTGCTTAGCGTTGCTGTGGTTTGGATTTGCGCATCGCTGCCCCAAACATATGAAGTTAATTTGTTGCTTGTAAGGAAATGGGCACAGCCGGAAGGAAACAGCAAAATTGATGAAATGTGCCTATTTAAAGTCCAAGGAATTTTAATTCCAATTCCGATTGCATTGTTACAAATTAAGTGAGCAGTGACTGAGGGGAGCAAAACATATCATAACAGAAAATATCCTCAGAAAGCTAGAAAGAAGGAGTCAAAGCATAAATATATATATATATAGAGATATAGATAGAGATAGGGATAGAGATAAATATAAAGATAAAGATAGAGATAGAGATAGAGATAGAGATAGAGATAGAGATAGAGATAGATAAACAGATAATCAGAAAGTTTAACGACAATATAAAACTATTATTATTTTAAGTTTACAGGTACGCAATACACAAGGTAAAATAATACATTAGGTAAAATATTTAAGCGTTTCCAATCTTCACTTATAGATAGACAACACACCACCATACAGACTCAAATAATTATCCACCTCAACAAGTAAGCAGTTTGAAATTGTCTTGCTAGTTAAAAATTCATTTTATGCACAGACTTGGGATACAACTTTTGACTCGCTTCAGTTCACAGGCAGAACGAGCGGGCTTCTCGTTGGCACCCAGAGATGAGTTTTAGCCAGCTGGGGGCCGTCAACGTGGCTCTAATGACAGTTGATTTACTTGGTCTGGCTATAAGGGCATATAGATAGTTGGCAGACTGTGTGTCAGAGACGGCATCAGATCATTAACTTCAACAATTTCGAATGCTAACGGCAAATGAGAATTGGGCACGTGATGCAGACGGGTTCGCCTTGAAGCACTCGAAGAAATGAGTTTCACAATTTGTGGCGTGAGAGGCGTGGCCGAGGACAAGAGTTTTCCTATTTTCCTATTTTCCACTTTTCTCTTTTTTTTTTTTTTAAATTGTTAGACAAAATATCTACCGCGAATCGAAATCCTCGCAGTCACAATTTGAATTTCACAAGCCATTGATTTTTATTTGATTACCACGACAATGAAAGGACGCTCACGGACACTTTAGTTGAGCAGCTGAGTTGATTGCATTTAGCCGTTTTTCAGCTAGAGTTCTTAAGTAGTAGCTTCTGTATAGATTTCATTTGACATTTTGCAAGCCTCAAAAAGGCAGAAATTCTTCTCTATAAACAATTAAATAAATATTATTATTATATAAATTAAAAAATATGAAAAAATACAGATTTAATCCAATTTATTTTATCGATTTAAAATAAAAGTATGTATTTGTTATTGGAAATAATAAATATTATAGTAAAAGAAACAATAAAAACCTAATAATACATAATCTATGGTTTTCTGCCACATTCAGTTAATCTAATTGATTTCCGTTGTATCAATATGTGTAGAATTAGTAGATCAATCAGTAATGAAGTGTAAAAAAAATGTGTAAAATATAGTCATATTGCAACAAGAGTAGCATTTAGATTATTTTCTAAAAATGTAGCTGTTTTCTAGTTAGCTTGAAAACTCCTCTCTATGAAAAGTAGACAGCTCGTGGCTGGAAAAGAGGAGAGAAACATTTGAAATTATTTGCTGCAAGTTTCGAACAGGGCGACAACTTTGCATGTCATTCAATAGCCGTCTACCAATTTTTTTGGGGTAGCCAACTGTGGGTAAGGGGCGTGACGGTGCTCTGTTTTTTTTTTTCGGTCAGGCACTACGTGAAACCCTTTTCTAATATTCTGCGCTGCCGTCACGAAGCGTTTGGGCTGTTGCATTCGAACAATTTATTGCAGTAACACACGAGCAACGAGCAATTGCCTTTTCGAGAAGAGCCAGAAGGCAATGAAGTGGGCTGAGTAGTGTTCTGGCTCGGGAGAGCGTCAACATGCAACATAGGGGTTGCCAAGTTGCCCAGTTGCCAGTCATGGCAGTCAGATATCCTTCAGCTGCCACTGCGTGTCTTGGCTACCATGGCCGGGGAAGCAGCAGCGGGGCGGCGTTTGGCTGTCAAAAGCATGTCAAAGGCGTCGTCACCAACGTGCACCACATTGTTGTAGCAGTTGTGTTAGTCTCTGTAGAGGTTGTTGCTGCTGTCGTTGTTTTTGTTTGTGGCGCATCCTTTTTGAGGATTGGTGCTGGAAACAATTGCAAAAAACTTGAGACAATCGAATCAAACTCATTCGCCTGAAATCATCGACGTGTAAAATTACGAGATAACATTGTTAGCTGCCCGGTTTTCTACTCGGCCTCTACCTCTGTCCCCTCGTCCTGGCGAGTCCTGTGGATATCCTCTTGTAGACAGCCACTCGTGGAAATGTGTTCAGGATTTGGAATTGAATCGCGCGACGCTTAAGCAAGAAATCAACGACACAAACGACACCCAATGACGACCACATAAATGTCGAAATATGCAGTCATGCCATCCCACGTTTAATTCATAGAAACTGTCAGGACTCGGCCCTGAGGTTGAGCTGGGGAACCTTTGTGTTTTGTAGTCATGGGACTATTGCTGGCTGCAGCACAATTTTTGAGGTTTTCATTGTTGGTTAGTTGAGCTCTGTTCTGTTGTTTGAGTTGTCAGACGGTCGTCTCTGAGCTATCGGACTCGGTTTAATTGGTTTATCCTTGCGGCCGAAACCACGGCCCGTTCATAGTTTGCATACTTTCGCACAGCACTGTTGAATATTACATGTATGTGCACATCGATGTGCCTAGGTGTATGTGTATAGTGTAATGAAGTCGCTTTGTTAAAAGTAAAATTGGTTAGAGTTGTTGAACACACATGAACACCGAGTCCGACTCAGCAGTCATCAATGGGACTTCAATTTTCTTTATATCTTCAACATTATGGATTAGAGCACAAATGCTTATAATAAATATATAAACTTCACTTTAATCAAAGCTACATTGAATTTCAAGTTAAATGATCTTTTCTATAGCCTAACTGTCTGATTTGAATCATTTCAATCTTGCGATGAGCCTTTAGTGGAACCTAGCGATAAGGCTAATTCAAATATGCGGTGTACAAAGGAAATAACGGAGCTCTGATATCTGCCTATTCTCACATATAAGTAAGTACTGCATTACATAATTATTGGCTCAACAATTAATGATTATTGACATTTAAAATTCTGTTGTTGATATTTTTGACAAATGTTAAATAACTTGATTGTGTCTTAACTTGTTAGTCTTAAAGCTAATTGGTCTATGAATGCGACAGTTACAAAGCATTCGAATATTCGTAGAGCTTATGAAACAGCTTAAAGACGGCATCTGCTCGTTTCTCTCATAATCTTTGCCCTTTTCCCTCTCTTCGGTTCTCAGACAGATAGACAACAGACAACGGACCAGAGACAGACATTATAATCATAGGAATGTCTTTTGGCTTATAATTTGTTTTAGCAAGTCGGGCGTGTATTAGACGCAGACGAAGGAGTACTCTTTTTAACGACTCTCTGCGATTACCTGACTCCAACTCCTATGAAAGTGCCGTGGACTGCGTCTACGTTTTATTTGCTTGGCCTGGCCGAGCTTGGTTGGGGCTTAGCTAGAGTCCATGTCGCAAGTCCAGGCCAATTTCCGAGAAGGCAACTGAAGAGAAATTTTGAGTAGAACTTTTTACGCTTGAAGCGACAGATGCCCACCGTTGCGCTCCCCATGTTCCAATTCCACCATTCCTTCAGCGAGCAAGTCGCCATGAAAAACCTAATGGCAAACATGGCCACTGGTTCGTGCCTTGGCCACTTACTCAGCAAGAGACCCCACAGCTCGAGGGCATCGTCTCGTCTGCAATTGCCTCGTCCCCTTCCCCCTTTCTCATACCCATCCTCTCATCAGGCTTCTTGTCTCCTGCTAACTGACCGGCCAAGTTGGCTCCATGCGGCCAACTGGTTGTCGAGCAAGTTGCGTCTTCATCCTCTATTCTGTTTTATTATTTTTTCCTGTGTTGGCCTTTTTTTGCTGAGAAATCTGTTTTTAAGTTTTAGCAATTTAATATTTTAAGTCCACAAATTGTTGTTGCACAAGATTACTTTTTGGTGTGCATTCTAATAAGCTGCTAATTGGTTGCCAACACAGACAACAACGTCTCCAACTAGCGGCACCTTCTCTCCTAACACATATATATATATATATATAATACTCTATCCTCCTCATAATTTGCATTCCCTTATCACTTCCCTTCGCTCCATAAATTGTGCGCTTGCACGCGCAAATGCTTTTAGTTTGAAATTTCATTCTGCGAAATAAGAATTTAATAGCTTATGGATTCATGTTTTATCTTTTCTATTTTCAATTTTGTTCTTCATTTTTCAGCGTTTTTCTTTATGCGAACTAGTAAGCTTTGCCATGATTATAACAGATGTTTTGTTGGTGTTGTTTCTCAAAGTGGGTTTTCTACCCCACAGCTCTATGTTGAAAATTCTAATTATTGAAATTGATAACCGAGAGAGTTTAAAGGTGTGAAATTAGCTTTTGCTTAGCTGCTGCTAATGGGTTATTGATGTATGTATGTATATATATTTGTTACCTCTGTAAACGGCGTGAATTATGGTTTCTGATTGGACAGTTTTAATCGACTGTCTAAGACGAGCCTTACATATTAATACACTTTTTAAAACAAATATTTTCCATAGTTACATTGTAATTTTAAGATCTTCTTATCTCTTGAAAAATTTATTTTAGACAAGACTTTAGGGGAATGCAAACTCCTTGGCCGTGATGCGAACTGCAGGCCGGTGTTTATAGCTGAGGCTGAGGCGCACCCAGAGGCACTGACAGCTATAGAAATAGTCGTGGACGTACTATTCATGCGGCCATTTGATCTGCACTCAGTGTTTCCACCCTATGTACTACGTACATACATATATATATTTAGTGTGTACATCCTTTTTCATGCTGCCTGCACAACAAATGCTGTCTCATCAGCATTTGACTTCAAAGGAGTCATTTTCACAATGCTCCTCTTCTACACAGCCTTTGGATGTGGATTATTTTTTGTGCCATCTCCCCTTAAATTTTTCTATTTTGCGCTGTAGATGTTTTTGTACGGAAATAGCGGAAGTTGTGTTCATTACGTTCTTGCCAAACAGGACATCTGTGGAAAGATAGGTAGAGCGAGAGAGACGGAGCCAAGACATGAACATAGTTGCCAGCTTGGACTTGTCACTGCGCTCCTTTGACTTGTCTAATAGAACTTGCATGAAATAACAGAAAGGAAAAAAACTGCATGTAATCATTAAACAGAATGGGGACTACATTCCTGTCTATCTATTTGATTTTCTCCGTTGCTGCTCTTGTGACCAAGAGAATACAGTTTCGGGCATAAAAAATGAGCCAAATACAAATCTGAATGAAAAGCAACTCACGAATCAGAGCACCAGAATACCACGGAAATGGCTTTGCTAGCCAAACGAGGGGCTGCAAGGATTTCACTTGGTTTGTCTGCTACGCATCCTTCTCAGCAACGAGCTCGTGCGCTCGTCTTTTGGCTGCCACGTTCATTGATGATTGAAAAGCGATTAGAGGCCAGTAAGCCGGGGCCATAGATTGGAGCAGTGGCGCATAACAAAGCGAATGATGAGGGCAAGCATGGTGATGGCGCAGCTAGGTGAGAGAGATACTGGAGAGGGTGGGAGCCATTGAGGAGAGCAGAAAGAGAACTTAATTGTTAATGAGAAAAGGGAGCGGTTAATCAGCTGTATTATGGATTCCAATATGAACGTCCAATGCTTGCTGTGGACTGCTGTGAACTGAGCTTTAATTTGTGCTGCGGTGTATTTAATTGGCGATACGATGGTTTTTTTTTATAAGCGTTCGATCCATATGCGAGGGTTGGAGCCAAAGCTTATTACGCTTTTTTGAACTTATTAACCGCAGAATTGTCAGTGCCATCTAAGCTGCATTAATTATAATTGAAAATATTTGGCTGGATACGGGACGAATGAAACCTGTTTGGAACCACAAACGGAGCACCTTAAATTGGAACTGGATTTGCGGCAGGATTATAGGACGTACAAAAGCCGTTGAGTGGCAGCTATGAAATTGAAAGCTGCCAATGGAAGGGCCCTGATTAAAATTGAGGGTTGCTTAAGGGTGCCGCATGCCTGCCCCTCAGCACTATTCCTTACAATACTCGAATTGTATGTGAACATTTGTGCTCCGGACATGCAATTTAAAGCAAATTCACAAATATTACATAAATATACAAACTAACAATGAGATTGTGTGAGGCGATTTAAACGTAGTTACCGAAAATAACAATGTTATTAAAGGAGTTTTGCATAAATGATTAAAAGCAATCTAATTGCATAGAACATTTAAGGCGACGGAGCAAGGAGACTTAGCTGCGAGGGATTCGAAAATTAGCAGATAATTATAACTTTTATTATATATTCTATTAGGAAAAAAAAACAAACCGTTAGTTAATAAATGATTAATTAATTAAATCCACATATCCATTAATGTGAATTTCTATAAGTTACTGGTTTATTTTATACATTTATATCCTAATATAGTTCTATGTATTTATATATATATATATTACAATTGTAATTTAAAACATGTAAGAAGGCTCTAGTCCAGACGGCTCGACTACGAGATACCCTGAACCCTGCAAAAAAAGTAATAATCTTCTTGTTTACGCACTTGTAAGCGCGCGCTCTGCTAACCGCTCAGTTGCTGGCTTGGGAGTGGGTTGGGCTGAACTTTAGACGCTTATAACTCCATTTCTAGATAGACGATCTTCATGACATTTTCAGAGTAGATTAAGAGTATCTATGTATCCATGTACCAAATTGAGTCTAGTATTTGAAATGTTTTTTTTTTTTCAAATTGGTGGCGAAGGGGGCGAGGCATTAAAAATCTGAATCTGAAAAATTACATAGTCTGCGTATCCATAATATCTATCTAAATATATAAATTTAAAGTCTCTAGCTAAGACGGTGTAGAAACTATGTCTAAAAAACTTTAAAAATGGAAGCGAATTTTCTTTGTTTTTCTAGTATTTGTAGTTTCCGAAATCTCGATGTTTATACGGACGGACGGACAGACGGACAGGGCTAGATTAACTTATTTTTTATGCTGATCAAGAATATATATACTTTGTGGGGTCTGCAACGTCTCCTTCTGCCTGTTACATACATTTTCACAAAACCATTATACCCTGATTTCCCATTTTCAATGGGCTCAGGGTATAAAAAAAAACATTATTGGTATACGATTATGAAGCTTGCAAAGATAATATATTCATATTATATGTATAAATATTCTTGAATTAGAATCAAAATTATATTCTAATTTTTATTAAATTCAAATTATTTGTAACCTTAGATAAAGAAGATATATAAACATTTCGTCACCAAATGCTTAGCAAAAGGTCGAGGGTCAAAGAAACTGATTGATTGTTGCTATTTCTCTCGCTTAGACCAGACTGTGCAACTTTTTTACAGAGTTTATCTTCTCTTTCATTTTGCGGATTTTTGTTTTCCAACCCTTTTTGGGCCATAAACCCAAAGTTGTCCAGTCACCTTGACCCTACTCAAATGGTTTTAAGCCATGACCGAGTGGGCTAATGACTAGCCATAAAATATATCATCATTAAGAAAGCACGCTGATAAACTGAACCGAACTGTATCAACGTACTGAATTTTCTAAGCTCATTGTGCTGATCTCTTTAACTCTATGCTCCATCTAAGGCAATTAAATGTCAATTTGAAGCACATTTTACATATCATTGCACAGAAACGCGACAGCTCGAACAGAGGAACGCGCGGGCTGCCATCCAAGTTCATTATCGCTTATCGATAATCAGCGTCCGAACTACGAAGCGTGTGATATTGACAGCCACAGCAGTTACCTCTCCCCACTACTCACACACACGTACTGCTTACCTGATGAAGCTGCTCCAGCGCCCGTGCAGAAGGCAACATAAATCATTTCCAGTTTGCTGGCGATTGCAGGAGAGAGAGAGGGACAGAGGGAGGGGCGATGTGAATTCGGACTTGGGTTTTCTTTTCATTTATATTTCGCTTTAATTTCTGATTGAAAATCTGTGAACGCAAGCCGAAACATGTTTGGCAATTAATTGGTTAATCAATATGATTAATTTGCATGAACTGAGCACGCTTTGCCAGCTACAGCCGTGTTCGACTTGAGAAAAATATATGTATATAAAAAAAAATCCGATTTTAATTTATGGTCAAGAAATTGCCAAGTAAAAGAAGTCTGCACAGTGGAATGAAATAATGGCAGAAAGGTAACTAAGTTTTCAATCGACTTTGACTAGAGGATTTCATTTTGATTCATTTCCTAATTTATATCTAATTCATATTACAATAATAATAATAGCATACAGAATACTCAGTATTTGTAATATGTATGATATATTTCCCTTTGGGAGTTTATTAATAAAATTTGATCAACTACTGAACTAGTTCTATTCTGGAAATTATAAATTTAAATAATAGATTTGATTTGGGGGTTAATATATATTTTTGTATTTTGAACTGAGCTACTTTTTAAATGCTTTGAAATCTATTTTAACCATATCTATAATGCCCACACTCAACATTGACAGTATGGCTTTGATACATACAAAGCTATGTGTCTGAACCACTTTGGAACCACTTTTCAGTCAATTTCTAACTAGTTTAAAAAGTTGTATACTTATTGACATACAGATTTATGGCAAGAAAACTATGATAATAATTATGACTGCTGGCTCATCTATCAAATTTAATTATTAATGCCTAGTCACGTTTAAGCTTAAACCGGGTTCTGAACCAAAAAATAATACTCAATTGAAACGAATTCAATTTTGATTTCACTTATTAATATGTACGAAGTAAATACTCAGTTGACTAAATGTATTATTATTTTGTCTATAAGATTATGAAAACCCTATTTACAATTTAATAGTGGTTTTCTTTTCTGTAAGCATTATCAATTTCCTAGACGATTCGAGTGTGAGCTTAAGCTGAATAAAAAATAAAAAGCAAAATAGGGAAAGAAAAATGTCAATGAAACCATAAAAATGCCCAAGCCCGACCAACTGCACAGCTTGGACAATAGCTAGACAGCTCAATAAATGGCGCAAAAGATGGAGAGGCAGAGGGAGGAAGAGGAGGGGAGCCAATGTGGGTCACTACCCGGTCAAACGGAGCGTATGCGTAATGGGAGGTTGGGCGGCACAGTTGATGTTGACATAGTAAAGTGTTTATATGCATGGATGTTGATGTTGATTATGATGATGTTTATGATTGCCTTTGTTGTTGTTGCTATTCGAGACATGTTGTGACAACCGAACAAATGACCGGCAGTTACGTGCAGGCAGCCTAGCAGGCTCTATAGTCTACTATTTATACTTTATTATTACTTGCCATTGGCTTGTTGTATTTGTCGTGCAGTCAGGGCAAGGATTTAAGACTCACTCGCCCGGCCACTTCGGGCCTTATCTGCTTCTTGGCTGTCCCATTGCAAATGCAATTAAAACATAATTAAATTTAATTAAACTGTTATTAAGTAGACGCCCGGTCGCACAGTCTGTCCCAGCAGCAAAAAATGAGAAGTTGGCTTGTAAATACTTTTTGTCATGCTTTGCTCTCTTCAGCTCTCTATGCACCGCTTTCCTCACTTCTCTCCAGCAGCCAACAATAGGCGCCCAGAATTTTCCGCTTAAGTTCTTCGGTCTAAATTGCACACCATGAAAATTCCAAGGAAAACAAAAAAAAAAAAAAAATGGGAAAAAAGAAATGGAAAAGCGGCACACAATTTGAAGTGTTGGAAGGAAAGCAAAGGCGAACACAGCAAAGCAAGGAGTAAAAGCAAAAAGAAAAATGATTGCATACAGCTGATAAGAATAAAGGAGCCGTAGAGCCAGTTGAAAGTGTTGGACTAAAAGATACCCAGCAATCCAATTGACGGGTTAACTTGCAGTACACATATAAAGTGATAAACATATATTTCGCATTATCTACTATGATAAGTCTAAGCTAAGCATTTCAATTTATTTCCCTGAAATGAATGCGGATATTTAAACCAAAATTCTCAGCAACTTGCACAGAGTTCACATCGAAGCCCACGGTAAATGCACAGTCGAGCAATACATTGAGTTTACCTCAATTGGATGCCTGACTAATGGAATGAGCGAGTGTACGACGGTCTGTGTGTCAGTCTGTCCATTCGACCGTCTGGCATAAAGGGGTCTGCCGTACGCCATTTGGGCTTAGGCGACTGTTTTATAGGCGCAAATGTTATACAAAAATGACACTTCATAAAAATGAAGACAACGATAATGATTATGATGATGACGACGACTATGATGATGATGATGATGATGATGATGATGATGTTGACGACATACCCGATACCCCTCAGCCTGATAATGTCTGGAATAATAATGTCTGTCTGCCTGCCAGTGAGTGGTATAATAATGATTTCAAATGTTTCCAATGAGTCGTCTCCCATGTTGTCGTCGCCGGGCTTGGCGAATATATTTTGATATGGATGGAGCGATGGGAATTTCGGTTGGGGAAACTCTGCGTAAAGTGCAAAATTTGATGTTTTAAATTAAGTCATTTGCATAAAAGACACCAGAGAAACAGGGACGTAGCACAAAGAACTGAATCTGCAACTGTGACTGTAAATGAGGGCCGAGCTGGGGACGCACCAGAAAGTTTTGACTGAATAATAGGGGGCGTTATATGTGGCAGTATATCTCTTGGGGGCTGTGGAGGATGCCCTTGCAATGCAATCATTTGTATGCAAATGTAACATGAATGAACAAATCTATGTGATTTTTTTTTATTTATTTACTTCACGGTCTTCCAATTTGAAAAATAAAAAATCCTATCCAAATGAGCAGTCTTACGGAAATTTGTCATTGCTGTTGATGAAGTCATCAGACAAATGCTGTGAATTGCTTAGAATCGATGCTTAGCAGAATTGAAAACAGTTCGCTGAAAATGTAGATTGCATTTGCTGATGTTTGAATTACACGAATTAGATAAAACACATCTGTCAATAGTAATTTTAATAGACTTGAAGGCAAGGGAGTTAGGGAAAGAGTAACAGATAACTAATAATAATAATTAAGTCAGAAAGAAATACAGAAAAAGACATGAAAAATGGTATAATTTGTATTGGCTTCATCCAAATGCAATAGTATGTACTTAAGAACTATAAATTGTCCGATATAGTGATATAAGGATATAAAAAACAAGAAATGGTGAGGTAACAATCATTGCGAATTTCTGACAAATTTAAGCTTATAGGTCGTTACTCTTAAATTATATCTCACATTCAAGTCGGTTTTATTATGCGCACAGTAAATGAGTTTCTTTAGTCTAGACTTGGGACTCCTTGATCAAACCTCAATTACGTTCACGGTTTCACTTGGCTACACAACAAATATATCAACTCAATCGGAGCAATTTCCCAGCTAAGCAAAATTAACAGAATCTAGCCCGACTGAAACGTCGTCTAAACAATACCTTAGCTTACCCTTAAGCTCCTTCCCTTTCAATACCCCTTCGACTTCTGCCCGCTCGGGCTACGTCTACGTTTTTAGATTTACTGCTTAACTTTGTTGGTTAGCTGCAGGCTCATTCCGCGGCACGTTTCCGACAAAGGCAAACGCTCAAGTAGGTGTATTTTGTTGGTACAGTTGTTGGTGTTGTTGCTGCTGCCTGCCATTGCCGCATAATTAAAAAGTCAAGTGAAAAATCACATTTTAACGCAAATGGCAGCAAAGCGAGTGAATGCGAAAATGAATGAATGAAATTCTTGCGCCTGAAAGCAGACTAAAGTAATAGCTCGCACAGAGGCGGGAAGAGAAGGTGGCCTTGCTCCACTGGCTGATGTGGAGGGGGAGAGAGGGGTAGCTCGGCAATTGAGGCTGTGCCTACGCTGCTCCATGCATACCACGCCAAATTGCGTCAAATGCAAATTCGTTCATTGTCAAGAGCTACGAACTGCAGGCGCCAGCAGCGAATGGCATGGGCGCAGAAAAAAGGGGCCGGCCTACATGGGCACAGATGGAGAGCATCACTGGCTGCCGCAAACACTTGAGGCATGTTGCCTGTTTCAGCTGGCAACTGAAAGCTGAAGCTGCAAACGGGCGACCAACAAAAGAATATCAAAGCTCTCTTCACAGCGCGTTTTGTTTTTTTTGTTTTTTTTTTTTTTTTTTTTTTATATAGAAAGCTTGGGTGGGAGTCGGGGTTGGGGTCTAACAACAATTTGCCAAGCCGAGCCCCTCTGCGACAGTCAAAAAAGTGGCAAAAGGGCTGTCAGAGAATTACAGGCATTACGTAATTAAATATTTAAAGTGTTGCCGAAGCGAAAAAGATTCCGACGGAAATATCGCCGCCTGTTTCAATAATTTAACATTTTGTAAAAGCTTTAAAACCAATTTAATACAGTTTGGCTTATGAATTGGTAAATATAGCCAAAATTGCCTTAAATCAGAGATCGATACAAAACTTCACTGAGCAATTTATATAATGAAAAGTAATTAATGATATTCGATCTTATTTATAAACATCCGCTGAATTATTCTCTTTTTATTTGAATTATATATGAAAATATATTTTTACGAATTCAATTTTTAAATATATATGTTTGAATATATTTTGTATAATAATTAGTTATTTTATTCGACAGTTAATATCAAAGATACAAGTTTAAAATATATCATCATATGTTTCACATCATCAAATAATATCCCATAATTTTGTATGCAAAACATAATTTATACAATTATTTTTAAGATACAAACAGGATTTGAGTACAAGTATCTTTAATCTAAATACATTTGATGCCGTTCCTTAGTGGTGCTTCAAACGAGCTGTCATTTGCAGATATCAGTCGACGCACCGTTAGAGGTCTATGCAAAATACCCTTGAATACTTCAGGATGATTATGCGAACCTCTCTTTCTCTCCCTTCTCCTTCCTATGCTCATTTGTTCACTCTCTCTTCTCGCGCGCCATCTCTATGCCTCTTGTTAAGTGCTCGCAAATTTCACTTTTCCGTTTCACGCAGACGCTAAAAAAGCAACAACAACAACAAACAGAGAGAACGGAATACGCATCGAATTCTGTTCTTGCTCGAAAATATTTTCACTTTTTAATTTCATGCAAATTTTCTTTTTCAAGATTAATGCCTGTGCCAAAAAAAAGGAATTTTTTTCTAGCCTGAACAACTGAAAAAAGCCAAATACGGCGTTTCTCCTGCTCTTCTTTTTCAACTCATTTGAATTTGGTGGGCGCGCTAGGCGTCAATAAGGCACTAAACTTTAGCCCAACAAGGCGTGGCAGCCCAACACATTAAGACTTTCAAATTCATATCTGTCCGTCTGACTGTCTGTTTGCAAGAGTAGAAGTGGAAGATGAGGTCTAACACAATTGCAATACACTTCGGGAATTTTTATTTTTACAGTTGGAAGACGGAGTAGAGGGAGAAGAGATGGCTTCTATCCCTTTCAAACTCCACATTAAATCGATGCAATGCAAATTTAATTAATGTCCATTCGCTTTCGCATATTGCCAATTTAGATACACCCTGTTGTCGCTCAGTCAGTCTGTGTGCCCTGTTGAGAGATTTTGGCGCTCGTAATTTAGAAGCCTAATCCATAATTCTGAACGCTTAATGCTCCAAACATCTTGGTGAAACTTTTTAATTGATTTTACTCCTCCTAGCTGCATTTTTTATTATACCCTGAACCTATTGAAAATGGGTATAATGGTTTTGTTAAAAATGTATGTAACAGGCAGAAGGAGACCTCGTATACCCCACAAAGTATATATATTCTTGAGCAGCACAACAAAATAAGTTGATATATAGAATGTCGAGATTTTTGAAACTACAAAACCTGAAGAGCTTAAGTTTCCCATGAATACTCGTATGTTAGTTACGCAGTATGAGTTTATTTTGTTTCGATAACTCATCCCATTTTCAAATTATCGATAATTTCCAATAAATAGAAAATTCGTTTACTTTTTTTAAGTTTTTTGAGCATAACTTCTACACCGTTATAACTAGAGACTTCAAATTATATATTTGGATAGATATTGTAGATATGCATTGTGTAATTTTCAGATTTTTGATGCCAATGCCATTTTAAATACTAGAGACTTGTAATAACATAGACACATTTGGATGCTATTAATATATTCCAAATGTTTCATGAAGATCTTTCACCTATAAATGGACTTAAAAGCGTCCAAAGTTCAGCCCAACCCGCCCCCAAGCTACAACAGCAACTGCGCGGTTGGCTTGCGCTCATACGTTTGTAAAGAAGAAGAGTATTAGTTTTTTTCAGGGTATTCAGGGTATCTCGTAGTCGAGCTGTCTTTTTACTTTATTTTTTACTCTTTTTTGATTGCCAGTCATGCGTAAAATTTTAGCAGCACGCTTTGCTGCGCAGCACTTTTAAGACTTTAAGGAGGAGAGGAGAATAAACTCGGCCTGAAATATAGAGTTGAATTTGCAATAGCTTGTACTATTAACATTATTCATTTTGCTTCCGCAATACTGTTACTGTTATACAGTGTTAGTATATATGAGATATAAACAATGCTTCTTCTACAGAACTCTGTCTAAGTACTCTCGTTTTCATTTTATATCTTCACATATGTACCTGAAGAGATTTGTAGTGTATCACAGGGCTCAATATAATATCGCCGACATAAGTTGAATGATGCTATTAACTAAGACACAGAAACCAATGCACTCTATGCACAAATAAAAATAAAAACAAAGACAATCCGGCAAACCCGGCGCCGACACTTAATGATGACAGTAAAATGACTTAAATCGCTGTCAATGTTGACACTTTAACAAATTTTTTCACTTATTGCAAGCGACGAGAAGCGAGCTGAGAGAAGCGAAACGGCAACATGAAAAATAATTATGCGAAATTTTTTCCGCACACATTGTGAAATTGTTGTTGTTGTCGCTGTGTGCCTCGGCAATGGCAAACTTTGTTTAAAAGGTTGTTTATTGAAAAAGAAAAAAAGAAAAAATTAAAAAACAAGCGAATTTAAAACGTGCTTGTTGTTGCTTTTGACAATCATGATGATGTTGCAGATGAGCATTCGCTCATGTTGCTGCTGCTGTTGTTGTAGTGTTTCCTGGCAGGCGTGTTCATTCAACCGCATATAAATCTGCAAAGGCAACAGCAACAGCAACAATAACATGCTGAACTCGCACGGCGTTTCTGGCAAAGGGAAAAATGCAACGGAAACGCAAAATGCGACGCCAACGATCACCTAAAAAAAGGACCCTCCTCAGTCACCCTGCCCCTCAACGACTCCACACTACGCCCCTGGCTTCACCACAGTCGATGGACCGTGCGCTCTGTCCGGCAACCAGTTGATTGGCGGCAGGCACGAGTTGGACGCCGGCATAGACGATGCCTGGCCGACGTCAAGGGGGAGGGGCTCTGAGCCACTGATTTGGGGTTTATGGTAGGTGCCTGGCTTGCAGCTTTTGTTGGTCAACTGAGTGACTGACTGACAGACTGACTGCCTGCTGGTAGCTGCCTGTGGTTATCGTGAGGCAGGTGAGGCCCACAGTCAGGCCCAGACCAGACCCGACCCAGACCAAAACTCCGCCACAAACCGAGTCGCAGACCCAAAGCATATCTGAGTCAGAGTCAGGGCCAGTGCCCTGCCGGGCCCAGCCCAGACCAGTCTTTCGTTACATTTTTAGGTTGTTTTTGTTTTTGTTTTTGCTGTTGTTTATCTCATGATGAAGCGCGACTTGCAACGCGCTGCGTGGTAGAAGCTGACGCCCCGGGACAACGTTGGCTATAACTGCAGCTCTGGGCCGCGACTCTTCAGCGGGGCATTATGAGCGCACGCTTCATAAATGTAAGCTCATTGGATGCCCATAGGCCGCAGAACGCATGCGGGGGCAGCGGCAGTGGCAGCGGCAATGGAGCTGGAAGTGGAAGTGGAGTAGCCTGCAGCTGACTGCCGATTAACATTATTCATAAAGAGTGCGCTACACTTGATTTGTGTGAGCATTTCAGTTTCTGCAGACTTCTGCATATAATTGAAAATACCTCTCTAATTGACGTCATAAGCTATTAGAATTTGATATATATATATATATATATATATATATAGGTATGTGAATATTCATCCAATTACGCGAATATTTAGCTCAAATTAATCACAATTTGTACATACTTTGCTCGAGTCCCTATCTTGCGTTCCTCTGCACTTCAGTTCTTCGGCTCTTCAGCCTGCACTCTCCTCTCGGCTGTCACTTGACTTTCGCTCATAATATCGTGGAGTGCCACAGTCGCTTCATCAGCCTCTTTCGCTGCGATGCTCTTGTAATTGAATTGTTGCTGTTGTTGTAATTGCTTTGCTACCGTTTTTTAATCGAGCGACGCGCAAAGAGCAACAGCTACAGCTACAGCTACAGCTGCCGTCTCACCTCGCTGCATCTTTTGCAGGCCCGGCACTTAACTTCATTAAATGTGCTGGGTCTGTGCCCTAACCCTCTTTGATTTCCCTCTGCACGCTCTGCGTCGCTGTCCGTCCGCCGGGGACTGTCTGCCAATTTTGCGTAGCCCCAAACAGGTTTACTTCTTCTCATTTGTATACCCTTCCGTCGTGCATGCTACACGCTCTTACCATGAAATGTGTGACGCATAAAACAGGACTGAGAGAATCACAGAAAACTGTAAATGGAATGTTTAACCCATAGCGATAACTTCTGAACATTCTATTATATATCTATGTAGCGCTGAGCTACCTACAATAAATAAATGTACAAAATAAATATTTAGCTTCATAGGAACACTTTGCAGAGAGTAAAGTCAATGTAGTAGAAAGTCATCTGACTTTCACAATAAGATTTGTGCTTAAACTTAGCTTTCATCAAGGAATTTTTATTGTTTAAGTGTATTTATCTTTCTACTTTTATAGCTGTTCTTCCCTTTTTTATAATTTTGTATATTTTTAACACAAGTCGACAAACATTTCTGCTGTCGGCGCATATTAATTTCAATGAGCCCCTAACCCTTTGCCTACCTCTTGCGATCTCTTTCTCTTTCGCACAGTCGCCTTTCCCTGTCCTTCACTTGCTCTCTCACTCTTTCACTTGACCATCCACAATCTGTTTTTGGGCAGATGTGCGCGTGCGCTCGCATCTGTAATGAGCCAGCCAGGGGCCGCCTTCGCCTTCGCATTACGAATTACGCATACGCCGCGCTCGCCAGTGCGTCGCTTGGCACCTGTCGATGACAGCAGAGGCAACACTTGGAGCATGCCGCGCACGTCGCTTGTAAATAATTCATGTTGACAACTATTTTAGCTTGTTTTACTCTAGTTGGTCACGGCCCGGCCCAGCCCGGCTCGAAAGCAGACAGCCGATGACAAATCGAACGGCCAACTGCATGGCGATTGCCGATTCGCGATTGGCTTCACATTAAATTATGATTGACACATTGACTGCTTGACTGACTGATTGCATGCTCCGCACACTTTACGAGCTTTCCTCGCTTGAGTGGCTGCCCAGTTTGTGTGTGTTGTGTGCTTATGAACTGCCCGCTTATCAGTCAGTCCAATGTTATTGACCCCTCTGCTCGGACGGCGTTTATTTACTTTCTGCTATTGACTTATCAGATCAGTGGCTTTTCATGAATCAAAGAGACATCCATTCATGATAGCTAGTTCCACGACTAGCCTATAGATTGTGCATATATGTGTATCAACCGTGATATACATACATCGATATCTATATGGATAGTCGCTATTAAAGTGCTAATTTAGGCAATTTGCTTTCGTAAATTAAGTCAACCACTTACCGAACTGCTGTTCTTCAAGGAATTTCTATTATTTTTCTTAGTCATTCAGCTGATTACAGCCACTTTTGTTGCCCTTACCTGCAATGAAATCAAAGTAAAAAGTAAACATGTTAATTATTAACTCGATATCCAATGAAAAAGGAGAAACAAAAACTTTATTGCCAACATTACCAAATCATGTCTGGCACAGGCCAGTCACTCGATGAAGTCAATAAGGGAAAAGCGCTTTGGGGTCGTATGGGTCTGCCAAAAAGGGTCTGATGTAGAAATTAACGAGAACATAAGCGATTGTTATCTATTGTTCCTTAAGTATCAGGATACTAATTTAAAAGTATACCAACCCACATTTTCCCTTTGATTTTTTTCCTGTAAATTCCTTAGCTCTCAGCTACATATTGCCTACAATTCGACTTCTCTCACGATGCCCAGAAAAAAGTTGATTAAGCAAATTCCAAACTTTTCTAATTAAAATCGCGCACAAGTTTCTAAGACCCAACCAAGGTTCCTGTAATTTCGCAACACTCAAACTGAGTGTGAATCTATCGTATAGCCGCACAATTTGAGCTGCTTTTCAATGAGCTCATTTTTTCGGGCTTCGTAATTGTTTGTTAATGTCTGAGCAAATGAGGCTATAAAATAAAATATAAGCAGCAACACGAGGAACATGTGTTTCCCTCGAAGGCACGTGCCACATCCTTAGCGGCAGATGCAGCAGCAAAGTCGAAGGCAAATGAGGTCCGCGAAACTCACGCGTGACACGAGACACGAGACATAAGACGAGACGAGACGAAAGTTAAGATGTAGCCGCAATAAAGTTGTGGCACAGCTTTATTACTATACGTATATATTTATAGTTTATAATCATAATGATGATGGTGCCAATGATGAATATGATAATGGCGAAACTGCAGACGCTGGTAATAAGTAAGTCAAGACGAGACAAGTTGAGGTAGCGGCAACACAGCGCAAAGCCATTGCCAGAGTCTAGACGAGGAAGCTGGAGCACAAAACAAACATAAAACGAAGCCAGCGAACAAGCAAAACATCCAGAAACCTGAGGTACAGCTAAGGATGGCGAGGGATGGCCAAGAAGTGAGGGTGTCTCTGGGTTGCGAGGAGAAGGGAGGCTGAAGTGGAGAGAGCCTGGTTTGCCTGGTGGCAAACGAAGTGAACTTAACGCCTCTTTAAACTTATGAAACATTCTATCCTGCGAGACGCCAATGTAGCCAGACAAGCACCGAGGGCGGAAGAGGGGAAGGCGTGAGGTGTACGTGGCATCATGGAGAGAGGCAGGTGACTCCCCAATCAGAAGCAACAGGAAGAAGTTCCCTCAAACTCGATTATATTTAAGAAATAAAAAAAACGAAGGAAGTTGTCGCAGCGTTGCCAGCTGGCAGCAGAGCGCAAATCTAGTTGTCTGGCAACGCCGATAAGTTTTACGAACGGCTGAGCCTTATCAAGCGCAACAGCCAAAAAGAAAGTTGAGCGCAAAAAAATTAAAGGCGAAAAAGCAGCAAGCAAAAAGGCAAGTTGGAAACCGGAAGGAAGGAAGACACACATACACACACACACAGACAGACGTGGACATGGATACGGAGAGGACTGCTACGCGACAGGCAGCCACAGCCAAGTGCCAAGCGAGTTTTACAAGGGTCGACAAATATGAGGCAGGCCAAAAAACAAAACAAAAATAAAAAGAAGGACGTTCGGCAAAAGGCAACACATTTTGAGGCGGTTTAATGCTCTGCATTTGCTGCTGCTGCTCCCTTTGGTCCTTTCCGTCCTGCCCGGGGTGCGCGCTCTGTGACGCCCTTTAATGCTAGCTATCCCCCGGTTACCCTTCCCTGTCTTACCCTGTTGCGCCCCTCCGGCCAATACAGCCGCTGTTAACTTAAATATTTTATGGGGTGTCAGCATTGACGACGTTGGTGCGATTGTCTTTGCGCCCAGCTCCCATACCTCGGAATCCCTCACTCCCTCAAACACCCTACCCACCATCTCTATACGAACTGCAATACACATGTGTGTGTGCGTCCTTCTCTTTATCATGTGCGTGGCTTGTCTTTTGTGTTCGAGGCCAAAGTAAATTTCAAATTGATAAGCATCGTTCCCTCACTGACGACCGACTTCGACTAGCAAGAGCTATAGACTCTGCTGCCGACCAAGCGACGTAGGCAAGACCGGGAGAGAGTGTGGCTGGGCGTTGTATTAAACTGATTTGTTCCATGTCGAATCGATAGCAGGCAGCCAGCTTCAGTTTGGCATACGTCGCGCTTTTCAAAGTCAATTGAAATTAAGTAACAGATTTTTGTGACTTAGCTTGCTAGCTTTTGTGCATCAGGGACGGAACAGGGTGGTTTAAAGCAACTGGGGAATTGCGTTGAAGATGGGGGTGAGCCAACGGCCGGCGATGACTGAGCAATTATGTGGTTGTCCATATCAGCGTCGACGAACTACTGACGCCGCGCTGTATTCGATAACAAAACAAGTAAGAAGGCTCTAGTCGAGACGGCTCGACTACGAGATACCCTTAACCCAGCAAAAAAGAAACTAATACTCTTCGTCTTTACGAACGTAAGAGCGCGAGCTCTGCTAACCGCGCAGTTACTGCCGTGGCTTGGGGTGGGTTGGGCTGAACTTTGGACGTTTATAACTCCATTTTTAGAAGGACGATCTTCATGAAATTTTCAGAGTAGATTAAGAGTATCTAAATGTATCTATGTGCCGAATATTTGGAAATGGGATGAGTTATCGAAAAAACTAAATAAACTCGTATGCTAACTAACATACGAGTGTTCATGTGAAATTTCCGCTCTCTAGCTTTTGTAGTTTCCGAAATCTCGACGTTCATACCGACGGACGGAGGGACAGGCGGACGGACAGACGGACAGGGCTAGATCAACTTTTTTTTTGTGCTGATCAAGAATATATATACTTCTCTATAATGCAAGGCTTGATCACACAAGTCGAAAGATTAACTCATTGCGTATGCAAAACAAATTATAAATTCTCTTATCATCTCAATTAATGCCCTGAATTCAATTTCAATCATCATACATTTTTGCTCTATCTCTACATTCTATTAGTCTCTCAGCATAAAACCCCAATTTCCATATCCAAAATTAGGGTACGTATTGAGGGGGAGAGTGAATGGGGCAGGCGACGCCAAATGCGCATAATTAATGAAAAGTTTGTTTGTACAGCTGCTTGCCACGCCCCCACCCTACGCCCCTGACGCTACAGAACTAATGAAAGCAAACGCCAACCACTGCTAGGAACTTAAAGGCTCCGCTCCATGGCCAGAAGCAAAGCCGTCAACAAATGCCGAGGAACACGCAAAAGTCTTAACGTGAGTCGCCTCGCAGCATTTGTGACTAAACAAATGATATTTATGCAGCAGAAGCTTAGTTGCGACTAAAAACTTTGCAGAAGGGAGCACAGGGTTGGGTTGACTTTGTCTGAAAGAAGAGCTCCAGATAGGGGAGAGAGGAGACCTGTTGTTTGGCTTGGCTTGGCATATCGCAATGCCACGGCGATGTTTGTGCAGACAAAAAGGCATTTAAATCTTATTTGGACATAATTAATGACAGTTAAAAGCAGTTGGCGGCTTTTGTGGGCCACGTCTCCAGGCTGTTGCACATTTACATGACATTTGGCTATTTGGGAAGGGGCGGCGAGGGCGTTGAAGTTGGCGAGGAGGGAGGTGCGTAAAGTTTTCAACTCGACTGCATAAAATTTATGACACTTACGCACACTTGCAAGTAGCTAGCGCCAAAAACGTGTTTCACTTCCAGTTTGCGCAGCTGTCTGCCAGCCACGCCCATTTCTTGACATGCCGAACAGAGACAGCGTAACTGTAAGGCTCTGGGTATATATGTATGTATATATAAAGTCACTCAAGTCGTCGCATGATTAATGCAATTGGCTTTTGTAATTGGCACATAATTTATTGTCAGGCCTTTTGATAATACGCATACGCAACGTGCCCCAGCTGCAACTGACGCCAGAACAGCTGCTACTGCAGCAACAACTGCTGCTGCTGCTGCTGCTGCTGCTGCCACTCCTGCTTCTGACGTTGCCAGACAATTTTGAAGTCTTGAAGTCTTGTCCTGCTGCACTCTGAAGTGGCTCAAGCCAAAGGATGTCGCCGCCTCGTTTAATAAAGTTATGCAAATTTCTTTTGACTGGACAATGTTTGGTCTGCTGTTGATGTACTTATCAAGTGGCTGGCTGGTGAAAGTGAAGAGTACACACACTCTATACATGCGAGTGTGAGTGTGTGAGTGTGTGAGTGTGTGAGTCAGTGTGTGAGACAGTGTGTGTGAGCTTGTGTAAATGTGCGTGAAGAGTTGGAGCAAAGTTTGCCAAGTAGCTAATGGATGTGATTGGTTGAAGTTGAGCAACTTATCACAATTTGATTTAAAATGGTTGAACAATTAAAAAGAATTATATAATAGCTGCAAAATATTATTAACATAATCTAAATCATAAAACATATAGAAAACTGATTTATTCATAATTGAATGAAATAAATATGAAGAAATATCCTTTATATATAATATATAAAAAATAAACAACACAATATTTATTATTTATTTATATGTATTATATATATAAATAAATAATAAATAACTAGTTATTGGGATTTACTAATTTATAACTTATTTATGATACAACTTTTTTATAATTAAATGGATTAAATAATTAAAATCTATTCAACTACACTTCTATATATAGTCATCAACATAAAGTTTTCTTTTAATCAGTTCCATTAAGCGGATAGCGCAATGTGGGAAGAGAGGTAGAAATATAGATGGAAAGAACTTTTGAATTTTAGAGATTTACCCAGATGCTTTCAATTATGCAAGTTAACTATCGCATCGCTTGTCAATTGACACGCCTTAAATTGTTAAGTTGTTGTGGCACTGATGGCAACTACCACAGCTTAACCTTAGCCAAGGCCAAGCTTCATGAATCCCACGTCAGTGCACTCTGCACTTTGTATAGCCCTTCAATACCTTGCTGTTCGCTAAGGTATTTGAGAATCGCTGGCGGCAACCAAACAACAGAGAACAGAATTCAATTGTGGTCCTGCCTCAGTTAATGCTTCAGCTGCTGCTGTAATGCGAAACCTGTGAAACAGTTGTGACTGGAGGGCGGATGGATGGCTGGGGCTGGCGATTGGGCCTGGGCATGAGGTTAGATTGAAATACTGCCTTCATTCCGCCACTTGGTTGGCCACTCAAATGCAACATGGCCAATTAATTACGCAACAGCCAACCCGCCTGGCAGCTCTTCAGCCCTTCAGCCCGTTGGCCCGTTGGCCAGTCAAACGATGCACAACCAAACGAACCGCTGTGACCGCAACATTCAAGAGTTTAACCCACACTCTCACATACAGACCTGTACCGCCTCACCTGGCCAATGCGGCGCATACGTAATGGGCTTTAAAGTGTGCCTCCCCATTATCCATCCACACGGCAGCCCTGCCTGGCTGTCACATGGCTGCATAGTTAAAGTTCCTTTTTTACCAAATTCATTTGCATAAATTATGCGGGCAATGCGGCAGTGGAGGTTGCGACTCGGTTTGGCCACAAATTGAAGTGCTTACACTGAAAAGCGCGCATCATTAAAATTAAATTAAAAATAAAACAGTTTGAAATCGAGGTAATGTTTGTGCTGCTGCCACGCCCCCTTTCAACTATTGCCCCTATGGCTAGTTGAAAGTTCTTCTGCCCGCTGCCACGACTCGGCCATCTGGTTTGCATAATTACTTTGCTGCATTGCATTCGTCGCGATCCGTGATGCGCGTTGCTTTTGCAGTTTGCATTTTAATGCCTTTACTCCATTTCCGACTCGGTTCAGTTTGGTTGCTTTTGGTAAGGTCGGCTTCGGCTCGGTGGGAGTCGGTGCTAATCAGTGTTTGTTTCCGCACTAGGGACAGCTCTGACCTCAAGATTTATGCCATCATTTCGCTTTGTTGACATTCCGTGCGAAACTCGCACCAGCTGCAATGCCCCGAAATTAGGTCTCTGAGACTCATTCTCATTCGTTCAACTATGAATACATTTTTTTTCTCCATTGCATAATACAGTTTGTGAAGCTCACAGAATGTGCAATGCGTTACACTCATAAATTAAGTTAGTTCAAGAGCAAAAGCTTCATAACGAAAGTTCATTGAATTGATAAAGATGATGAAAGATATAAAGCTTCTATAGCCTATATGAAACAAACTTCTCCAGCTGGGTAGTAATTTACATAACTTGATTATAGAATTCAGCAAGCTAATTAATTGATGTTATTTAATGATAATTTATCAATATTTACACAAACAAAAAATTTATTTATAGCTGCTCTTTTACAAATCATTGCGGAATGCCAAGTAGTCGATATAGTCACAGTTTTATCGGAAATTGATTTCCGTGTTAAAGGAATTTTAGAAACTGGTAAAATAATTTATTTACCATTTCAGTTTCATAAAGTTTGACTGCTGCTGATGAGTTTGGCAGCGGAGTTTGAGTCTTTTCCGTCTCATTTCCATTTCCATTTCCATTTTGATTTTCGTTCACTTTAAGTAACTTTTGAATGGAGTTCGTAGTTTTTCGCTTTTGGCCAATGGCCAGTGGCCAGTTTCCACTGTCAACTGCAACTATTTCTTTTGTTGTCGCCGATAGCCTTCAGTATCTCGCTAATTGTCCGCATTATACGGCCCATTCCTCTTGGCCACGTCTGCAACGTGTGCGAATTTAATTCGATATTTTCTTTATATTTATAACGTTATTCACTTGATTGGACACAACGAGAGCTTCCAGTATTTTCGATTCATTTAGTCCGCTGGGTGAGCCATTATCCTCGATGAGGCGTTGTCCATGACTTTTTCGGTCTCTTTCTGTTTTGCTGTTGTCCTTTAGTTGGCTCGCTTCTTATCAAGTCACTAAATCAGCCCAAATTGTTCAACTGATTTATAAATTCTGGCCAAATGCCAGTGATATAATCTTATTGCTTGAAGCACTGCTTACCGAGACTCCAAGGCCCCAAAGAACTAAGAGTTAAATAAAGTCGATCTACTCCACAAAAAACCAAATGCCCATACAGCTCTCATTGATGTCTTTCTAAGTTGATTTGGCTATTTGGTTCATTTCTGTTTTGTTTTTGCTTCCAATGAGCTGAATACTCTAAAGACAAACATTTCTTCTCTTCATTCAGGTTTGTACTTTTCAATGGTAGCTTAGGGAAAAGTTCTCAATAGGAAATTTAATTACATTTTAGGACTATTGCAAATTCCACACTAATGGCGTATTCACATTTATATAAGAATCTGATATAGTAGAAGATAAAAAATACATAAATTCTCTACGATAATTGTTAGTATTTGAAGATATACAATTCATGAATATCCTATATCTGAAGACAACTATTATAGTTTTATTGACTTACATAATAAAAAATCTGTGAAAAGCGTTGAATAATAAGACATTTAATAGCATTAGTTCACCAGTTATTTTAAAGCTGAAAAAACTTTGCAAATTTAAATGCCAAATTCATGGGATAACTAAGGTCTTCACAATGCAATTACAATCTATTTACGTACGTTCAACTTCAGCTCAGGCCAAACCGCATTGTGCAACAATTACGCTTGCGCAACAATAATAACAACAACAGCAAAAGCAACAACAACGACACCAACAACTTCTAAATTTACTTTCCAAAAATTGTCGGACGACCTTCAAACAAACTAACCAACTGGCAAAACCAGCCAAAAGCACCGCCACCAGCAACAACAAAAACAACAACAAAAGTGGCGATATATAAATTGCATAGGAAATACAACAGAAAATTGTAAAAAGAACAAAAAAAAACAAAAAACAAAAATAAAATAAAATCTAAAATATAAAAACTGGAAAAATATATAAAATAAAATGAATGTAATAAACTGAACAAGCAGACAAAGTTAGAAGTCAGCGACCAACTGGCAAATGAAGTCAACTACAAATATGCCAACAGAATGGAACCAAAAACAAGTTCGAGCTGTTGAGTAGAAAATGAATGACTGCAAAATACCCCGTACAAGAAAAATACTGTCTGTCCAGTATTAATGCATAGAATACGCTAAAAGTTAACAGTTGTTTCGTTCAGTTATTTGAAGAGCTTTTTGATTCTATTGACATCTATTTATCTATTGCTAAAACATGTAATTAAGAATTCAATTTAAAATAGAAATATATCTAAAATTATATGTTTAACTCCAATTAGTTTACTCGTTCATTTAAAACTTAAAAGGAAGCCATTCCTTGTTATACCCTGAACCCATTGAAAATGGGAAATCAGGGTATAATGGTTTTGTTAAAAGTATGTAACAGGCAGAAGGAGGCGTGGCAGACCCCATAAAGTATATATATTCTCGATCAGCAGAAAAAATAAGTTGATTGAGCCCTGTCCGTCTGTCCGTCCGTCCGTCCGTATGAACGTCGAGATTTTGGAAACTACAAGAGCTAGAGAGCTGAAATTTCACATGAACACTCGTATGTTAGCTACGCAGTACGAGTATATTTTGGTTTTTTGAGCATAGCTTCTACACCGTTTTAGCTGAAGACTTCGAATTTGCATATTTAGATAGATATTATGAATACGCAGATTATGTAATTTTCAGATTTTGGATGCCACGCCCCCTTCCCCCAATTTGCAAAAAACGCATTTCAAATACTAGAGACTTGAAATTTGGCACATAGGCACATTTAGATATTCTTAATCTACTCTGAAAATTTCATTAAGATCATCCATCTAGAAATGGAGTTATCGGCGTTCAAAGTATAGCCCAACCCACCCCCAAGCCACGGCAGCAACTGCGCGGTTAGCAGAGCTCGCGCTCATGCGATCGTAAAGAAGAAGAGTATCACTTTTTATGCAGGGTTCAGGGGATCTCGTAGTCGAGCCGTCTCGACTAGAGCCTTCTTACTTGTTTTTGAATTGCATTAGATTTGTTTTTGAATTGTATTTGTATTTTCAGCCACTGCTTTTGTATTTCTTTTGTATTGGGTTTTTTTGTTTTCTTTCTGTTGTGTTTGGGGGGGGGGGGGGGGGGGTGGTGTGGATTGTTGGGGGGTGGTTTTTTCTCTCCCTTTTTTTTTTTTTTTTTATTTATTTATTTATTATTTCTTTCTTTTTTATTCTTTTGTGTTTGATTTTCGAAGATACAAGAGCTACAGAGTTCATTCTTTTTGTGTTAGGTCCGTATATTGCACGCGCAGTACGAGTTTGTTTCAGAAATTCGATAACTTGTATATTTGCAAAGTTATCGATAAACGAATTTATCAAGAATCAGTTATAAAATTATATCTCGTTCATCTTTAGAGTTAAAGTCTCCAAGTCTTTTGCATATATATAGATACTAATTTAATACAATTTCGGATTTTGTCAGATTTTGGATGCCACTCCCCCTTCGCCCACAATCTGCAAAAAACCCATTTCAAATACATAGATACATTAAGATAATCTTAATCTACTCTGAAAATTTCATGAAGATCATCCATCTAGAATCGGAGTTATAAGTTCAAAGTATAGCCCAACCCACCCCCAAGCCACGACAGCAACGACAGCACAGCGCGTGCTTATACGTGCGTAAAGAAGAAGAGTATCACTTTTTTGCAGGGTTCAGAGTATCTCGTAGTCGAGCCGTCTCGGCTAGAGCTTTCTTACTTGTTTTTAAAAGTATGGAACTGATTCTTTTCGTACATTCTGCGACTCTCTACCTTCAAACTCGTATACCCGTTCTGTGGTATTCTACGTGTGTACAGGGTATGACAAGTGATGGCATATTTTTTGTTCACAACTCGTCCTTTAGTTTAGACACCCAAGCCAAAATTTTGATGTATAGTTTGTGTGCGTTAGTTTGAATACTTTTTAATTTGAATGCAGCTGCAAGAGATTTGCATGTTTATGGAAATTGCGTTGGGGCACTGTGATTTTGCGGCTTATCGATTGGTGTGCATCAGACCTTGTCTTGACTAACGATTTCTACACATTTGTATTTCATTTTGTTGCTTTTTGGGTGGGGCCCGAAACAAGATACTGTTGCATTGATAAGTGGGCCACCAAGTCGGCAAGCAAAGTGCAGACATGAGGGTCAATTGTATATTCAATTGAATGCCCCCCATTAAATGGTCATAATATCGTCAATCTGTTGTCTCGAAGCCCAAAAGTCACGCAAGCAATATTTATTTTCATATTTTTTTCGTATCACGTTTGGCCGCCAACATTTCACAATTTGTTTTCCTTTTTTTTTCGCTCCACACAATTGAAGTGACAAGAAGGCGAATGGGGCCGATTCCCGAATTTTTCCAAAAAAACAAAAGAGACTTGTTCACGTTAGTGGCAGAGAGCTGTCTGTTGAGTGGCCCTAAGGGAGCCACGGGGCAAAGGATTTTATCCCAAAGAATGCAAATATCTATATATATATATATATATATATGTATAGTAGAAAAGTATGTAGAGTTATCTGTCAGCGGAAAGCAATCAGAAATATAATCGAGTAAGGCTTCGGCTCAGCTCGAGGGATTGGAGATTGGGCAGGGGTTGAAAGGTGCCTTTAGCCATTTTGGGGGTTGTGACATGTGCATGAATATAACGGGAACTAGCATACAATTCAAAATATACAGATTTACGGCGATGAGCAGCAGGAATTTCAACAAAATATGTACGTATTCATGAAGTGGTGCATAAAAGGCTTAAATTTGTATAGCATCGTGCATATGAGTACATTTTGAAACACAGCACAGCTTAATCAAGTGTAAAAGGAGCAAATGAGAGTTAATACTGTTTATATTATTTATTATATTTATTTTATTTCACAATATGCTCACAAATATTCTATTTTACTTGTTCGGGATTCAACATTACCTAAAAGAGTATTGATTTCTTTATTTATTACCTATTTACAAAATAAATGTACTATTCTTCCAGTTTTTTAATTACAGCATAACATTTCGCCGTACTCGTTTAGACAAAACCGGATTACAAATAGATCTATCTTCACCCAATGCGCTCTTCAGATTGAAATCATTTTATATCAACATTTAAAGATTTCTGTAGTTAATTCGCTTCATTTGGCAGATCGAGTTATTAATTATCTAAGGACGATGTTCAAAATGAGTCGAGCCGGATACATTCGAATATAACAGTCATATTTATTTTGTTTGGAGCTGCCTGCAAATATTCTTAGACAGTTTAATGCTTAAGACTTCTTAAGACCTTGGATTTTCTATTTTCTGATTCGTAAAGATACTAAACTGAACATTCTCATGGCTCTTGGTACTCAGTATCTGCAAATTGTATATGCATTATTCGAGAATGGTTAATTTTCCTTATTTAGTTCCATCTTGGGTTTTATTTATAAAAGGGAAATCTTAAGTTTCTCACGATCCAGGTAAGCAACATACATTCTCTTTATACATTCTCTCTTTACATCTTTTAACTGTTCTAGAACAAACAATACCTAAAAATTCCAGAGCTCAAGTATAAAAATATGAGGACTAAAACCTTGGATAAATAAACATGTTTACGTCTTTCAGTATAAATTTCTCAATCACAGTTAGTTGAGAAAATTGATGACTTCACCCTTCGCATTTATTGCTGCATTGTCTCATGATTTCCTTCTCCGATCTGAGCTCATAAAGTTGACTGGAATTCACTCTCGCCAAATACTCCATGGCATTAGATTATAAATAAATATATATATTTATTTTTTTTTATCATAATTTGTGATTCCTTTGTTTTTGTACTTCTCGATGAATGTTGTTAGTTGCATTTGGCAAAGCTTGCCTCAAGGTTAGCTTAATTATTTTTATAATACAATTTTGTTTATTTTTGTTCGTTTCTTTCCCTTTATTTTTTGCACAGCCAATTTGCAGCTTTGCGATTTAACGAGGTATAAAACGAAATCAAAAGAATGCAAAGTTTGCGCTTTGCAATTGTTCTTGTGCTTTTGTTGTTGCTTTCATGTCGTCATTATCTAATTATAATGTAGATGCAAGAGTCAAGGTAACTGCACAATTATTCATTTTTGTGTGTGCGAAAAACGAAGCAGCGGAAATAAATTGCGAACAAAGCAAAAACGCTTAACTCAACTTAATCAACTTCAGATAATAAATAACAAATTTTATAACAAATGAGCGCGAATTATTTGCAGTAGACAAGCAGGAAGATTTAACACTTGATTAACACAGATTGAATACGCTTGCAGCTGTTAAGCTTAAATTAAATTAACTAGTAGTTAACTTGACAAACAAGAATGCACATATTTCACTTACTACTGACTGGAATATAAAATTTGTTGTCTGAAAATCTGACAGGCAGATAAATTTAACTACTTCTTAATTCGATGGATTAAATATGATTTCATTGAATACAATTGAAATTGGAATATATGTATATATATCATATTGTTCAACTGATAAATAGTTGTGCTAACTAACAGTTATAATAAAATATGGGAAACAATGAAAATACTCTAGCTTCCATAGAGTCCTAATTAATAGCATATCGCATCTATCAAGTATAATATTTCTTCTAAAAGAAATATAACACTTTAAAAGCTACGGCTACAGTTCATTAAGAATTTTAATTTTTGTTATATTTGCTTTCATAAAGACCGACGCACAAAAAATAAAAGTACCATATTCCATTAAAGTATTAGATTTCACTTATACAACCAATATTTTATTACCATAACTTGAATATATATTCACCTACTGAAAACATTGGAAAACAAGTCAAAGTTAATTTTAATGAAAAATTAAATTATTATTGATATTAATGTGAAATTATTCATTCATATTCACATTCATATTCATTCAATTTAACTGAGAGATTATTTCCTATAGATGAAGCGAACCTCTTAATACGATACTACATATCTAAAATATTAAATAGGTAACGTTGCCGAACAAATAGCACATTTAATTCAATACCCTCCTTAAAGCTTTATACAATTAGCGGAAGCATAAAATAATTCAAACCAGTCGCCCTTGATCCAGAGGGACGTACTTGACCTCCCTCTACCCCACTCTATACTCTAAATAAACGTTTATTAAGTTTAATCATCATAAACGAAAGTGCAGTCACACATTTATACATAGCTCGACTATGTGGGCCCATCATCATCGAGTAGCTGAAAGCTACCGATCCGGGTCTTACGTATGTTTGTTTACATCTATGACTGCTATGGAGAAAATCGAAGAGGAGGGAGAGAACGGGGCTGGGTAGGTTCTCTGCAGCACAGCAGCACTCGAGTGACTCAAGCCGTCGGTTTATGAGCGACAGTTAGGCTGCGATAAATGGCATAATGTGCCCTCATAAACCGTGCGACGAAAGCCGGCTACACGAAAGCCAACGTCGAACGACGACCAGGCGACGCTCAATGGGAAACTGGGTTGGATGGATGGATACTCCACGCAATTGAAGCGCTGCATTGCATCGCCAAAGCCACAGCCACAGCTACAGCCAAAGCCACAGTCACAGCCAAACTCCGTGTCATAATAGGCGCAAAAAACTGCACGACAGCGAAAACCAAACGAAAATCGGTTGCAATAAGCGGAGTGAACAAGATGAGTGCATAAGCACATAAGTACGAGTGCAAATGCGAATGCGAATGCGAGAAGGGAGGAGTGAGTGTAAGTATATTCATATGAGTGCCAATTAAAGATGAGAGCGTGAGTGCAGCGTGCGAGCTTTCGCATGGACGGTTTGAAAATTGTTTACAGCAAAACCTAAGCTTAAAATTTACGAACATTTTGCAAAATGAATTCTGTTTAGTTCACGTTTCTCAAAGTATTTGCTAATGATGAAAGTTATTTTATAATTTATGAAATATACTAGATTTACTTTTTTTGAAAGAAACCTATGGGAATGTCAAATAAATTGAGAAGTTCGTTATACATATTCAAACATTTTCAATGAATCCGAAATTTATCAATTTAATTAAGTTATCAACAACTCTACTCATTCTTTACAATATTACTCTCACAATCTCGTATACTCAGAGAAAAATGCCTATAAGACAGACTTCATAGAATACTATTAAATGTACTACATTTTAAAAATATAGACATATTTATATTATTCATATATCACTGAAAGATAGAATAGTTCAAGCTCAATTATCTACCGAAAGCTAAAAAATGTATGAATTGTTTTACAAATCAGTGATATTGAAAGTGTTTGAGTACCGGGCATAGCCACAACTAGACAATTATGTATTTCGTGACACAATCATCTATCACGTACGCATCTCTAACACATGAACTCGCATTTCGTGCTGACACTGCGAGCCTATGAAGATGTGGATTTGTCAACAACAACAAATAGCTGAAGCAGCAGCAACACCAACAACATCACCAATTACTTAATGACCATTGTATTGCATTTCAAGTTGGCAAATGGAACAAATGGAAAAGTGCGATACGTCCGGGCGAAAATCAAGAAGAGGGTAACGCTGCACAAAGCTAATGTGAAAGAAACAGAATGTATATACAAATGTGTATACGCAATGCTGCGGATATACATATATAACAGGTTGAAGTTAAGGGTATGAGCCGGTTCGAATGATTGGTTGAGCCTGTGTATCGGTTAATAAGCATAACAACAGTAACAGGGAAATATTGGTTAAGCACGAAGGGCGTTAAATTGAAGCACTGACTCATACAGATAAAGGCAACATATATTGATTGCACACAACTATAACGGACATTCTTTCGTTTATGCTTTAAGTTCATTTTCGGCTGTCTGCGCTGCAGCATACAAACGTTATGTATTTTAGTCTCTAATAAACCTCTGAATCGAATAATTATTATACCCTGAATTCATTGAAAATGGGAATTCAGGGTATAATGGTTTGGTGAAAATGTATGTAACAGGCAGAAGGAGACGTCGCAGACCCCATAAAGTATATATATAATAATATATAACATAATTCAATAATTTATTTGAGCCTACTTAATATCCACTCTGATCTAATCTCTAGACATCTTAATTCAATCATAAAAACTAAAAACTTGCCCTCATTATATTACAACTCAGCGGCACTTGGCTAGTCTTTCCCGCTGTGCAGAACACAACTCGAAACTTAAACTAATGATTATGCATAATGATTGATGCAACAACTTAGGACTACAATTGGATATACTGTAGTGTGAGCATAAGTTTAACGATGCTGTGCATTCAGTCTTTAACTGCTCTTTAATTATAGTTGAACCCGAAATTGGGCTACAAATATTAAATGCATTCGAAATCATTTGCATTTCTTTGTACGATCTCTGCACAATAAGGCCCTAAAATTAGCGTTAAAATCAATTTAATGGGCATAGCAGACCATAAAACGACTGTCGTCGCACCCATCCTCTAGAAACAATGAAAAATAAAGAAAATATGAACAAACCCAGAGGAAATAAAAGTCTAATGAACATTTTATGCGGCACAGCATGGGTCAGTTAGACAGATATATATAGCCGTTATATATACGAAATATCTGTATATTTATAGCTTGAATTGTTTTGTTTTATTTTCAGCACTTGAAACTTTGGGCGTTGCGGCGTTCGAAGCAGCAAAGCTAGAGGTGTGTCCCTGCAGCGACTGAGTTAAAGGTGGTGATGGAGGTTTCAGTTGTTGGTGCTCTCTCTCTGTCTCTCTCGCACAATCTCTGCCTCTTTTTTCTTTCCCTCATTTCATTTCATTTATAGCTGCATACGCAGTTGTCAGTTACAGCAACAAACTTGCGTTCACATAATTGCGCCGCCAAAGCAGAAAACTCAACAAGTAAGAACGTTGCAGTTAGGCGCAACTAACTGCGAATTACTTTGTTCCCATAGGTACATCTTATTTATTTATTAAACATTTAATTAACGAAATATTTCGGCAATTAGAAATCGTACATGGCAAGCAACAAACGTTTTCACATGTACACACTATACGAGTATACACACAATTTTCTATGTATGCATACAAAAGTTTGCATGCCAGAATATTCTAAGAATTGTGAATTTTTCGATCGTTTCTTTAGTTTTGCCCAAGGGCAGTGGTGCTGGTGGTAAGCGCTATGCAAGCTATACTTAGGTGTGTGGGTTCGAACTTCGAATCCCGCAGAAAACATTTTTTCAAAAATAATTTTTTTTTTTAATTTTTCTATATTTGTATATTTATTATAAAATGCATGCTGCCAATTGATAATAATTTATAAACATACGCATATGAATTGTGCATTTAAGCAAAAACTAAAACAACTTTTCCGATTTGCCACGCTGCGTGGCAAGCAGTTTTTCTATGCATGCATATACATATATATGTACGCATGTGTAAACAGCTGTTTGTAAGTGTATACACATCCAAGTGTGTATACATTGTTTTGTTTCGCACCAAGCTGCTGATCAGCTGATGAACTCATCAGCTGTGAATTGATTTAGGTTTAGCTAACGATTACATGTTATTTTAAATGACCTGGGTTCGAGTCCCGCTGGAAACTTTTTGTTTATTAATCGAAAACTTATAAATTTTATTTTCTAAATTCATTAATATTTTTATTTTAATGTCAAAATGCTTTCTGTCATCTTAGCAATTATTACTGAGCAATTATAAGCATGAATTATGCAGTTGGAAACAACAAACTTCCTTGCCGATTTGCCACGCCCCCAGCGTACGCGCACAATTTTTGGCCAGTTCTTAGAAAGAGCCGAGGCTAACATAACTGCAAAATTTGGTTGCTTACACTCCAAAAATACGAAATTACAGTGTATTTTTCGATATGCCACGCCCCCAAAGAGGCTAAAAAATTATCGATAGGGGAGGACATTAGTAATTAAACCATCCAATTTTCAAGCTTCTAGCTCTAAAACTGTAGGAGATATAAACTTTTGCGGTTTGCCACGCCCCTTGGGGCCTTGGTATATTTTATATTAATTTGATAATTGAACTATATTCTATTAATTAGCTATATAATTTTGTAGATATAAATTTTCTTTTCACCGTTTCCAATATAGCATATAATTTACATGAAAAATTATGTTCATGAAGCTTAAATTGAATGTCCATTTATTCTTTCTTTTATTTCTTCTTATATTTATTTTAATTGAATAAGCTTTAATATTGTTTTGTCTAGAAAATTCATTGGCAGGGTATACTCATGGTGTCTACTCTATTTTGGTTCTTGCTTCTATTTTTGGTCGCTGAATGCAACTGCTGCTGCTGCTGTAACAGCCAACTTGCCAATATGTTGCACAAAAATTATTATTATTTATAAGCATTGAAGTTGCCAAAAGCTGGCGAACTGTGCCAAACGGATTTTATTGCAGCTGAAAAGTTTCATTGCCAACTTTCGCTCTTTAGAAGTCTGTATGTGTGTGTGTGTGTGTGCGTGTGTGTGTGTGAATCAAAGCGATGCTTAAGCAATTTTAGCAATCGGAAGTGCTTAGAACTTGTTAGCTACTTGCAAGAGATTGCAGTTTGTTGCTCGAGATGCTCGAGACTATTAAATGGCATCCAACAGAAACTTTTTATCAACAACTTTTTATACCCTGAACCCATTGAAAATGGGAAATCAGGGTATAATGGGTTTGTTAACAGGCAGAAGGAGACATCACAGACCCCATAAAGTATATACATTCTTGATCAGCACAAAAAAATAAATTGATCTAGCCCTGTCCGTCTGTCTGTCCGTGCGTCCGTCCGTCCGTCCGTATGAACGTCGAGATTTCGGAAAGTATAAAAGCTAGAGAGGTGAAGTTTCACATGAACATTCGTATTGTAATTACGAAGTACGATTTTATTTTGTTTTTTTCGATAACTCATCCCATTTCCAAATTATCGATAAAAAATTGAAAATTCGTTGACATTTTTTACGTTTTTTGGGCATAACTTCTATATAGTTCGAGCTAGATTCTTCATAGTTATAAGCGTTCAAAGTTCAGCCCTACCCACCCCCAAGCCACGGCAGCAACTGCGCGGTTAGCAGACCTCACGTTCATCCGTTCGTAAGAAAGCTTTTTTTTTGCAGGGTTCAGGGTATCTCGTAGTCGAGCCGTCTCGACTAGAGCCTTCTTAGTTGTTATAAATTTTGTTGTTGTTTTGTTTTTGTGTTAATGATTATAATTGCTTGAATCGTCTTCAATCGAACTTTCAAAAGTTTTACGTTTTATAGCTTGAGTTAACAATATGATGGATGTAAAAGTTTTTTAGAGGTTCCAATTCATCTTTAGGATGTACATAATGAAAAAGAATTATATTTTTTTGTATACATTAACTAGCAAAACTTGCGAGACTTTAAAAATAACAGAATAGTGAATACAACTATTTGTGTATTTAATTAAATTAAAAAATTGTACAATTGATAATAATTAAATTTGATTATAAATATATGATTTAAATATTTAGTATCTATATAATATAAAGCCATTTTTATCTTGGCATCTTTACTAAAAATAAACTGAAATATCCAATTAAAAAGAATATAAATGAATGCCAGCGCGCTTATCTTACTGTCCAGCTTTGACCAGGCCAAGTCCGCACAATTTCGGTTCGGATCCTATCATTTTTTTTTTTTTTGCCTTGCTCTACAAAGAAAACTAATCACGTTGAGGCGAGACCACAAAAGCTGCGACCAAAAGGCGTCCGCAGCGCCCTCAGACAAATACCTGCAATCAACGCCATCTAGATAAACACTAATATAAACAAATAGCGGCAATATTTTCCTCACTTTTTCCCCAACAAATTTTTACATAAAATTAAAAAAAAAATTCTCGAACAAATGCAAAACAGCCCCAAGTGACGTCGACAGATACAGGCAAAAGGAGTTTTATATCGGCAGAGCCTAGACACAGAGAAAGACAGAAATGAAAAGAGGGGCAAGGGGCTGTTGGGGGCATTTTATTTATTGTTTTTTCATTTGGACCGCAAATTAAAAGCTATGAATAAGAGCGCCAAGTGGAGCACGATAAAAGCAAAAAAATAATAATAATAATAAATAAAATAAATAGAGAATAAAACGCAGTCCACAACAAGGTGCAGGAAAAGTAAAAATCGCCAACAATAACAATAAATGAAAATAAAACCAGAAAAAAGTCCACGAATGGCATATAGAGTAAAACATGCTGAAAACGGAAATAAAAGCTTATTAAAGCCAACACAGAACAAATAAAGAAAGAGTCAGAAGAGAAGCGAAAACCGAAATGAAAATGAAATGGAAATGGAAATGGAAAATGCAAAAGAAGAGTGGGGTTGAAATTGGCGAGCTTGGATCAGAGCTCAGCGCTCAGCGCTCAGCGCTCTGAGCAAACGGAAACAGAGAGCTCAAAAACAAACACTAAATCAAACATTACACCCAACAAAACAGCCGGGCTGTGAAAAGTGAAATGGCTGGAGAAATAAGTATAAAAATGTGTAAGGAAAGTTGTGGAAAAATCGAGCAAAAACACGAAAAAAAAAAGAAACGAAAGGAGTCGCGTGAGGGAGGAAAAGCGCTTTTTTATTTGAGAGCATAAAGCAAATGCCAGACTAAAGTAAATATCTGGCACCCGTTGGAGCAGTGGCAAGTGGGCACAAGACAAATGTGGGCGCCACCGCGACGTTCTTCTTCTACTCCTTCTTGTTTTGTTCAGCTGCTCCTGTCGCTGCCGGCATCCTTTTTGCAATATTAAACGTAGCAATGACACCCATGGGTGCTGCCACGCCCACAGCATTGGCGTGCTGCCATGGGTTAAGCTGCCAGCCTGCCACACTCATGCTCTCTCCCTCTTTCTCTCTGTCTCTCTTGTTTTCTGTGTGTGTACTATGCTAGACAACTAAATATATACACCTAGTTATTTGTTGGGGTATCTGTTTGCACGGCGGCAGCACACAAAGTGAAATATCAAGGGAATTAAAGACATTGTGCGGGTTTGCAATGAATGCCTCGCTGGGCATGAATGAGCCGACTCCATGGATGAGCAACTGAATGAGCGAGCCACCGACTATGCGAATACGAATGCGAATGTGAATGTATATTCGTATGGAATAACTGACTGAATGACTGACTGATTGTTGACGCCGCCTGCCATTGCCTGCGGAGGGACCTCACCAGTTCTCAGAGGCCTCAGAGCTCCAGAGCTTTAGCGCTGCAGAGCTCCAGTGCAGCTTGTTGATTGAGGGGCTTCAATTGGTTTTTGCCTGGTATTTTTTTTTGTGTCATATTGGCTGCAGCCTTTTTAGAGTTTAAGCCCTCTTTACGAGTGCTGCGGATAGTGTGGAGTATGCCAACTGTACACAGTTAAGAAAAAATAAGTACAAATTCAGAAATACATTGGGGAATTACAGAGATTAAAGCTGACTCAAGACTACAAAGTAAAGGGCGAGAATATGAATTGAATATATCATTGAGTAGCAATATATAGTGAATATATTTTTACGAGCTTTACATTGGGAAACATTCAGAAATTAAAAATATATAAATTGAATATATCTTAGAGGCAAAGACTTAATGAGTTCAACATAGCACACACTTATTTTCACTTTCTCATTAATTATTATATTAAAGCAATTATAAAGTAAGAAATGCATTTCAATAAGGAACCAAAATGTTGATCTATAGCAAATAAGCAGATACTAAATGTATAAGCTAATCCACATTTTAATGTAAGCATTTTGTTAAAGCTATTTATATTCATTTTATGAAGAAGCTCTAAAGCTGCTCCATTCAGTAAGATCTACAGCAATTAATCAAGATTTTACAGTTGCTTAAATATTAAATGCTTTAATCTCTGAGAGCTCGTTGGTCATATGAGTCCGCTTGGGTACTATTTGAAATGTGAGGATTCAGTTGTAATTGTCGGAAACTGTGTTATCTTAAGCAAATTCCTTTGATAGGCATCACACTCAGCCCAATAAACTTCAAATAGCTATATACACATGTAGACTTTGTGTATTTGAAATACAAAACTCGTTTTAGCTATTAATCCGCCAACACATCGTAGCACATCACTCAACAGACAGGCATGCTGGGAGGCAGTCAGACAGGGCAATCCCTTTGTACCTCCTTCTCCGTCTTTGCCCATTCTCGCATTGAATAGCTGGCATACCTAAAACCTAATCCGTTGCAAAGTGCTTCTGTTTTTATGAGTAATATGAACGAGTAAAATGTATAACCCAAAGGCAAACGACAAGCTGGCACAAAGCACACGCTCCTCACCACGGATAAGCCAAAAGGATATGCACTTGCAAAACACACATCTACTTATATATCTTCATGTAGATGTGGATGTACTGTACTTGTGGCTCGCTCCAATCCTATTTCCACATATCTGTCATCGTTCCCTATGCTAACCCATTCTTTTCTTTTCAACCTCTCCTTATAACAATGCTAACACACACACACACACACATGCACGCACACCGTTTTACAGCAGTGTGTAGAAATTAAAGCGGAAAGAAAGAAATAAGTTCTTTACAAGTTTACTTCAGCGACACTTCTTCAAAATCGAACGCCAAGCGGGCTTCCTTAGCTCTTATTTGAATTGTGCCAATCGGGCGAAGGCGTTTTCGATATCCTTTATACATATCGTATACATCCTGTAGTTGATTAGTGACAACAAAATAAGACCTATGAAATGAGTATGATTACATGTTCTTTTGAATAAATCTTTAATAAAATGGGAATATATAAAAACCGATAAATCGATACATCAATGTATTTCAATCAATAACCACTCCTAAATCAACATTTATCAATCGTTAAATATTGAAGCACAGATTTTATTATATATATAAATATTTATTTAAAGTTTCTCGTGATTTCTTCTCACAATTCAAATGCAATTATTCCTCAGCCTTAAGCTTCTGTCTTTATGCCGTCTTCTCTGTAAGTTGAGCACTAGGAAAATGCATAAAGTCTCGAAGTAATTCTTAAGGTGTTACCTAGTTGCTAAGAACTAGAATACTCTGTCATCTTAAATAAAAAACCTTTGATACATGCTAGATTTAGGAATGTCGGAAAGCAAGTTGAAAGAGAGCGTAAAACTCTTTATAAAGATGAAAAAAATTTTGAGTTTCAAGTGGCGCTTTAGAATTAAATTAAAACGTCCTGGGCCGATCGCAGCATACCTATCAGCCGTATGCAGGCCATGTGAAATGAGTAACGAGAGAAAGAGAGAAAAAATGGAGTAAAATAGAAAGGGGTTAGACACGAAATAAGGGCATATGGTGTGAGCGAGTTCAAGTGGCAAATGGGCCTTTTGCCAACTAGCACTAATCTCAGCAATGGTAAACGACCGTTCGAGTGCTTATCAAATGTCACAGCGAACGACTCCAGGAAATGCCTACACGGGGCAATGGCGCTATCAGTAAATGGTAATCTTATCAACGGACTGCTACACTTCGCGCTGACAAATGTTAGAAGTGTGTTTGTAAATGACTCCCCTTGCACTGGGGTTGGGGTCTGGTCTGCCACGGATGGGCCTGGCCTAGAGACTAGTGCTCGAAAACAAAAGAGGACATTGACTGCAGTTTACAGAGAATGACACCCAGTGAGCAAGTCTCCAGACCCTGCCCCACCCATTGGACACGGCGTAGTCAATAAAACAAATATGACAGCGAGAGGAGAGCACAGCCCGACGAATCGGTGGGCCGCACGGAGGGCAACGTAAGTGTAATGATAATAAAAGTTTATGACAGCAGCTCATGAGCTTGTGAAGCTAATGTCAACGTGTTCTTATGGTCTGCGGGAGGGCCCGAAGCTTCGTGAGGAGTAGCCTGCCTGCCTGCCAGAAGGCAGCTGCACAGCTCAGCGCAGCGCAGAGTGTGTAGCGCCTCGGCCGGTTGCAAGTGCGAAAAGCGCTTTCATGCTCCACTGAACATCAGCGACGTAATGAAGCAAACATTTTTAGCAGGTCGCTTGCCCCCAAGTGCTAAAATGCTATTATGTTGGAAGGTGTGGGTCACTTACACCCTTAAAAAATATTATCAAGACACTTGATTTCGAATCATAAAGCTTTTTAAGGCAATCTGACTTGAGTTTATAGAAGCCAGCTAGGTGAGAGACAAGTTTGCAGACAGCATATTTTCATAAGTATATATTAGTTTCTTGGAGTCAACATTATTTTATCTATACTATAATAAAACAAAAACTTTGCGTTGTCAAAGAGCTCAGAGAAGCTTTAAAAAGGTACTTAGCAATTGGTAACTAAAATGTATTATATTCCAAACATCTGCTATAGCAATTGTCACTTGAAGTCCCACTTTGCTTCGCTTATATATTTTGTTGACAATGTTCTTAAACTTCGCACTTTCTGCTTTCCGTTAATGGATTTTAAAGCCAACTCCAGAGCTTTTTCATACGCCCCAAATACTTCACAAGAAGTAGACCTAATGTACCCCAAGCCATAAGCTCTATGCGGTGCAAGTATCCCTGGCAAACAAGTGCCAGCTAGCTGTTATCGCACAGTTCTCAACCCTCCACAACCCAACAAGCTTATCAAATTTCCGTCAATAATGTCGAATGGTAAAACGAGAAAGTGAAAGGAAGTAAGCATTAAAATATAATAAAATATTTATGATTTTGGGTAACATTACTTTGAGTAGTCTAAGGTCTGACTGAACTAGTCTTCAGGCCAGCCTGCAATCAACATTGAAGAAATTAATAGAAATATCGTTTCAGATGCTATTCTCATATTCATACTTACATATATAAATATATACTACAGCTGAAGTTTACGTGACGGCATTAATCATTGATGACATTCGCTGCCAGCCAGATAAGCAAACAGCAGATCGAACAATGGTCGACCACTGTCACCTGTTATCAGCAATCAGCTATCGGCTAATCAGTTAACAGTTATCAGTTGCGAGTTAACTTCCTGCTTAACAGTTGTCAGTTGTATGTGAACGTGTGTCATCTGGACTCTAGGTTGAACTTAACTGAATGGATTAGAATGTAAACGTAATTGCATTCTTTCACCCGAACATAATGTGATAAAAAAAAAAACATTTTATTGAATTTAGAATTGTTTATGATTGACTAAAATTAAAATTAGCAGCTCTGGACGCAGCTTATACATTCAGGCAGGTACTAAATGCCAGCCCAAGAATCAGCACAAACAACTCGTGGCATGACCAACTGCTAAATAATTCACACACATGCATACTCTGTATATGTATATGGGCAACAATGTGCACCGGTTCATTGCTCAAACTAATGCTACACATAGTAAAATAACATGGTTAAGAGGAGTTTCCGAGTTGGCCCAAAGCAAAAGCAAAGCTACGTGCTCAGACACAGTCTGATCAGAATGATAACAAAATTGAACATTACCTGTTTCTTATTTGGTTTAAATAAACAACGAATAAGTTTATTAAAGTTAATTGTATTTACTAAAATGCACACAAGGTCTCTTTCCAGTTATGGCACTCGCATAAATAGGAAAAGCAATTCTGAAACTAATTATTTAGGGGCAAATGCTATTGAAAATACCTAAATTTCTATATTTAAAATTGCAAAATATTTTAATCCACTTTACGAACATTTAAGATGAAAGCCCTGCGGAAAATGAAATCGTTTTTGTAGTGATGCAATGAAGAATAATAAACTATACATAAATCTTTTCTAACGAGCCTATTTGAGGGAAAAAAATTGTTGAAATGAGTTTTAAGAAATTTCCATATAGATTAACGTATTTTCAAGCAAATTGCTTTTTCATAATATAGAATTAATAAAAATAATAATAAGAAAGATTTTATAGATTACACACTACTACTATTTTTACTATATTATTTTCAATGCTTTGACTTCTTTTATAATATATATTGTTATTTATTTTACTTTTTATTTCGAAATTTCATTTTTATAAGAGCTCCATTCCATCTGTCTATAACAACGGATATATTTCCTACAGCTCTTATCAGTTGTCAATTACTTTCTATATTCATTTCCTTCTCCCTCCCTCTCTCTCTCTCTCTCTCTCTTTATTTCGGCCTCTTACTTTATCTTCTTGACAAAGTCAATTGTTTCTCATCACCTTGTGTTACAGTCAATTATCTGACTTACCGCCCACTGAATCGGTTAGCCAAGCCCGAATCGAAAGCAGATGCTACTCATCTGCGAAAAGCCCATTAAAAACAGTTCGCTTCATTTATTTAACGTTAGTGGGAGGGTGGTTGGTTTGGTTGGCATCGAACTGCCAATCGCTTTGCCAACTTGTTTATTGTATTCCACAATTTATGACAACCTTTTAACTCCGTAACTCTCAATTTGCTCCCGAGGCAGCTCGAGGGACCACTCAAGGTTTACCTAGGTTCTCCACACGCTGAACCATCATTTAATTCGATTGTTAAGTGTTTGCACAAAGCGTCACCGATCAGACCCCGACTAGAATTTCAACTAAGCACACAGTGGCGCACAGATTCCATTCCATGAAACTGGCCGCATTATAAATTCATATTCAATTACGCGTGTTGGCCACATCGAGCAACTGGGGTCGAGGTTCAAAGTTCGGTGGGTGAAGCGGTGCAACAAAATTTTTGTTTGCATTTGCGGTGTGGCCTATGTGAAAAGGAACCCCATATTTGGGGGTAGAGGCATCTGTGTATGTGAGCGTGTGTGAAGGCAGACTGCCTGCATTAATGATAAATGAAATATTTATATAGCTAAAATACGTAATTAACTCAAATTATAATGGGTCGTTGGCCCCCCTCTGCAACAATAGGCGTTAATGCCAGCGCCAATGCCAGCGCCAGCGATACACACACTACTCAAACACACAAACACACATGGCCAGTAACCACAAATTGTGGCGCTGTAGCCTGGACAGAGGGAATCGCAGGGCATGGGGATAGAGGCTGGGGGATACGGAGTGCTGCAACGGCACTGCCGCCAGCATGTTGAAATGCATGCTGAGTGTGATTACAACAACGACGACAACAACCCGCAAGCCAGCTCTAGCTACACTCGTGTCTACACTACAGACCCCTTCCTCTCCCGCTCTCGCTCTGCCTCTCTCACTCTCTCACTGCTGGTCATGGCCTACGCCCCAGTTTGGCTGCGTTGGGCTGGTCATTATTTACTCATCGATTGCACAGGAATGCGGTGCATCATGCGGTGCAGCACAGCGCTCGCCTTTGCTTAGTGCCTCTGTCTAACCACCCTGCGCACCCTTCGACGCCCCTCCGCAAACAGCTCATGGCATGCCCCTGTCTCTTGAGTGCTTGGTAGCTGTGCACTGGCTGGCAACTGACTGCTAATAAATTCAGTAAAGCCAGCAGGTTGCTAGGCTTAAGGTTCGACTCTGAACTGCACCACAACACAAACCTACCTCCACCACCGCAGTCGGCCGCGCCACTGAACTCTGCTTGCTGCTGCTCTGAAGCAACAATAACAAATCGTGTTGTTAACTGTGCAGCCGTCGTCATTGGCATACGCACGAATGCATTCAGACATCGACTGAGGATAGGAGCAGGGGCAAGGGCGGGGGCGGGATGGCGGATGACTTCGGCTCGAGTCTGGCAGTGCTCACACATAGCTGTTACTTCCTCCTCTTTACTAAGCCCCTCTTTAGCTCTACGCCCTGTTGCTTAGTATGCATGCTTCGTTGGCTTGCAAGTCTTAGGCTTGCTTGTATGGGATCTGGACTTGGGCTTGGGCTCGGGCTTGGGTTTGGACTTGAGCTTCGGTTTGTCATTGACCTCCGCACATACACACACACACACACACACACAGGTACACATAACTGCAGTTTCCTCTGTCCCCCCAGTCATCAGTGTTTCCTTTATTAGCTCTCCTCTAAATGGACATAGACAATGTTGTGTGCGCTTTAATGTTTTGGCCTTTTTGAAGTTGCTTCTAGGTTCGCTGGCCATAAAATAAAACCCAATGCCCAGTGGCCAGTGACCAGGCCAATACCCTAAGGATGAAGTGTTGATTGTGCGTGTTGCATTGGACAGGCAGTAACTTGTCCTTGTTGTTGTCGTTGTTGTTGTTGTTGTTACTGTTGCGGTTGCCGTTGATGTTATTGCAAAAATTTGGTAGCCAAGTGCAAGCAGCTTAGAGCCTTTGCTGTTTTAGTTAAGGCCAAGCATATTGTCAGCTGATCCCAGTTAGGCTTAGCTCTTGGGTGTGTGTGTGTGTGTGTGTGTATGTGTTTGCAACACCCTTTTGTTTGTCTGCTTGTTGAATTTTGGCAAATTGCACTGCCAACTTATAAACAAAGTCAAATGGACCGAGAGAAACTGATAGTCGATGTAGACGAATCTCCATAATTCGAAAGTCTTTTCAATTGAGGGCAAAAGTAATAAATTTGGCAGTCCAGAAAATTATTAAACTGAATGAAATTACTGTCCTGTTTGCAGCACTTTGCTTCCCATGGCAAATTCAATATGTAAGGAGATAACTGGAATAGTCATTATGACATTTTATAACAATATATCAAAATATAGCACTTGGGTTTATGTTGCCCATTAGAAAGTATTCTATATTCTATTTATTAATGTCAACAAGTTATCCATTTGACTGCATATAAAAATAACTTTAATCTTAGCATCTATAAATAAAAAGAGTTTGAGAAACGCTTTTAGTGACTGCAAGCTTAAATTTTATTTGTTAGCTAATTTGCTGCTGCAGTAGTTTATAGAATTATTTCAAAATATTCCCTATATCATATGCAAACTGTCTCTGTATCGGAATATGTCAGTGCTTAAGCATTAACTGCCCCACCTTACGTTAAAATACAACTGGCGTCCCCTGCTTTTAACCACACTTAAGTGTCCAGCTGTTTGTCAAACTGTCAAGATACAAAATAACTAAATTAAGGAAGTGACTTCCTTGAGAACTTAATTAACGTTAGCCGTTGGGCATCGGCCAGACTAAGTTTCCAACAAGACCCCGCTTACAGGCTCTGTCTGCCAGAGAGCCCAGCCCAGCCTGGCACAGAGAGCCCGTCGGAGACTCTGTCCCCTATAACAAACACAATTCACACGCTTTCCGCTGCTGACTGCTTACTGCTGGCTGCTGGCTGCTGGCTGCTGGCCCTTGGTCATTAGCACGGACCTCGAACAGTGGAAGGCAGAGTGCATTACGAGTAATGCTCGGCCATAATATGAAATGCAAATATTGCGGTTGTATTTCGGTTGTTACCTGTTGATATTGACTATTAGTAGGGGGTCGACAGAGACGAGGGATAGCGTGTTCTAGATTCTCCGCACAGTAGCCTAGTTAGCCTAGTCAAGTGCAATTGCAACTGCATCTTTCATGACTTGCAAATTAGAGCATAAAGGCATTCAGGCTGAAATATGCCCCATTGTTTGGCCATATTCGCAACTTACCTGCAACGATAAAAGGAGATAGATTGAGTGTGTGAGAGAGAGAGATGCATGCGATGGAGATAATTATGTAGATTAGTTAAAGGAAGTTGGTATTTGCTTAAGAAATTTGCAAGACGATATAGCAGTTCACTTGATATATATATATATATATATATATATATATATATATATATATATATATATATATATAGAGATATAGAGAGAGAGAGAGAGAGAGAGAGACATACGCTAGGTGTATATACATAGACTAGATACATATAAAGGTATATAAGTATTTCCCTTAGTCTGTTGTGACTGATGACTAATTGGAGGGCCTTTTGTGATTGAAATGTTTCTGTTGTTTGACTTGGGGACCAGCCGACAGCCAACAATACGCCAGCCAACCAGCCAGCCAGCCCAGTTGAACGAACTTTGACAGTTGTTGAGGCCGAGCTGTTTCAGTTGTGTTAGGCTGGGCCGAGGAAGTGTTGAAGGACTTACAACGAATGCCATTCAAGTGGACACTTCACTCTGCCTGTGTTTGTCAAAGTCCGCTCGAAGGAGAGCAGACGAATGCGGAGCTGCGTCTAATGAATAACTGAGCTATGCGAAAAGTTTGTTATTTTAACGCTAAGTCAGCTCATTTGCTAAACTTTTACAATGGTTTCCCAAACACAAGTTATTGCACAATTTGAGTTTGAGTTAAATTTCCAGAGGTTGCGGAGCGGGAAAATTAACACAAAATTAAATATTTGTCTCTACTGAGAGGCCCAAAACACTGAAGAGTCGCAACTCGATTATTTATTTATTATTTTTTCAATTCAATTCAATTCAATTTATTTCACTCTTTGTTATAATTACAGTTTTGTGAATAGTATCTTACAATAATTAAAGAGTTTAGACTAAGGATTAGGCCTTTTCTGCTTAGATATTTTTTTTTTTAGGAGTATGACATGGTATATAAGATGACATAATTATTGGGGGAAAAATCAAAGAAATAGAAAACCCCAAGTAATTTATTACAAGCTAACTTAAACACTAATAATACTTAAAAACTAAATGGCTATGCCAGGTCATTTATATGTGAATATGTTGATTCACAACATTTGGTTATGAAATTTTGCGATAGTCGCGATAATCTAATATCTACCAATTCGACATTGGCTCGACAGTGTAGATCGGACGTGGAATGATGCCAAGGAAGATTCAAAACAAGCTTCAAGACTTTATTTTGTGTGATTTGCAACTGACTTATGTGACATTTGGCTATATCGCCCAGACTGGTGCACCGTAAAAAGTAACTGATTGGAAAATAGACCTAAACAAAAACATTTTGTTTTCTATGTTCAGCCTCGAGTTTCTGTTTATAAGGGGATATAGCGTACGGATTAAGTGTTTGAGTTTTTTGTTTGTGTTGGTTATATGGTCTTTGAATGTAAGTCTTTTGTCCAAAATAATACCCAGATATCTGAATTTGGTTCCCACTTAATATATTTCGAGCCCAATCTGATATCTGTTGTTGGAACGTAGATGTCCTTTCGTTTTTTTGTGAAAAATATTGCCTTGGTCTTTTCTGGGCAGACTAAAATTTTCCATTGGGAGAAATATGTACCTAAAGAGTCGTATGCTGCTTGGAGGTTTCGTACTATATCTGCAGAACGAATTCCACCACAAAGAATTGCTGTGTCGTCCGCAAAAACCGAGGTTGTGCATTGGGGTAATATTGGGAGATCAGATGTATATATGTTATATAGAATAGGAGATAGGCATGAGCCTTGGGGACAGCCTGCTGAAATATTAACTGTTGTGGATGAAGCATTTCCTAAATATACTATAAAAGATCTGTTTTTTAAATAACTTTGGACTATCTTTATGACCGCAGGTGGGAAATTTAGATGTAACATTTTATGTATTAGGCCGTCATGCCACACTGAATCAAATGCGGCTTTGATATCTAGCAGTACCATTCCCGTTGACATAGAACTGGAGAAGTTGTCTTTAATAATTTTTTTAATTCTACAAAGGGGCTGAACAGTATTGTGTTCGTTTCTGAATCCAAACTGGTGACTTGGAAGGATATTATTGGATTCGACAAAATGAGTTAATTTACCTTTGATAACCTTCTCTAGTATTTTACTGACTGCCGACAAAAGACTAATAGGCCTGTAAGATGAGAGTAACTCGATAGGCTTATTTTGTTTTGGAATAGGAACAACTTTGGCACACTTCCAGACAGAAGGGAAATAACTTAGCTCTAGGCATTTATTGACTATGCACGTAATAAACTTTATTCCCTTCGTAGGTAGGGTTTTTAAGCATAGATTGTCAATTTGATCAATACCTGGAGATTTCTTCTTCTTCAGCCCTTTCAGTATATCTTTTATGACGCTGGAGCTAATAAAGTGGTCATTCAGCGGCTCTATAGATAATTGAGCGACTGAGAGGGTTGAGGCATCGACAGCGGCTTTAGTTAGTGGATCACCGAGTCCAGCGGATACGATATGGTTTAGTCGAAACGATTGAGCTAACGCCTCAGCCTTTTCTTCATCTGTCGAGTGACTTATGTTGTTATTGACTAATGTTGGAATAATTAAGTGTTTCTTTCTAATAATTTTGGAGAGTTTCCAAAAAGGGGAAGAACCTTTATCTAAGGCTGCAAGAGTGATATTCCAGGATTTATTTCTAAATTCTAGTATCGCCTCGGTAATTAGTTTATTTAGCCATTTGAACAGGATGAGATCGGATTGGTGACGATACCTCAGCCAGGTGCGCCGTCGTATGTTTCTACTCTTTATAAGGTTTATAATGTTTTGCGGCAGTGGCTTTGGAGAAAATTTTATTTGTTTTTTTGGGATGCTAATATCTTTGGCTTCACGGAGGACTTCACTAAAAATGTTGATCATATCATCAACATCTTCTGTGCGCCACATTAAGTTTGAGTTTAGGGGCGGAAGCGAATTTTCGACGAAACGAGCGAACCTTACCCAGTTTGCTCTATTTACATCGAAGTAAAAGCAGTTTGCAGTAGAGGCAGAATTGACTGATACCTCAAGCAGCACTGGAATGTGATCAGAATTTAGTGCGTGTAACACTCGTGGGCTGGCTAGATAACCAGGACGATTGGTAAGGAAAATATCTAAAGTAGAGGGTTGCCCGTGACTTCCTGCGGGGTAATATGTGTGTTCGGAGGGATGCATTAGATAAAAGTTCCTGCAGTCTACCTTAGATTTAAGTAGGTTACCCCACAAGTTCGCTCTAGAGCATCCCCATGACGGATGTCTGCAATTAAAATCCCCTCCCAGAATAAATGTTCTATTTGCACTACACAACTTATGTAAATCGGCCTGAAAAAGCTGTTTTTTAGAGGAATTTTCGCGGCCCCCTGGGAAATAGCATGAGAAAATGGACATCTCAGTGCCATCACTGATAAAGATTTTTACGCCGATCGTTTCAATAATTTTAGTATTTGGGAGAGGTAACAAAGAGTGGCGGATATTTTTTTTAATAAAGATTGCTACCCCTCCTCCTCTGCTAGTCGTACGGTCATTTCTGTAACAACTATAATTAGGAACCTTGAGGAAGATACAGTTTTTTAGCCAGGTTTCAGATACAAGGCAGATGTCAATGTCGCTGTCAAACAGGAAGTGACAAAATTCTTCTTTCTTGTTTTGAATGCCCCTGGCATTCCACGCAATGATCTTTACTTTGTCTATCATTAAGAAAGAAACTTGAAGGCAAGTGAGGTTATTACCTCAAACTGGTCAGTCTTGGATTTACAATTTCTGAGATTACTAATGAGCTCAAAAGTAAGACTTTTTAACTCATCTAGCGAAAAGAGATCACTACTTATCTGTGGCTGCCTGGTCCAAGTTGTCTTTAATGGTTCAGATGTCTGTCCATTAAGAGTTGGAAAAGTTTTAACGCAGTTTATCTGTGGAGACTGTGATGATGTTCTGACTACCCGTGCTTTGGTGACGCCCCTATCCCTTGCTTTCACATAGTTTATTCTGCCTGGGCACTCCATTGAATTAGACTTATGAGAGCCGTGACAATTTGCACACTTAACAGGTAATTTTTCTGGACACTCAATAGTTTTATGGTTTCCTGCGCAATTCATACAGTATGGTTTTACACTACAATAGGACGATCCGTGCCGAACATCTGGCAATTATAGCACTGAGTCACGGGGTTTGGCCTGCGTCTTTGGTAGTCCCATTTGACTCTGATATGGTCAATGACAGAGAAGTTTTTCTTCAGCTCGTTTAGACTTGTAGATTTGTTGACAAAGTAAACTATGTACAGCGAGAAAATACTATTGTTGGCTCGTTTCCTTTGGATAAACTTGACATCTGTACAATGAAGTCCCATTTGGATAAGCTTGTTTCTAACATCATCAGCCGGAGTGTCGTCAAGTCCCGTAAGCACCGCTTTGTATGGTTTATTGTGTTTTTTTGCAAAGGAGAAAAACTCATGTTTATAGCTTTGCAGATGGGTGCAGACATTGGCAAAATCCACCTCTTCTTCGCAGTGTAATTTAACTCCAATAGAAATTTTTCTAATTGAGTAGTCTTTGACATTCAGTAATTTGCAAATATCATGTAGCTGTTCAGCGCTAATTTTAAGCACCGTAATAGGAGGAACGTGAATTTTGGTTTTGTTGCAGATTACTTCTTCGCACTGTTCGTTATCGGTTGGGTCATCTAAAGCTTGTAACGGTTGATAATAGTTGTTGTTGCTCTGCCCTTGACCAGTGTCGGTTTTTGGAGTTTTTCTGCGCTGCGTTGGCGACATAGCGACGCCAGCCAGATTTATTGATCTCTTTATTTTGTTTTTGTTTTGATTGTCGGAGAGATAATGAATGTCACTTTCGCGATGCGCTTGTATGCACGTGCGTAAGGTTTGGCAGATCACACCGAACTGATTTATTATTTTCATCAAGACAATTAACTGAATAATTACCGTCTATATAGCATGCCTATGTATATTAAGTCAACACATACTTATATAGTATATATACACATTTCTTTTAAGCGTCATTTCAGTGTTTATCTGATTATTGATCGCAATCAAGCACCATATAATTAAATCATAAAATAATCCATATATACCTACATATGTAGCCTGTACAAATCATCACGAAATATACATCTAACACAATTCATATATGTATTTCGATTCTCCAGAAGCAAAAGACTTTTGAGAGCATGAGTGTCACTTATACTTCATTAAAATGAGTATTTATTAAGAGTTCGATGAATGCGTACTCTTCTATAAGTATCCACAAAATTTAACTGACAAGAGGTATTCTAAGCTGTGTTTAATAGTTCGATTTAATAAATGCATAATAATAATGTTGATATACATTGCATTTTTACATTTAATACATGAAAACTTGCTTAAAGATACTGCAATACAGCTTTAATTGGATGGCGACTTGAATCTTACTATCTTGATTACGAGCTACTTCGGCTTATTCGAGCATATTGTCAAGCACATTCTTCAACAAGTCAAGTTTAAAATTTATTCTGAATTCGAGAGCAAATCATTTCAAAATCAAACGCACTGCAAATTACAAACGAACGAGCTCTCTCCAGCCGTAATATTAAAGGGTATTGACGTGAGTTTCGCCCATCGGCTTGTACCGACATTAAAGGCGAAAAAACACATTGGGCTTAAGCAGCGGGCGGTTACTTTGTTTCCGGCTTAAGATCTGTTGCAAAATCCTTATCAACAGGCCGCACAAACTGTGAAGGAAATTCAAAATATGTATTTATATATACATTTAGATATATATACAATTTCTAGCAGCAGCTCGAGAGCAGATACTCAACATTGTTTAAACGCGTTTTATGGATTTTACGAGTATGGGTTTCTTCTATTTCTACTTCTACTGCTTGACTTGTATAGCTAGGCGACCACAAATCTAAATTACCAGAACAGTGCACTAAATCAAATGCGAGAGGGCAGCCAACTTGAAAGGGAAACCCAAGAGCGACCACAGCGAACAACAACAATGAGCAGATTGGGGCAAGGTATAAATTAAGAGCGGCATGCGGCAAACGAATTTCGACTTGTAACCCTAGAAGTGTGGCCAAGTAGACGAACAGCCAACCGACGACCGGCGACCGACGACCGCATTATAGCGCCCTCGGGGGATGAATTTTCAGGGCCAGAGACGCGGACTGTCCGAAGAGGACGTCGACGTGGACATGGAAGTGGAAGTGGAAGTGGACGTAAATGTTTTGTGCTTCAGCTCGTTGCGGATAGCAGTTAGCCAAGTTTTACTTTCTTGCTGCTGCATTCTTGTTTTTTGTAATTAGCCATAATTCACTTGCCTAGGCCAAGTCCAAATGAAGCATAAAATATTTACGCGTTGCCCCGTCGACCACCGGAAATATGCAATTTGACGCAATTTGCATGCAGAACCAAGACGCGACTACAGCAAAGCCCTCAAACCCACTGCCAAGTGAAGATATCTACCTCTCTCTCTCTCATTCTCTGTCTTTGCCTCTGTCTCTGTCTCTGTTGGTGGCACGTGGTTGCATTAGGTGGTGCAATCATTTCCGCTTTTGCAGATTGCAAAGTGCGCATGCCAGAAATCAATTTCCGTTTTCAAGTCATCTGTTTCGTTGGCCCATCACATGCCTTTACTGAAACTGTAGTATAGCCCGACTACAAATGTGGATTTCTGCTCACCATATATATATATATATATATATATATATATATATGGACAATGAAATCCATAACGACGATTCGTATATTAATGATAATGACGAGTTTAAAACTGGAAAATGTTACAGCTTATTTTAGTGTTAATGGAGGAATGTATAGTAAATTATAAAATAATTCTTAGTCTAAAGAGAACTTTTAATTGTCAGAATACCTTTAGGGAAACATTCGCTTTACTTTTACATTTTACATTCATATCTTCACTATTACTCAATATTAACATGTAAAATATAGAAGGGCATGCGATGACAGGTTGGTTTTGTAACATTTCCCAAGAATCGCTTCAACGAAATAGACTGAACTTATAACCAACTATATTAAGTTAAATGAATTAAAGAAACAATTTTGTTTTTCACATTTAATTCCCTCAATGGAATACTGGGAATATTGGCTTTGTACACATATATGTAATTATATGCAAAATAATAGTAATAATATATGCAAAATTACACGAGAATCAGAATGAACTTAACTATATCTATCTATCAACGTTTTTCAGACTATTTTAATCGAAAAAGATACCGATTATTGAATTACAATTGAATTAGTCTTGAGTTAGTCACCATGGAAATAGCAGTATAGGTCGACGTAGTGATCAAAGTTTAATCTGACCACTATGATTTACTGCTATGATTGAAGTCCTAACGAAGAAAATTTTCTAAGGAAAAACCTCTTTTGCATATTCGTTTTTGGGTTATTTATTTATTTCCTGTGGCGTCTAAATGCTGTAATGAAAACCAGTTTCAACAGCGACAAAACAAAAAGGTAAAGAAGAAGCGGCGAGTGGCGAGTGGCGAGTGGGGGTTGAGAGGGAGGGGGTCATAACAAGCACAGCTGTAATCTTAAACACTGGGCACACGCACACCACACACACACCCTTGCCCAAAACATGTATACCCATAGAGAGACATGTATGGGGAATTGTCACGCCAAGATGTTTATCGTGAACCACATCTCCAGCGACTCCTCCCACAACAGCTTTAAGTGCTTGTTGTTGTTGCTGTTATTACTGTCGTTGTTGTTGTTGGTATAAACATTTTCTTTTCATTAATTCATAAAGCATATTTTTATTGAGTGGCAACACACGAGACGAAAGAAGGGGGGAATTGGTCAGGGCCATGAAAATTGTTTGTGAAAATTGCACACTGGCAGCAAGGGGGCAATACTTAGCTGTTATATAGATACACATATAGAAAGAGAGAAAGAGGGGGAGAGAGAGAAGGAGAACAGTTGTAAGTTGGCTTGTGGCACGCTTCGGTTACCACGGGGAATTTCAAATAGAATAGAAAAGTTATTCCTCATGTTTTAATTATTTCACCCAAGCGGCTTTTCGCTTTAACAAATGCGTCGCCTGATAAGCCGCATAACGGTAACTTCTGATAAGTTATACATATTTATAATTACTTGAGCAGGACTCATTAACAAACAACTAACCTAACATATAAACCTCCTCATTAAACTTTTTAATAAACAGTATTTAACAATTTGCTGAAGCAAATAACAATAATTATAATATAAAAACGTAAACAGGAAATAATAGGAATAAAAGATTAAAGTAAATGGAATTGTGGTTATAATTATTATAATTATCAAACATAATTTTTAAAGCCTTCAAAAGTTAGTATTTTAAATTTTTGCCTTAAATTATTTGGTATACCCTGAACCCATTGAAAATGGGAATTCAGGGTATAATGGTTTTGTGAAAATGTATGTAACAGGCAGAAGGAGACATCGCAGACCCCACAAAGTATATATATTTGTTGATTGAGCCCTGTCCGGCTGTCCGTACGGCCGTATGAACGTCGAGATTTCGGAAACTATAAAAGCTAAAGAGCTGAAATTTCCCATTAACACTCGTATGTTATTTACGCAGTACGAGTTTATTTTGGTTATTTCGATAACTCATCCCATTTCCAAATTATCGATAAAAAATCGAAAATTCGTTTCCATTTTTTACGTTTTTTGGGTATAACTTCTACACCGTTTTAGCTAAAGACTTTAAGTTTGTATATTTAGATAGATATTATGTAACTTTCAGCTTTTGGATGTCACGCCTCCTTCGTCTCCAATTAGAAATAAACGCATTTCAAATACTAGAGAGTTGCAATTTGGCATATAGTTACATTTAGATACTCTTAATCTACTCTGAAAATTTCATGAAGATCATCCATCTAGAAAAGGAGCTATAAGCGTTATTCGTTCGTAAAGAAGAAGAGTATCACTTTTTTTGCAGGGTTCAGGGTATCTCGTAGTCGTGCAGTCTCGACTAGAGCCTTCTTACTTGTTTTAGTAATAAATTGAATTTTGTAAAAACAATTAAATATTAAATATTTCATTTAAATTTCTTTTCTCATAAATTAAACTTAATATCTTTTTTTGTAAACGAATTTGATCACGAAGACACAAATAAAATAAAACTTATCTGATAATAACGTCAAATGACTTTAAGTAGATAAGAAGTAGTAGACAATAAGTGGATTCGATTTGATTATCTGTAACATAATGCCATGTCGGATTCAAGAATTGCAACAGTTTTTATCGGGCAATTGGCGGCGTGCATTGCATAGTCCTTCCCTGACATCTAATGATTGCTTTAATTCTTTGATCTGTGGCGCTCATCTAAGCTGTCAGCACATAGAGTACACACACATGTGTGTACGTGTACACATCAGGCTCTAGACACTTCACCTTAGACTCTGTATAGCCTCTACGGTCTGTTGATGTCGATGTTGTTGGAGTTCACTCAGTACACTTCAGTCGGCACTGCACTTATCGTATTTCTAATCATTATGCAACTCAATGGACGGGTGTTTAACTCACATAGCCTCTATTTCCGATTCACTTTGTGCAATCGGCTAAAAATCAAAGAGCTGAAAGCCAAGCTGAAAACCGCAGACTTCCCAACAGATTGACCGAAACCAGACGCAGGGCAGGGGAGCTGAGCAGTCTGTACGGCGCAGCCACTGACGTAAATGTGAAGAGCTTTTTGCTATGCCAACAGTTGTCCTCCTCTTCGCATTTCGGGTGCTAAACTTTGGTAGACTAATTAGAATTGCATTCTAATTAGAAAAACTGCGTCAATGCTGCCTCAGTGCCCTTCGCAACTGCTTCGTTGTTCAACTTAATAAGGAAATCAATTAATAGCAAACGATGCACCAACAGCAGCAACGACGACAACTTTCAGCCTGTCTAATAGATTTTAAATTAAAGTTTGCCGCAGTCAACGGAGTTGGCTCGACATTGACTTGCACAACTAGTTGACTTGAGAACCGCTAAATATACAAAGATACAGATACAAATATACAAGAACATAGATGATGATGATGACGACGACGATGATGCTGATGCCATCATCATGCCAATGACGACTACATGGCAATGCACTCGAGGATGACAACAACAACAACAACGACAGGGAAAAACTTCCGTAAACAACGCTGTTTGGCCCGAGCCCGAGACCAAGCCAAAGCTAAAGCTAAAGGCAAAGTCGAAGCGTCACTCGGCCAGACAACTTTTTGAAGACGATTTTAAAATTAGAAAAGCAAGAAAAATATGCTAGAATAAATCGAAAAAAAAAGAAACTTAAAAGACCAAAAGAAAACTGAAGTAGTATCATAGAGCATTCCTGACTAATAGATAACCAGAAGGTTAACCAATAAATACGCCTGACTAAGAGATACCCTGATAGTTAATCAACAAATAAAGTCAATAAGAGAAAAGTCAAATTTAATTGCTATAGACCTCTGTGAAAGCTTGATCAAATAATCAAAATATTGAATATAAATAGTTTACAATATACTTGTTTTCATAATATCTTATCAATATTTTTGAGATTTGGTATATATATATATATATATATATATATATATATATATATATATATATATATATATATATATATATATGTATATATATATATTTTTTTTTTTTTTGCAAAATTGGAAAGATAACTTGATTGTTCAGTCTAAAACACCCTAGTCTCGGCTTGGATCGAGCGGTATACCAAATGGAAAATGAAAATAAAATTGTCTATCGTAGCACACTTGCACTTGTGCACTTGTGTGTGCTGCTCGTATATTTGTGGATATAACAAGCAGCAGTTAGCTGGGGAATACGCGCTAGATAATCCAAGCTGATGAAGCGGGACAGAGCAAGATAGGGAGAGTGAGTTAGAGAGAGAGAGAGAGAGAGAGAGAGAGAGAGGGAAAGAGAGAGAGAGAGAGAGAGAGATAGGGGGCGCATAACGAGGTGAGCCGCCGCCTGGGGCCAAAGCAAGCGAGCAGAGCAGAGGCAATCAAACAACTGAAGCATGACAACTTGATGCCAGGAGTAAGGAAGATGCTGCTATGGATGGATGCTACTCCTGATGTGGCTATAAACGTGAGGAAGAGAAAGGAAGAGGAAGAGAGAGAAGTAGATAGAGAGAGAGAGAGAGAGAGATAAGTAGAGAGAGAGGGAATGGGTAGCCCCGGCGACCCGTACTCTCCCTTACATCGTTGACGAACGACGACGAACGGCACATGACATAAAAATTAAATAAACAAAATTATGAACCACGTCGTACGCGGAGGCCCCCTCCTGGTAAGTGCGATATGTATGGGGAGTTTTAGTTAAGGCCGAAGTGAAGACAGCAGCTGGTAGGGAGAAGAAGAAATAGTGTGTGGGGAGATACAAATCAAAATAAACAATGTGTGCTGCTTGATTGGGGCATGCCATAAATGTTGTTTCCCGAATTGTTGTATTTGTAAGATAAACAATGAAGGGAGTTTTTATGTTTGTCTATGCCGAATGCCGGCGGCGGCAAGTGCTGATCGTTGAGACGGAGACGGAGACGCCTAAGCCTACTATTAATATGAAAACTGGACAGCAGAGAGTGAGGCTAGTTGTGGGGCCGATGCCGGTCAGGCAAGTGCATTGAGCTGTTAAGTGAAGAGCAGTGTAAAGTCAAAAGCAAATATGGACACGGCACACAAGGATCTCTGATTGACAATGAAATGGCCTCAAGGAGCATATCATATTGCGTATGATGGCTATTTTCTTAACCAATAGCAATTGGGTTGAGCACTCAATACACTCGTCGAATTATAAGCTAATTTGAAAGGATGAAGTGCAGGAGTTTCAATTGCGCCATCTGCACACAATGGAAGTTCAATTGGCGTACGTTGAGTTTATGAATAGTTAAAATCAATTTAATGTGAAAGCAATTAAGAGCAAGATGAAGAAGTCGCTTTCCAGTCGGTGCTCCTTTTACATCATAGACCATTCGCAGTTAATTATTTATAATTATATATTAAAGTTACCTCTCAAGCGAGAGAATTACAGAAATAGAAAAATAAATTTAAATATTTAAGATAAGTTTTTCTGAAACATCACAGTGTAAGCAAGTTTAAAATATGATCAAAGTACAAACTTGCAATCAGTTCAGTGTTTGTCCAACACTTTAGGCAGCTGCAGATGCTCTTCACTCTATCCGGGGGCATATTCCAGTAAGAGTGAGGAGATAACTATTTGCTGGTATATTATTGTTCATGTTGTCCATTTTGCTGCTTGTTTGCTTAATTCGAATAACCCTTTTTCTGGCCTCTGGCAAAATTATTGCAATAAAGAGAGAGAGAGATGGCTATTGTCTATCGTCTGCGCCAGCTGATTGCTGGTCCATTTGTTCTGATGGGCCCAGGGCATTAAATACACTTAATAATATTACAATGGAATTCAATGAGGAAACCCAGACCCACCCCCCGCAGAATCAAATCTAAAGCTACTAACGGCTGCAGTCACAGCAGATGCATAAATATTTATATGAATTCGCATGCGGCTTTAATAGCATTCGTGTTGCTTTGTTATGCAATAATTGCCACGCCTGCTGCACTGCAAAAAGTAAAAAGCAAATTATATTTACAAATTTTATATACTCGCACACATACATACGCATGCTTGTATGTGTATGTATGCATATATATGTACGTATCTTATTACGCTTTCAATTAAAAACTCATTTCATTTAGATGGCAGATTTTTAACAGCGCGCAGCAAAGTAAATTGAAGCGAAGTCTTCGTTCATTGAACTTTGCCTTTCAATAATAATAAAACAACAACAGCAATTGAGGCAGAGAACTGACCGACCATTCAATACCCTAGAAGTAAATCAAGTTACTGAACGCTTACGAAGGAAAAATTTATAAAATATAGAAAATTACTGAGTAGATGGATGCTACGTATGCGAAAATAATTAAAAACAGCAATAATATAATTCCTTTACAAGCAGACCTTAATCAAGTATACTTATAAAAATATTATATTATTATAAAAATAATATTAAACTTACTTTTATAGTCTTACAAGATTCTTAGCATATTTAGTGTGCCCGTATTGCAGAGAATTACAACAACAGAGCAACAGTTGCAGCACAGTAGCTCAACGTAGGGCGTAGAGGAAGAGGGTCAGCCTCACAGAGCTACATAAAATTAAATGTATATGCATGTGCACTCATACGGTTGCTAACTGATTAGCATTTTGTAGCTGCCCCGTCCTCGTCGTCGCATTGTATTAATAAAAAGAATTTTTACATTTTATTTGTGTGTGCATAAAAATAAAGTAATAAAAATAAAAAAAAATAAAAATAATAATAATAACACAACACGCTCACGTCAGGCGAAATGCAATTTAAATTTTAATACGCTGGCATTTAGTAAAAAACAAAAAAAAATTGTGCACACATGGCAAATGCTGGCAGGCGGAAGACGAAAGGCAAGAGGGGGGAGGGTGTCGTTTCAGACGGGGCCCAGAGACTGGTCAATTGCATGCAATTGGTGCCAATCTCTTGTTGCCATTGCCATAGCCCAAACATGTGACCGAGCCCAGAGCTGGTACCCAAAACTCGATACACGCACTGCCGTCCAATGTTTTTCTCTTTTTCTTTTCGAGTTGCATTTAATTTACTGTTTTTTTTTTTTTTAATTTTTTTTTTTTTTTTTTGCTGTCCCAGCAAATGTCAAACGTTGGCACGGCAGTTTGGCCACGTAACTCATTAAACGCAGCAAACGGCCAGCAACAGGAGCAGTAACAACAATAACAAGAACAACAAAATTGTAGCTGCATCTGCGAGTCTTGCTGTTAAAATCTACTCTGTTCACCAGATAATCGCATCCAACTTCCAGCTCTAATGTAATGAGGCACGAAGCCTTTAAACAGTCCATAAGTGCTTTGAACCAGGCTGTGCTTTGCAAATATATAAATATCGTATATACATATATGTACATATATAAAGTGGCAAGTCAACAGGCTGATGTTGGCGATAAAAATCGCAGAGTTAAAAAAACGTTCTAAAATGTTGACAGAGCTATGTAAGTGGATTAGCCACAATGCGGAGTATAAGTTAACGAAAATGGTTAAATTTCTTGATAATCAGTTTTAATTATAATTAACAGCATCTCGCAGAAACAACTACGAGCACATCTACCAATAAATCCGTATAAAATCCAAGCTCAATGGCAACAATTTGAAATTTTCTTCCAGATTTTGTGAACATATTTAGCGGATTTTAGAGAATTACGCTTTCATTGCAGCAGAGGAAAAATTGCTTTGTGGCATCTGCTTGTCGCAGGCAGTGCATGTGGCAAGCAAAGCCACGCCAAGAGCTGCTAGACTTTATCTAAGTGGAATTTGGAATTTGAAGCATTGTGACCCACTTTGCCTCGTCTCTTGCACTCTCTCTCCCTCTCTCTCTCTCTCCCGCTAGGAGTGCTGCAGCTTGTGGCACGCATTAATCATGACAACTTTGCCATGTCAACGTTGTTGCGTTGCCATGCAAATCCAACAAACTGTCACTAAATGTGCGACTTTAAGCGCTCTTATCCTTGCCGACGACTCTGACTCGGCTTTTCGCATTTTTTACAGTTTCCTGTTGCTAAATTTCCTGACTGCGTTTCCCGCTCATGTTAGATTTTTACTCCGAGTCAGAGGCAAAAACCAAAGCGAGTCACATGCAACATCCGTTTTCATCTTTCTTTTTTTTATCTCACTTGCTTTTCCTTTTCCTTTGCTTTTTTTTTCGTTTTCGGTTTTTTGCATATTTCACACGGCGGCCAAGTGAAAAATAGTGTAATTTGCAGCAAAGCCGCGTCGCCGCTCAGATATGCAACACGGAGCCAAAGTTAATTTGTAGCGACGGCAACACAAGCTATTAGCAAGCTCCAAGTGGAGCCACTAAAAACACCAGAGAAACGCACGCAGAAGAAGGGGCTGCCCGAAGAGCACAGCTGCAGCAGGTGCCGCCGGGGCACATCCGAATGGACAGCACGGTGTTCCTTCTTACTGTGTGCTTCTTGCTGCTTGCTGCTTGCTCCAGCAGAAGCCACAACCCGTTTTAAGCTGTTCAAGGCTTTCGAGGCTTTGTTTTGCGACACTGTGGAACGTGCACAGGCTTCAAAGGCGGGTATGCAGTTCACGTATAATGAATGCAAAACTCTGTTTATTTTAACCCTTATATCTGAACTTCATTTTTAAATTGTGTATATTTTATATTTGTAATTTTGTAATTTACAATATATCATGTTAAATAATATTATTTATTACATTTCTATATTCAATCATTCATTCACAATGTGGCCCGTCGTATATGCATGATACTCAACAACAACAGAGGAATAAACTTCGAAATTTGATTTAATGCAGAATTTGTTCTATGTTACTGATTTCAATGGATGTTGTAAATAAAAAATATAACACATGAATATCATCATTATATCTCATTTGATTGTTGTATATTTCTTTAAATATTTTTAAACTTAAAGTGCAAAAATGTAGTATCCATATAAATATTAAACATAATTCTTATAAATACGTTTGCACTCATTGGGAAATATTTCGATAACAGAGAATAATCATCAACTAATCTAGAACTGATGTGAATATGTTAAATTATAATTGAAAATATTGAAAACCGACTTTCTGAACGTTGGGGAAACTATAAGCACATTTCAGATACATGGGAAAAGTTTACGAGCCGATTGACGTTGGAGCATTTACGTCCACTGTAGCTCCTACTCAGCAAAATGTGTGCATGCGTATCCGTCAGATACTTTAGCACGCAGTGTGTGTGTGTGTGTATATATATGTGTGTTGTGTGCATTCACGAAGTAACTTCTGTTAGTCTTTGCCCCTCTGTCCGGTCTTTGTGTGTGCATTCAACATGTCATGAATGAATAATTAGCCAGTGCTTCGTGTGAGATCACACCCCACACACACCTCCCCCTCTTTGACCATATCTATCTATCACCCCCTCTCCCATACACAGTTCACATGCAACTAGGAAGCAACTAACTAGAAAGAAATTCAGCCTATAAAAAAAACTTGGAAATTTTGTACTCAGCTGCATTACCGCATATATTAATTTAATTTGAACTAGTTGAGTTGTCGTTATAAATTTTGAGCTGGAGCTGCTGCTTTGGCTACTTCATCCAGTTCTTTAGCTCTTATCGCTCTTGCATTCTACGCTATCTAATTTCATTTGAGTTCATCGCAATCTTTTTTTGGAAAATACTCTTTCTAAAAAGAAAGTAGTAGTAGTGTTGTAGTCGTTCTAACTAACAATACATAATAAGATGAGAATCATTTTCATATATAACGATATACTATGCAATTCAAAAGTTTTTTGTTTAATCGCAATCTGAAAAATGAATCATATAGACCAATAAAATAAATTACTTATGAAAGTGATTTGGGATCAATAATAAATTTCTATTTTAACTTACTCCTTTTAATATTTTTTTGTATTGTTTTTAATTTAAAAATAATGCTCCCTAAAGCATTACATGTACATATATGGTTATCATGAGTCAAGTTAGGATATTAAGAAAATCGTAGAGCAATTATATGTTCATGAAGAATGGAGAAATAATAACGCTTACCATCATAAAAAGTCGAACACCTGTATAAGACATCTGTTGGAACAATATTTTCTGATTCAAGAGTATTTGATCTTCGTTAATCTGTAGAAACCTTCCCTTTTTTACTCACATTTATATGTATATCTGTTTTTTATGAGCCGCATCCCTCACGATACTACCGACTTATGCATATTTATAAACTGCAGCCCAGGAGAGCAGCAGTGTGTCGGTAGATGAGATGGGGGTTTCAGCTTATGTTGGCATCTGGTAAAACTGGACAACCGCTGGGGATTATGCACACACAAACTTATGGAGGGGATAGCGAAACGAGTGCGAGGGGGGGCAGGGAGTTCTCTTTGGCCATTAACGGCGCTTGACGCATTCCTCTCTTTTATTAACCGGAAATGCAAACGTTTATGCTTTCTGCGCTACTTTATCTTTTTATTAACTCACATATATATTTAAGCAGGTTCGTAAAACATTTCAAATGCTCAACTGATGAATGTTTCTTTTTAAATGAATAATGCTTCCTGTGCACATATAAATATATATATAAATATAAATAGTGCCGCCATTTGCCTCTCTGCATAATTTAGCACAATCAGCAACTGATTTGCGGATGCATTAGATTCAATGAATGCTTCTAGGTGGGTTATATACTCACAAGGAATTAGACATAAAATGAGTGGAAGAGTGAAATTGGCGATAATAAAGTACTACGGTTTAAATCAAAGTTGCATGTATGTATATGTGAAAATAAATAAATTTATATATATTACAATTCAAATTAAAGTTACATAAATTCCATGAACATCTCATCCTTAATTATCCTTCATCATCCTTAATTATCTAATTTCATACGTTTAACTAAGCGCTAAATAGCTAAGCAAATTGATAAACTTCCCAATTTCATATTATCACATTTATAAATTTACAGAGAAACCGATAAACATAAAAACGCTTTTCGCATAGCATTTTAAATTATTTCACACGACTTTGTGTGTCCCCGGACGCCAGAACAGAGAGATAGAGCGCAAAGAAAACAAGTAAGAAGGCTCTAGTCGAGACGGCTCGACCACGAGATACCCTGAACTCAAATAAGGTGATACTCTTCTTCTTTACGGACATATAGGTGCGCGCTCTACTAACCGCGCAGTTGCTGCCGTGGCTTGTGGTGGGTTGGGCTATACTTTGAACGCTTATAACTCCATTTCTAGATGGATGATCTTCATGAAATTTTCAGAGTAGATTAAGAGTGTCTAAATATAACTATGTGCCGAATTTAAAGTCTCTAGTATTTGAAATGCGTTTTCTCCAAATTGTGGGCGAAGGGGGCGTGGCATCCAAAATCTGAAAATTACATAATCCGCGTCTTCATAATATCTATCTAAATATACAAATCGAAGTGTTTAGCTAAAACGGTGTAGAAGTTATGCTCAAAAAACCTAAAAAATTGAAACGAATTTTTTATCGATAATTTGGAAATGGGATGAGTTATCGAAAAAACAAAATAAACTCGTACTGCGTAGCTAACATACGAGTGTTCATGTGAAATTTCAGCTCTGTAGTTTCCGACATCTCGACGTTCATACGGATGGACGGATGGGCGGACAGACGGACAGGGCTCAATCAACTTATTTTTTTATGCTGATCAAGAATATATACACTTTATGGGGTCTGCGATGTCTCCTTCTGCCTGTTACATACATTTTCACAAAACCATTATACCCTGAATTCCCATTTTCAATGGGTTCAGGGTATAAAAAATAAATAAACTGTCAACCGTTTACATAAATTTCGCCGTCTATCAATAAATCTTGCGGGAAATACATAAATTCAAACCTATTTGTGTAGCTGTTGCTATAATTGCGAACTGAAACAATTTCTATTTCTATTTCGAGGTTTTTCAGTTGTTTTTTTTTTTCGATTTTTTTCATTGACGCGTTAAATATTCAAGACTACCTCAATACGAGTTTCGTTTGCCTAAATGAATTGGCAAAGAGCGGGAAAGAGAAGGTCGACGGAGGCAACAGGAATAACAGGCGTGTGAGCAGAAAGATGGAGAGAGAGAGTGAGAGAGAGAAAGATCGAGATCGAGAAAGAATTATTTAGCATATTTTAGCATATATTAACAAAACTGAGAATGAGAGAGACAAAAACAACTCCAATACATATACATTTACAGTCTCAGTCACAGGCACGAACACAGATACAGATACACACACCTGCGCTTATCTTCGGCTCGCTCAATTATTACGAAATGTGTTGTTGTTGTTGTTGCTGTAGTTCATTAGCACTTGTCAGTGCCGGTTCCACTCTGAATACAGTAGGTTCTCCTCCTTCCCCACTCTTCTACAAAAACGTTTTTTTTTTTTTTTTTGTGGTCGACAATTGTCACAGCGTTCCCTCAATGAAAGTTTACGATGTTCTGTAGTTCCATTGTTGTTCTTGTTCGCTTTTAAAGCTTAGCTGAGCTCTGCTTTGTCTTCGTCTTTTCCTTTTCTTTAATTGTATTTTGAAAGTGAGTTATAATTAGCTTATTTAATCTTTTCTAATATGCAACGTTCTTTTATTAATTAGTGTGTGAGGCTTTTATATTTTGTCTTCTACTATTTATTTTATCTTCTTCGTCTTTCATACATTTGTTATTTACTCAATAAGAATGGCACAGCTAATTAACACCTGCATCATAGCCGTTTTGTGGACAAAAGCCATCACACAAAAAGTAAGTACATATTTAAGTTATTTGAAACTCGTTTTCGAGTTAGGCAAATGCAGAAATATTTTGCACAGCTGCAGCTGAATGTTCGAAATGAATAAAAATAATGCCAGAATTATATGTAGAGCATAAGTACAAGAAAAATAAATAAATAGATTATATATGTATATATTTGCATTGTATTTAATTAAAAGGCCATAGATGTTGAATATATCCTATACGGATTTGCTGAATTAAAATTATATTAATCACAACATTTGTCTTTTCAGTCAGTTAACTAATAAACTTTAGATTTGCCCAAGCCACACATGATATGTATAATAGTCGAATTTGTGATTGCTTAAATTTCTAAAACAAATAAATTTCTAAAAATTTAAATTTCTTTTAATTTAATCAGTTCAGTTTTATAAAAAACTAATTCCACACACTCAAACGAAATCGTTTCAGGGAAATTGTCCCAAATTGTTGGGGCAGCTTGATAAAAAGGATCCCTCACATAGAACTCTTAGCACACAGTCAGACTCGCACACTAAAGGTGAATAACACTCGGTGTCTGGCATGCATGCAGCGACTCCCCAAAAAACACACTATATATGCTATATAAGTATGCCATATATATAGTATTTGCAAGTATTCATCAATTTTTAACTATTTTTAAAATATATTCTGCTACTCGGGGCGGAGACAAATCCAACAAATCAAAAACCATGAAAATTGGTCCAGCAGATCTTGAGTTATAAGTATCTTAACAAAACCCGACATAAAAAAAATATATATATAAGTCAAGGATACGTAGTAGGCTGGATTCTCCTATCAGACATGAGAGGACAACACAACCTACGGAGCTGTTTTCTGTTTAGTTTATATTCGGACGAGACAGAATTTAAACCTATTGTACCTAAATTATACAAAATGATATAAAATATATTATTTCATTGAATCCAAATGTATTTGTCTACGCGAGAATATAACTCAGTGCACATAATCACTACTCTCGTAGTGTGTGTGTGCTTAAATATATGTTTCCCGCTTCCCCGGCAAGTGTCAGCCGACCACATGCTGGGCTTGCCAGGCAAATATTTTTATACCCTGAGCCCATTGAAAATGGGAATTCAGAGTATAATGGTTAGCTACGCAGTACAAGTTTATTTTGTTTTTTGATAACTCATCCCATTTCCAAATTATCGATAAAAAATTCGTTTCAATTTTTTAAGTTTTTTGAACATAACTTCTACATCGTTTTAGCTAAAGACTTCAAATATTTAGATATTATGAATACGCAGATTATGTAATTTTTAGATTTTGGATGCTTCGCCCCCAATTTGGAAAAAACGCATTTCAAAATTATAACTTCCACATCGTTTTAGCTAAAGACTTCATATTGTATATTTAGATAGATATTATGGATACGCAGATTATGTAATTATCAGATTTTGGATGACATGCCCCATTCGCCTTCAATTTAAAAAAAAAAACCTGTTTTAAGTACTAGAGATTTGCAATTTAGCACATAGATACATTATACATACATACATACATACTCTTAATCTACCCAGAAAATTTCATAAAAATCGTCTATCTAGAAATTGAGCTATAAGCGTTCAAAGTTCAGCCCAACTCACCCAAGCCATGGCAACAACTGCGCGGTTAGCAGAGGCCCACTTATTCGTTCGTAAACAAGAGTATTAGTTTTTTTTTTTTGCAGGGTTCAGGATATCTCGTAGTCGAGCTGTCTCGACTAGAGCCTTCTTACTTTTTTTTTGGCTAATTTGTCGGCGTTTTTTTTTTAGACTCTTTTCCCAAAAAAAAAGTCTATTGGGTTTGTGCAGTGTCCGTCTTGTTGTCCGTTTCCGATCCCCCCACTAGTGGCGTGGCAAATCGGAAAACTCGTGCGCCCATTAGGGACGTGGCAAATCGGGAAAAACGTATCTTCTACACCGTTAATGCTAGAAAAATTTGTATGTCTACGCCCATTGGGAGCGTGGCAATTCGGACCTGAATATATAGTGATTTTTCAAATGTGCTGTATTTTGAACACTATTAACACTAGAGACTTGAAATTTGGCATGTATACCCAAGACCAATAAGCTATGGCAGATATATCTTCGCCCCCAGGGGGCGTGGCAGACCGCAAATCTCCTACAGTTTTAGAGCTAGAAGCTTGAAAATTGGATGGTTCAGTTACTAATGTCCTCCTCTATCGATGACCCAAAAGTAATTTTTCAGTCTCTTTGGGGGCGTGACATCGAAAAATACCCTGTAATTTTCATATTTTTGGAGTGTAAGCAACCAAATTTTTTAGTTATGTTAGCCTCGGCTCTTTCTAGGAACTGACCAACAATTATGCGTCCACGCCCACTGGGGACGTGGCAAATCGGCAAAGTAATTGCTTTAATAAAAATATTAATGAATTTAAAAAATAAAACTTTTAAGTTTTCGATTAATAAACAAAAAGTTTCCAGCAGGAAACTAAATAAATTCACAGCTGATATGCATGCATATAAAACTGCTTGCCACGCAGCATGGCAAATCCGAAAAGCAGTCTCTAGTGCTTAAATGCACAATTCATATGTGTATCTTTATAAATATCTTATCAATTGGCACTACCAACAAGCATTTTATAATAAATATAATAATATAAAATACACATATATAAAAAAAAATGTAAAAAAAAAATAAAAATTTGTGCAAAAAAAAGTTCAATGCGGGATTCAAACCCACGCAGTTAAGTGCGGCTTGCATAGCGCTTACCACCAGCGTCACCGCCATGACCTGGGTTATGTTAAATAAAACCAACTAAGGCGCTGCTAGAGCGCCTTTTGACAAAACTAAAGTAACGATCGAAAAATTCACAATTCGAATGCCGAAATACTATTTCGATTATTAAATGTTTATTAAATAAATAAACGGCATCTACAGGAACAGAGTCTCTCGCAGTTAGTTCTTACTTGTTTTCGGATGTTTTTGTTGTTGGTCAAGAGTGGCGCGCGCTTGCCTTGCCGCTTTTATTTATTTTGAATTTTTTTATTTATACATATTTAATTTGATGTGTCATTTCAAATCGCCGACAAGCCAACAGCCGTGGGGTGTGGCGGGAGGAGAAAATTAAGATTTATTGTGGGTGGCTGCACTGGCACAAGGTGAGCGGAGACAGAAGAGACGATAGAAGGAAACACTCAATACTTGAATGTGCAAATTTCGCTTGAGTAAATCGGGGAAAAGGTGCGGGATGCGAGGTCTACCTCTCATGCATGAGTTGTCAATTTCAGCGAAGGTTGCTGACTATTCGCAAAAAAAAAATAAAGAAATAACGAATTTGTGTTTGACATTTGAAGGTTCTTTTGACTGAATTTGGGCAATGAACTTGGCAGAAATCTGTATCTGTATCTGAATAGCATGCTGCTGAAAGCAATTTCATTGAATTAAATACACTGCGATTTATTGCACTTGACACGTTCGCATTGAAGAAAGGCGAAATATTTCTTTATTTTATTTACGAAATATTTGCAAATTAAAGAGAATTCTCATTAAATGAAAATGTGTTAAGATATATGATAATAATATTAATCCTTTATTTGAAAACAGTTTCTGCAATATAATTCGATACTAAAACACGATTGTTATTTACATAATTTTTAAATTAATAACAGCTCAATCAATTTCAATCTATGCAGCAATTTAAAAATATTTTGTTATTTTATTTTCGCAATTGCCACAAAATCTGCTCGATAATTAATAATGAATCGATTACTTAGTCAAGGAGAAAATTAAATGGAAATTAAAGTGCAAAAAATTCAAATTCAATATTTAAAAACTTTGTACATTTTAGGTCAATTTGCGCTGCTTATTAATCAATCATCAATATTTAAATGAGGCTAAAAGTCACTAATTCCTTAATCCCTAGCTCCACGTCACTCAACGATTATTACCAAATGACTAACTCACTGATTAACTATCAATCACTAGAATATTAACTATAAAACATATTCGAAGCAGCATTCCTTTATAGATTCTAATTCATATTGCAACATTCTTTTCAATCAATCAATCAATCTCTAAATGCGCTTTGTTTCATTGTTTTAAATACTCCATATTTTAATATCAGACTTTCCTAAATACTCTGAGCTGGGATTTCGTATACAGTACATATACCATAATTAAATCACGTCAATCAAAAATAGAAATCGTAGAAATTCAATAACAATTTAATTTTACTCTGAGCATTTTCAATTTCATGTTTCATATTAGCTTTGCATATCTAGCCTATGCATATTTTCGATATGGGCATATACACACATTACACATTTCACATTTCCATCTACTTAGATAAAACAAATGCATATAATTTAGTTAAAAACACCTACTCACATACATATTAACTATTTTTTATACCCTGAACCCATTGAAAATGGGAATTCAGGGTATAATGGTTTTGTGAAAATGTATGTAACAGGCAAAAGGAGACGTCGCAGACCCCATAAAGTATATATATTCTCAATCAGCATAAAAAATAAGTTGATTTAGCCCTGTCCATCTGTCCGTCCGTCCGTCCGTATGAACGTCGAGATTTCGGAAACTACAAAAGCTGGAGAGCTGAAATTTCACATGAACACTCGTATGTTAGTTACGCAGTACGAGTTTATTTTGTTTTTTCGATAACTCATCCCATTTCCAAATTATCGATAAAAAATCGAAAATTCGTTTCCATTTTTTACGTTTTTTTAACATAACTGCTACAACGTTTTATCTAGAGACTTTGTATATTTAGATAGATATTATGGATATGCAAATTATGTAATTTTCAGACTTTGGATTCCACGCTTCCTTCGTCACCAATTTGAAAAAACGGCATTTCAAATACTAGAGACTTGCAATTTAGCAAATAGATACCTATAGATACTCTTAACCAACTCTGAAAATTTCATGATTGTCCATCTAGAAATGGAGTTATACGCATCCAAAGTTCAGCCCAACCCACCCCCAAGCCACGACAGCACCTGCGCGGTTAGCAGAGGCGAGCTTACAAGTGCGTAAAGAAAAAGAGTATAAGTTTTTTTTTGCAGGGTTCAGGGTATCTCGTAGTCGAGCCGTCTCGACTAGAGCCTTCTTACTTGTTCAGAGACAATTGGTATGTAAATGAATTAGTAACTGCATTTAAGCAAAGTTTTCCCATATGCTAAAATCATTTCCAAACGGAACCCAGCATTGTTTTGCCTCGACCCGCATAAATGTTATAATAGTTGTATACAAATACGTATTCATTTGCAAAGTGTTCATGCATTTTACAGCAACATTTAGTCGAGTGGCCCCAAAGCGGTTGTAAAATAATTTAGGAAAAAACATTATGTAAATAGTTTAAACGGCTGCAGGGCGAACAGAAAGGAAAAATAACAGACAAATTTAATAACAAAAGTAATATGATAAAATAGTTTACTCTGCAAAAGAAACAACAAAATACAAAAAAAAAAAACAAAAACATACTTTTCGTTTTGAACTAAAGCTATCAATTATGAATGTTAATAGCTGTGCAGAACACAGCTATGCAGAGAAAGATACTAAAACAGAGACAGAGAATGAGCGAGAGAGAGGAAAGCATGGCGAGAACTGTTTGATTTTTGCTTAAACCAGGAAGTAGATTTCAAGCCAAGCGAAATTCAAACTCTATTCCAGTTCAAGCCACTGGCCACTGGCCACTGGCCGCTGGGCCTGACCGTTCATGTTAATTTCATGCGTTCAACAGGTTTACCCCCTAAGACAAACTCGCAATCACACACACATACATACTCGTCACAACCCCTGAATTCCATGTACCATATTTTACGTTAGTTTCAGTAATTTTTTCATTTCGCCACGCTAACTACCGCACAGCGTGCATTTAAGTGTCGCCGTCTGAGCTTGTATCTGAGGCTGTGCAAAAAGTATCTATGTATCTGTGTCTGAGCAGAAGGCACTTCGGCAGCAACAGCAGCCATCGCGTTGTCAGACAAACATGCGAAACAGAGGCGAAGGCCTGGCCACATCTTCAGGCCTGGTGGAGCCTAACGCTTTGCTTTTTAATAGGTTTTTGTGCGCCTCGGGCCGAGCTCGGCCAGTACACTCATGTATCTGGCAGATACTCTTAGCTCTTAGCTCTCAGCTCTACTCAGCTCGACTTGGCTTGGATCGGCTTAGCATTGTGTTTAATTACAGTACGCCATGCGCTTTTGAATTAGTTTTAATGTTGCAAACGCTTAGCAAGCCCAAAAGACGATGCCAAAGCTGAAGCCAAAGAGCTGTAAACTTATACTTGTCATAAATTATAGAGACATGCCATCTATGTAACAGGCCGCGTATCTATCGGGTAGGTAGAGCCAGAAACTCACATGTATCTGTATCTGTGCGTCTGCTTATTTCTATGACCGTAATTACCCGTTGAAGGCAAGTGAATCGGTAAGTGTACGATGCAAAGAAAGTCGCTAACGACAACTTCACAGATAATTGTGGGGGGCAAAAACAAAAAATAAGTGAATAGAAAAGAGTACAAGAAAAACAGAGCGCTGTTTATTGAGCATGACAATGCACACAGAATTTTAGCTACATGAAACTGTGTTTATTTATTATTTGATTAGAATCGATCAAATTAAAATTTCAGATCTAGAAGCTTTGCAATGAAATGGTTAAATTGATATACCTTCATGTATATGTAAAGTCAGTGGCGGAAAAAGTTCCACATTTCGTCCGTAACTTGAAGTTAAGAATTTCTCATTTATCAGTATATACTATATACATGTATGACATTAAAAAAACATATATATCTTGCATGCTTTGTTTAATACTTTTTGCTTGTAACAATCTTGAACTTCAGCCCATCCCATTTTGAAGAGGACCCGAACTGTATATCAGCCCGAAACATGTGAATTGCATTCTTTGGCATGAGTCACCTATTTGGGAACCTGCATATATATATAAATATATATATATATATATATATATATATATATATATATATATATATATATATATATATATATATATATATATATATATATATATATATATATATATTTATTTATTTATTTATTTCTTGCTGGGAACTTATCGACTCAGAGTTTCCATTGTGATGTTGCCCAATCGGATGCTGATTGTCATAAACTTCTGCTTAAGTGTTGTGCATTAAGGCACATATCTGTATACATACGAGCACGCATCGACGATTGCCGCCGAGCTCAGGCCGCAGTGTGAATTATAGCGGTTTTACAGATCTCAAAAAGTATACGAGTTTGAATGACTGCATTGGCATCGCACTGTTGCTTGAGCACGAAGAACACCTCACTCATTTGCATTTTGCATTTTTTGCAGACATCAAAGGCGATAGGCCGCCAATCATCTCAGCTTCTGCAACATAAGTAATTGTTATAGATTAATGCAGTCTATACTCCATTCAGATAGATAAAGCTCAGATGTTGATAGCGGAGACTGTGGTGAAATATGAAATCGTAAAAAAAAACTGTTTACTTATCGAAAAATCTAGAAATTATGAGTTCAATTCGGAGCAAATTTGCTCAGCCATGTGCACCTATTCGAATATAATGAAAACATATTTTAAAGAAAGTAGAGTTGGAAATAAATTCCAATCTAACAAACTTTCAGTTTTAGTTACATAAAGCGGGTAAGCTAACAATATGTTAGTTCTAATATGAAAGAAAAAAATCAGTCAAAATGTAAGAAGACAATCAGTTGAATTTAATTTTAGACTTTAGTGCTCGAAGCTTATATGCTTTCCCATTAACTAACTCTAAAATGAATTTTCCTCAGATTTCAGTATTCACAAATCCCACACACTCACAGTCTGTCCTCAAATGATAAACTGGCCGAAATCTTAGCCAAGATTTATCTACCTACATATCATTTTTACTCTAAACTCAATTCGATTCACTTCAACTCTCACTCTCTTTTACCGAACTCTCCATTTCAAGGGCAGCCAACAGGCAACAGCCAACAACCAGACTGTCAGCTGTCAGAGAGCTGCAACGAGTGTTCAGCTCTAAATGGAATGGATCTCAGTTGAGAAGTCTTAGCTAGAGTATTTTTTACCACACTCGACAAATTTGATAGCCGTTGTCGTAAGATGGAAAGCCACAGCGACGGCTTCCTTCTGATGGTTGCAGCAATAAATTGGATTCCTGTGAATTTGTAATGTGCGCTTAAAACTTCCACAGAAACAACAACACTAACGACAGCAGCAGCAACTAGCTTTGGCTTTTTGGGGCCCTCGTCAAACAACAGTATATTTGTATGTATATATTTTCATAGGAAACCCAAGAGATGTTGCCCAGTAGACAAGCGTAGATAAAGACAAGGCAACATATGTAAAGCAAAAATGCTCTGTCCTTACCAAGAAACTGTCAACATACATACAACATTTGCGCCCACTTTGTTACACACACACACGCTAACATGACTACGCCCCTGCCTCTTTTTGTGCCGTCCCATTGAGTTGTAAATCCGCAGCGCACAAAAGTGCTAACTTAATTATTTAGCATGGCAACTTGTACAACAGTTGGCAACAAAGAAAAGCCCTGGCCGAAATCTTCACTCGCGAACTTCCAGTTTACGTTTTTCGTGTTAATGCTGGCTCACATGGTGAAAGGACAGAATATTGGCTTTCATACATAATATGTACTCTTCCATACTTATGACTAAGATAAAGAAATAATCTGAAATCAATCTTATTTACGGGAGTATTTCATTAAATATTTTCCATAATAATCATTTCGAATATCTTAGTCTACTTTTAGAGCTACTTATTTATGTACATGTTCCTATCAACATAATTCCGTCGATAGATATTCTGCACATTCTGTGAGCGGGTATCTGACAGTCGATATTATTCGTCTACATATTCGTTGTTTCTTTTTTGTTGGCATTTTACCTTTGTGCGCTAAGTAATTTTTTTTTAATTTTTCTTCGTTTTGTTCTTAAGTAGATTTATGCACGTCTAGTCTAAAATAATTTGAAACAAGTTTAAAAGGAATATGGGCAAATTTGCTAAAGGCAAAAGGTACAGCCAAAGATACAGGGCTGCTGCCCAGGCTCAGCTATAGCAGTTTCAGCTTCGACTTTAGCTTTCAACTTCGACTTCAGTTCAGTTTCAGCTTCAGGTTCAGGTAGGTAAGTAGCAGGGCGTTGCTGACGTGCGAACGGGCTAAGAAAAGAGACCTAAAACCTAAAGCCACACAGCAAACAACAATAACAACAACAGCAACAACAAATGCGACGACGAGCACATAAAAACGCCATGGAATATATAAAATATACAACAGCAAACACATGTAGACGTCGTCATCGCTGTTGTTGGCTTTTGTCGACGTGCCAAAGATACAGGTAAAAAGATACAGATACAAATGTATCTGCCCGCCAAAATACCTGACCAAACTGCAATGGCCCCCAATAGTGTTGCTGTTGCTGCGGCAGCGGCTGCGACTGCGCCTGTTGCTGCCCTGACATTGGCAAAGTTCAAGAACTGTCCGAAATAACACTCACACACACACACATATGCTCAGAAAGTGTAGAGCCTGGAAATGTATCTGTATAAAACATCACATAAAATCCAACAACGCAAGACGCAGCCTTAGCTCATCTTCATGCTTCGTCTTGGGCTACTCTTCACGCTGTTTCCACGAATTTCACACTTGTTTTGTTGTTTTTTTTTTTTTTTTTGGATCAGTTGATTATGATGGTCAGGGATTAAGAGCAAAACCGTCGCGCTCTTGAAACATTTATAGAGGATGCGCCCATACAAAGCGCAGCCATCAGATCCATTTACTACTGCATTTTTATGACACAAATTGCATTTGGTAGAAAAAAGAAATTCCTCATGATTGGCCAAGTGCTGCTGGAATCCTTTGCGGTGTAGACGTGGCCTTCGACTGCGGTTGGCCTATCGTGTATCATTTTGCTTTACGTCTCAAATTTGATGGCGAATCTCACGAAATTGAAACTAAATGAAGAAAGTAATTCATAAGTAACGAGTTTATCAGCTGCTGTCTGCGAATTGGTTTCTGCTTCAGTATTCTAAAGTGGACTGTGTTACTTTTTGAGATATATCACACAGCATAACCTGTGTGACTACTTTATATAGGGATTATCATCATTTCAAATAATATATCGCTTTAAATGTCTTTTAGTTTTGAAATATTATATATCTACATATGCATTGAATAGCATGAATCAACTGGACTGGAGTTCATGCAAATCTAAAGCTCACACTTTAATACACTCTCATTACATTACATACTCATTATATCAAATATTGTGAAGAAGTTTTATTCTAATATGTATACGAAACACATCTAATCTGTTCACACTGCACTATTTAAATTTGATTTCAAATAATTCTCAAATCATTTTTCGCATATCGCGCCTTAGTGCTTACAATGGCATGCCACTGTGGCGGTCACATTAGCATAAGTTTACGATAGTTGTAATCGATAGTAATAATCGTTCTTGTTTACTTCTCTAAGAGGATAAGAATGGAATTGACGGTTTTCTAAAATTATAATAAATTCGCAATAAGATTAATTCTACATCGCATTTAGATTTAAAAGTGAATGTAGCACAGCTACACCACAGTACACGTGGCGCCATCTATGAGCAAGCGGCGACACTAACTGAAACCTACCCTCGTCTTAAAGCAATTCCCCATCTCTCGATGGGCAGTTACCCTCATCAGGGCGAACAGCGCGACAGGAAAACGTGTCTACTGACACAACCCTTCGCAAAAAAAGCAACTACTGAGTACCCTTTTCTACCCACAGTTGCTATTGTTGTTGTTGCACATTTTTAATCAAGCGTAACGTGGGCGGTGCCACTCAGTCCAAGTTTGGCAAATTGAGTAAGCCCCCAGAGAGTCACAGTCTACACACACTAACAGGAAGCGACCAGCCACAAAGATATAGATATGCATACCTAAATATATAGCGTTATATATGTATATGTCCAGTCAACTTTTTCACAACGTCATCTTCAATTTTCAACTTCAGCATCAACATCGACTCCATATTCATTTAGCGGCTTCAATTGCATTGGTCAACGCCCTCTCGAAACTGGGCACAAAGCATATCCTAAACGCCATTTCGTTGGTTGTTGTTGCTGCTGCTGTTGCGGGGATTCTTACAGTCTTTTCTTTTGTGTTTTGTATTTTGTATTGCGTGACTTGGCATGGCCGCAACAGCCGTAGCACCGCCTTCAATGACATCTCACTGGCTGCCAAAGTATCGTCAATTACCTTTACGACTCTTTTACAGAACTTTACCCAAGCATGTATTATACATATATGTAAAAGACCGTTTACAGTTATTCGCAGATCATATACCCTTTGTAAATATGAAACATATAAATTTGAAATTGAAGAAACTAAATATAGAAAACACAATTTTAAAGTTTAATTTATTCCAGCAAATTTCGTATTCAGATATCTGCAATACTATTCCCTTTATACAGTTTGTATTATTGTTAAGTTTATTTTAAAATATATTTAATTTTTAATTTGACCTAAAAAATTTAAAAATGTAATTGATGTAAAAAATAACTTGACAGAGCAGTTGCCAACAATATTTATAATTATTCAATGAGCTGTAACTATTTTCCTTTGATATTTTTAACTTTATTCTACAATCAGATCCACATTTACCACAGATCAGATTATACGCAAGTATCCCTATTGCGGGTATTCAATGTATTCGCAACATGATATTTCTTACACTCAACAAAGAACGGAAGTTAACATTTTTTTGGAGCGTGCTTTGAGATACAAAATAATTCCTCATATTTTGACTCTTTTACGGTACTCGAAAATTCTTTGCTCGAATTGACGCCCTTTAAATCAAGTACGGGCCGAAAAACAAACACAAAAAGGAATGATAATAAAAAAAAAATAAAAAAAAAAGACAAAGTAAGAATTAATTTATTATGCTAACAATGGGCTAAGTGAAAAGGCAAAAAGAGGGAAAAAAGTTTTGTAATGTTTAAGCCCCGGCAATTAAGTGACAGAAATTATCAATTGAGTGAGATCTTCACATGTGGTGGCAACTCCGTGCATGGCCAACGTTGCCGGCTCGTTTGTTGTCGCCGCTGTCTTTGAAAGTAAGCGTGAGGTTGGGGGGAATGTATATCTCTGTATATGTATATATATATATAACTATATCTTTCTGTGTAAGGGAACTATGGCTATCCCTTGTCATGTCATGTTCACTGAATATTTCAGCTGACAGTTGCGTGTTTAATGACATTATGATTAAAATCATTTTGTGTCAAAAACAATTGTCGCACACATTCACATGCATACACGCACGCACACGCACACACATTCATAGCAAGGGACATTTGAGGCAGGACCTCAGAGTAAACATGTAAGTAAACAAACGCATGTATGTATGAATGACACCCCACCAAGAGTTGTTGTCATTGTTTTCTGGCTTTTTTTAATTGAGGCGCTAATGAGCGTGGCAGTGTCATACAAAATGGGCTTACAAAGGGTTAGCCAGGCTAGAAGTGGAGATCCAGCAATTGTTGCCCCATAATTGGCTTGATTGTTTGTGCCATGTTGTGATATAAAGGGGAAACTAAGCAATGGTTCCAGAATTTTGATTGAATGGATAAAAGTCACCATACTTAAAGTTCGAAAAGGGTGTAATAGAATAGATCTTTAGGAAAGTTTCGATGGGCTGCGCATTTAATCTAACAACAATCTCTAGTAAAAGATGTTATCTTTTATTAGAATATCATTTATATTTATTCATTATTTTCAAATTGTTGTTTACATGAAGAATGGTGTTTCACTGTTCAAAGATTGTCATTTGCGCGAAAATCCTACATAAACTGCAAATACTTTCATTGACTTTACGAAATGTTTGCAACATTCTTAAATTTTAACACACTCTATCGGTAAATTAGTCAGACATTCGTTTTTGTTCCGATAAGAATTTAATCAATGTTTTCACGTTATTTTAAAACATATTACTCAAAAGTAAAAACTTTAAGAAGAAAACTTTTATTTGAAATACACATATATATGATTGTACAAATATACATTGAAATAAATATATTATGACATAATTATATATTAATATTAATGGGTATATATCGACTAACTTACATAAGACTGACACGTTTTTGAACATATATACAAAGAAAAGACACAATTATTAAAAAACACAAAAACATTTCAATTAGCTCAAATCTGTAACTAAATCAAGCTGCAAATATTTTACATTTATTCAATTTATAACTTAAATTTAACAGAATTTCAAGTAAATAGAATAACAATTTGGTCTAAAAATCTGTATGACTAAAGCCAACGAATAGAGTTGGTCAGTCATAAATTCACATTTAAATAAAGATTTCGAATAAAAGACTTAACTCGTTTAGATGAAGCGTCAGTCAATTTATTTCCATTTAATGACTATTCATAGGGAATATATTTGAATGTTAAGCGTTTCACGCTTAAAAATGTTGTGTCCAAGAGTAGAAGAAGAATATATGATAATTGGTTAAGTATAATTAATGAGCTAAGCTAAGAATGTATGAATTTAATGACCAAGACTTACTAACTCCATAAGTAATAATAAATATTAAATTCGACTTAGCGAAAAGCGTGGAACAGAAAGAGTCAATATTTTCGCATTCGGAATGGTTTTTCGTATCATGCCTACAGATAGCAAAGTTCTCTTTCACACACTCGGAGTATCCACAAATAGGTAGATAATGCTATCAAGCAAAGAGTGCCATATGATTTGTCAATTGAATATAATTTCAATGAAATGAGGTTATCAGGTCAGAGCTCAGTTAGTCATTCAGTGCAAACAGCTTATAAGTTTCCCCACACCAAAAAAGGAGATATCATTGATAACGGTGCAAGGTATACACAAATTTCGATGAAAGCATAATGTGAATGATTTTAATTATTATTATTATTACTAGTTTTATACCCTGACTCTATTGAAAAAGGAAAATCAGGTTATAATGGCTTTGTTAAATGTATGTAACAAGTAGAAGGAACTGTGATAGACCCTATATAGTATATATATTCTTCATAAGGGCGACAAACTGAGTCGATAAAGTCCTGTTCGTCTGTGCGTATGTATGAACGCGTCGATCTAAGAGATAGAGAGTTCAATCTTTTCAATCATCATTGCAGAGCAATAGAGACAACATGTACATGTGTGTACGTGTATGTGCATGTTTGGCATTGTTTGTTATGCATATAGAATAGAAGCGAGGAATTCTTGCAATATCAGTTCTTCGGAGGGTTCAGGGGATCTCGTAGTCGAGCAGTCTCGAGTAGAGCTTTCTCACTTGTAAGTTTTGAGCAGGCCAGTGCAAAAGTGATAAGAACTCTGACGCCCTACCGCACGCCTTGTGCAACTTTTAGGAGGGGTTTGTTAGGGTCTACAGATTGTGTTTCCTGTATAATAAGTAAAAAAGAAAAGAGAACTGCGTCTGACTTGTATTTGCTGAAGTTTTATATCTTGGCAAACATTTGATAAACAAGAGATACGCAGACAAATATTAAATGAGTAAAAGTTAAATAAATAAATAAATATTTGCTGATTATATCGCTTGACAGTTCTTCTGGGCGCGTTGAACCTTTCGGAATTTCTGTGTCAAATTTAACGAGCATAGTTAAGAGAGCAAATAGAAATAAAATACGAAAAAAAAAGTGTGTAACTGTTTTTGCCCAAATCCAAAGGCGTTGACAGCCCGCCAGACACCTCTGACAAACGGCCAATGGCAAATGGGCGTTTGATTTACGCTAGGCACTTACGTTAAGACCCCACCCTCCACCAAACCGAAGAGTAACAGCTACAACTATAATTCAAGTGAAAATATTTAAAAGAAAATTCGTAAGGTTTACGAGAATTCCTTTACGCCTCAATACACAAAGCCCTTAAAGTATTTTCCATTAAATAGTCAAAGTAGAAAGAGATTTTCGCTAGAGTATTAGTTGTATTAGCACAAAGAATTTCCTTTTTTGGCTCCTTAACTTGGACATGGCATTGGCATGCTCTAGGAGAGTTAACTCCCTTAAAGATATCGGCAGCTACATAGAAGTTTATTATTTAGCTTTGATTAGAAACCGAAAAGAAGTCAACGTCTTATATATTAATGACTGAAGAGACTGAAGACTGAAAAGGGCTTTAAAACTGTTCTCATGAGACGCTATGGTGATTTGCTTCATAACACACCTACTAAAACCCTGGTTTTGATAGTCCACCAGATTCGCAGATCTAATTTAATTTATATTCCAATTTCAAAGAGCCTTCATTATATTCAATATATTACGACTATAATAAATTTTCTTTTACAAAAAAATTAAAATCAACCAACCCTATCAAATATATATATATTTTTCTTTTTCATTTTAATGATTAGCATACTTACATAGCTTAGTCTTATTGCTGATACTCAATATTATATATTTCTGATTTGATATTACACATATAACTATCCTTACTTATATCCTTACAGCATATATATATTTCGAGCAAATGTTATTAAAAGCTCGTTGCTCGCATATAGAAAAAAATCTAAAATTTGAAACTTTTTTGTGAGGCAACAGAACCAAAAATAAAGAAATAAAAACTTTTGCAACAAACCGGCATTTTGCTATACAGAAATGCAAAAGTAGGCAAGCATATAGCGAAATGCAGTCAGACAGACAGACAGACCGACTGACTAAGAGGGAGACAGAGAGACAGACAGACCGCGACAGCAGCGTCGCGGATGCGGATCGTCAACCTAAAATGTATCTTACGGATACATAAACATGCCGCGCGTCTTTGTCTACGTAAATGGCCCATGAAAATGAGACAAGAATGTATAGAGTGCCACAACGGGCAGCAACAGCAACAACAATGACAGACAGGACTGGCAAAGGACGCGCAACACAGCGTGATAGTCGCCGGCAACAGCCGTCTCTACCCGCCCTGCCGCGCCAATCCACACCACTGCCTATCCCTACCCATCTTTCTCCACAGTTTCGCTTGATGGCGACGTTGTCGTAAAGAAAGTGCCAAAAATCGCATGTTGATAACAGGGCATCAAGTCTAGTTGCCACGCAGAGCAGGAAGTAGAAGGGGCAGAATGGGGCAGAGAGGGAAAATGTTGAAAAATCTTTGGAATTCAATGTGAAGATCTTAAAATGCCATTCAACAGGCAGCGCCGAGATGGAAATTTTCATAGAAGTCTTTATTTAAGCGAAACATTAAATTTTATGAGCCCAATAAAGTGATATAAACGTCCAAATCATAATACCTTAATAAATACGACATTTCAAGAATGTAGCTAACTACAGTAAATATTTGCTGTGATGGCATAATAAGTTATTATTTACTGTTATTACAGTATATAAGCATTGTTAGTAGTCGAGTGAATTAGTTGACTAACTATATAATTGATATAAAGACTGATAAAAATGCTAAATATTTATAAACAACTTTTTTATACTAATCAAGCTCAATTTTTGTACTGAACTTGACTCACTCTATTAATGCTAAGAGCTATTCCTATCGCTCATAAGATTACATATACATTCCATATGCAAAGCAAGATATTAATATTTATTCGATAGATCTGCCCCCGCTTTCGATTTCGTTTAATTGGATTCTTTTATGGCCCTTGCCCCGTCAATGTGTAATCAGATAAAAAAACAGGCAGTGTTTAAACAATTATTTGGTGGAAATTATAATAGCCAACTTTTAATGCTCAATAGTTTTATCGTTGTTTTTTCTTCCTCTTTTTTTGCAGTTGCATTTGCCTTTTTCTGCGTTGCAATTTGCACGCCTCGCTGCAATTATGCAACCTTTTTATGGCTCTCAATTGTTATTGTTGTTGCTCTTGTTGTTTTTGCTGGCAACAGCAAATTGAATTGTTAATGAACTAAACATGCAAATTTAATTAAAATGCACTTAAAGCTGCGGCAGTAAGCCAAACAAATGCAAATTTGTAACTATTTTAAAATGATTTCAATCATATTTTCCTCGGCTATTTCATATATAATAAATGTACATACGTTTATATAAGAGGCCATAAATTACGAATACGTAACACAAAATATGAGACAATCAATGGGCCGACATAAACCCTATATTTAATATATAAATTACTTTTATATATATATATATATATATATATATACATATATTTGATATATGTATATATATACATATATTGATTTATTGAGTATAGATTTATATAGTATAAATATTTGTCAAATGCATAAAGCAAAATGAGCCGGTAACACTTTGTCTGGGTTTTTGTGATCAATCTCTAAGTGCCAAAACTAGTAATTCCTTAGTCTTCTTGAATTTTCCTGCAAACTTTTATTTGTGTTACAGTTACTCATGGAATATGCTCAACAAAAACTAAATTTGTTACAGTTATGACCTTATTATACCCTGAACCCATTGAAAATGGGAATTCAGGGCATAATGGTTTTGTGAAAATGTATGTAACATGCAGAAAGAATCATCGCAGACCCCATAAAGTATATATATTCTTGATCAGCATAAAAAAATAAGTTGATTGAGCACTGTCCATCCGTCCGCCCGTCCGTCCGTATGAACGTCGAGATTTCGGAAACTGCAAAAGCTAGACAATGTTCACATGAAAACTCGTATGTTAGAAACGCAGTACGAGTTTATTTTGTTTTTTCGATAACTCATCCCATTTCCAAATTATCGATAAAAAATTCGTTTCAATTTCTTATGTTTTTGAGCATAACTTCTACATCGTTTTAGCTAAAGACTTCAAATTTGTATATTTAGATAGATATTATGAATACGCAGATTACGCAATTTGGATGCCATGCCCCCTTCGCCCCCAATTTGGAAAAAACGCATTTCAAATAGTAGAGACTTAAAATTTGAAGAAATTTGGCAAATAGATACATTTAGCTACTCTTAATCTACTCTAAAAATTTAATTATGATCGTCCATCTAGAAATGAAGTTATAAGCGTTCAAAGTATAGGCCTTCATACTTGTTAACTCTTATTGATGGGTAGGTTTTTTATGCTCGAAATATCTTTAAAGTTTCAGGGATTAACTAATAAAGAACGAGCCGGGGCAGAGTTATTGATCAGCCATGTGCTAAGTCTTGAAATTTGTTGTTGTTGATATCCACGTTTGTTTCAAACTATAGATAACTCATCCTAGAGGAGTTAGTTGTTCCTTTATCTTTGTAAACCCTTGTAGCTAGAGATAAATATTGACATTGCTGTAAGAGAGTTTGTAAAATTCAACTCACTAAATTTCCGTAGATGTTTTCCGAACCATAATGAATATATATATTTTTCCAGTATTTATCATTTTGATTCTCCCTAAACTGGGAAACCCGCTAAGAGTCATTCAAGTTCAAATCCAATTAGCAATTTTGTTACGCTAATTTACAAATTTTTCAAGAGGTTCGCTAGGCTTCGTCTAAATAGTGGACTGAGTGCCTGACTGTCTGAGAGATTGACTGATTGATTGATGAAGCTGACTGACTCGCTTAGCTGCCAACTGTGCGAATCACTCAAAGCTACTTGGCTTTTGCACATGGCTCAACGTTAATTACATTACGATGCCGAGCAATTAAAGCGCACGGCTCGAGAAATCTATTGAGTACAAGTGGACATAGAGACAGCGCCATTTCCAAGTCTCAAGCGTATAAAAATGAAATACATTTCAATAAAAAGCGAAAAGAAGCGAAAAGCGTTGAAAAAAATGGCAAAAAAAATCCAACATGTAATCATAGCAACGGGACGTTGTCGTTGCCAATTACTCAATCAATGAAAAGACTGTGTCAATAAAAAGTATTTATATATAACAATTTATTCACTGCAAAAAACCTGACAGTAACACACAGTGGTCAAAAACCTATAAAAAGAGACCCAAAATTATCTTCGTAAAAAGTATATTTAAAATTAAAATAATTACTTATATAAGTATATATATATATATATATATATATATATATATATATATATATATATATATATAATATATATATATATATACTTATATAAGTATAAATATCGACCCACTGTGCTAATGCTGAGTTTCCTGAATCGACTCTATTATAGTAATTATGCTACTGTTAGGCGCTTCTATTGCCTCTAGTTGAACAATGCCAAGCATGAAACGTGTGAAAAAGGTCGACCTGCTCGATTATATGGGAACTTAAGGTAATAGATATTTATATAATGCAAAAGATTAGAGGAAGTGGAAATGTGACTCGTCTATAATATTTTATATTCCATTTATATTTATTATCCATTATTGTAGAATATTTGTAATAGAATAATTTCAATTTAATTAATTTATTATATTCATGCATTCATTTTTTGTTCTTTGCAATTATAATTTTGTATATATTTGAAAAATAAAACACAATTTGATTATTTTATGTTGCTAATTATAAATTTTGGCAAGCCACCGACTCTCTCGACTGCCCGCGATTGGTATATCCCTTTTATTGTTAGCCACAAGCCGCAAACTAATTTCACGCGTAAATACAATAAATTTCAATCGTATGGTCAGCTAAACGCTTAAACACAAATTATATCTAATCATTGGGCAAACACACACACTTACACACACATACCCACACACATCCATAGACAAACTCAAACGTACAACAACAATGGCAACAATGCTTCAAGACTGACGGCAACAACAATTCCAATTGACAATTCAATTCAAACTCCGAGCAAAAGTCAAACTGATGCTTTTTAAGCCGATTATAATGGCTTTTTGCTCGGTTGCCCACACTTGACAAATGCTCTACAGACGCTCTACCCTCTCACCTACAGTCCTCGCCTATGCTTTGCCTCCTTTACCTTTCTATCCCTTGCGCATGCCTATATTATTGTTACGGTTGGCAGTAGGAAGCTGTGCCTAAATAAAGTGGGTTGGTAAATACATTTCTTAAATGGTGAAATCTTTCTATTGAGATAACGGTTTGTGACTTCTTCATTGAACTGTTTGTAATCAATAATTCTATTTTGCGATGTTATATTATCTAACGACTTTAATGTTATTTTACCTTCCTATTCCATAAACAAGCTATTTTTTGTAGCAAACACTGTCTATGTTAAAGCGGCTTAATGTGTGTGCGAATGTGCGTGTATATATGTATATTGAGTGTGTGTGTGTGCAGTCTCGGTTGAACGCATAAGTAGAACGCACGAAGAGTCAAGGTCAATGTCGTCACTTTTTTTTTTTTTTTTTGCAATAAGGTTTAAGAGAAAATTGGTTAACGGCGGCCCCTAGAACTTGAAATTGAAATTGAAATGGAAATTAAAAGAGACACAACAAAAACGAAAATCTTCAGCAATGAAAACAGCAAAGCTCAGATGGAAAAAAGCAAAAGTAAGCAAAGAGCTCAAAAGAGAGACACAAATTGGATTTGTAGGTGAACAATGATAAAGCTGAAACACACAAGTGAAACCATGCAAAACTGGTTATGAATAGGTGGACTCTACTCTAAATTGTTAATAAATACTTGAACAATTATTGAGAAGAAAATTAAATTATATTTATGCATATATATTCGTATGTGTGTAAGAAATTATGAATAAACCTTTTTTGGTACACTTATAACTAGAATGTGAATCAAGAAGAAATGCAATTCAGTTCTGACAAATCTGTGGAAATATTATTTAAATTAATTTATTAAATTGTATTAATTAAATTGTGTTAATCTAAATATTAAATAGAGAAGCTGAGTTGCATATTAAATTCGTACAAAATTTCTGAAATTTGAACAATAATGGTTAGCTCGTTAGCTGTCAGCAAATGCATCCTTTGGCTGCACTTTAGAGATACATTTGCCAGATTTTACGTACCCACAAGGCCCACTATTATTGGCTCATTCTCGTGCAATAAAGTTAATGATAGCCCCGAGTGCAGCACATATCCAATACCTGACTGACAACAACAACAACAACAACAACAATGACAATGGCAACAACATCAATAACGAGAGGCAAAGTCTGGTCTAACGCACAGCAATGGCCAGCAATTGCAAAATCGGTTGCAACTTCAGGATCCACTTGACATAGCGGCAAACATAATTGCCACATGCCCGCGAATTTGAGTTCCGACGCCGGCCTTATCGCTATCACGCAGATAAACAGAGACAGAAAGACAGAGAAAGAGAGGGAGAGGGACAGAGGCAGAGAGACAGGTGGACAGTTGGGCTGGTGCAGGCTGCAAAGTGCGACCGTCATGCACATCACTCATACGCCATGTTTGTCCAGTCAATGCTTAAAAAGTTAATGACTAATTTTCGCTAGCGCTAAAAAAACACGTTAAACGGCCGTTGTGGTCATTTGAACGGCTAAGAGATACTCTGTAATTGACTTGAGGTTGAAGTCACAATTGTAAGATTATAAGTCGCTTAGTGTCTGCTCAGAGTATTCGAGATATAGAACGCTCTGGTTTGATTAAAGATACGTAACTCGAAAAACAATGCATTTACATATTAAGCACCAGAGCTATAGCTTCAATTGGAATCGCTAGGCTCTAGGATACACAGTATAAGGAGCGATATGAAAATACTAAAATGTGAAGATTCTGTCATAAATATCAAAGTTATAGTTTAAAGTTTCTAGATAAAGGGAGACTTGAATCTATGCATACTCAGATACAAATTTCATATATAACAAGTAAGAAAGCTGTAGTCGAGACTGCACGCATGCAAAACCACGCGCACACATTGACGCTGATCTACACTTGTAGGCATGTATGTGTGTAAGCATTGCAAACGTCTTGCTGTCTCGCCGCTTTGCTGCTGCGCCGCATGGATTTTGATGAGAAAACTTTGATGATTAATAATTCTGTTTTTAGATGCACAATCGTATTGATATCTTCAGATTATGATTATGATATTAATATCTATATGCTAAACCAAACAGCATGTCTCTAGTATTTGAAATGCATTTTTTTCATATTTGGGGGTGGTGGGGCGAAGTGGGGACCGGAATCCAAAATCTGACAGAAACCGAAATTGTATTAAATTAGTATCTATATATATGCAGAAGACTTGGAGACTCTAACTCTAAAGATGAACGAGATATCATTTTTTAACTGGTTCCCGATAAATTCGTTTATCGATAACTTTGCATATATACAAGTTATCGGATTTCTGAAACAAACTCGTACTGCGCGTGCAATATACGGACCTAACACAAAAAGGAATGAACTCTCTAGCTTTTGAATCTTCGGAAATCGACGCGTTCATACATACGGACGGACGGACGGACAGACGGACATGGCTATATCAACTTTTCTCGTTACCCTGATCATGAATATATACTTTATGGGGTCTGCCACGCCTCCTTCTGCCTGTTACATACTTTTAACAAAACCATTATACCCTGATTTCCAATTTTCAATGGGCTCAGGGTATAAAAATGAACTTTATAAAGTTTAATTCTTTCTATCTGCCCAGTTATGCTACCCCAGGAGCTCAACTCTTGACTCTAGGGTATACAAAATGAGAGTCTGGCAACGGCCATCATAGGTCTGGGGACGCATGTCTGGCCGCGACCAAGAGGCACGGGGCACGAGTAGAAATCTTGTTGGCTTTACCGCTGAATTGTTGCTGTTGTTTCAGCTGCATCATGAGCGGGCCGAGAGGCGCTGGGCAAAGAAGAGCGGACCGGGATGCAGTGTGTTCAACTGTCTGCCTGGCGAAAATGCAACGCGTGGTCCGCGAACTGACGTTATAATTAATGAAAATTTCCAGCGTTTGCGGCGTGTGCTTGTTGCCAGTTGTTTTTGTTGCGACTGTGGAAAAGCCAAAAGCAAAACAGCCCGCCACCGAGCAGCTCAGATACACGCACACACAGATGCACACAGATGCACACAGATATACACTGGGCAACACTGGCATAAAGTTGGCTAATATGATTTTGATTTTGGTGGCCAACATTAGAATGCTATTAGGTTTTTAGTTTTTTTTCTGTTTTGGCTGGGCATTTGGCTGGCAATTTGCATAAATCGCAGCGGTGCATAAATTATGCATTCAAATATTGGCAAAGTGCCAAAAATCAAGAGCTAGAATCAGCGTTTTAATCAATGACATAATGTAAACACAATAGAAGTTTAATATTGGGATTGTAAAGTTCAATTGCGTAAAGGCGAATATTTCTCCAATGTCCAAGCTAAAACTCAAATCAGAGCAGGAATAGATTCATAGTCTATTTTTGTTTGATTAACTATGATCTGAAAACTCAACTATTTGAATAATTTTGTTTATTCAAATGTGAGCTTAGTTTTACGACTAACTATAATTAATTATTTTTAACTGTTAATTAGATTATTTTTTCAGTGCCATGTTCTAATGCTCTTTTATCTCTAATCGAGTTCAATTCACACCTTTCGTTCTCTTAAGTTTAAATTATTCTACGTAAAATTTATACTTTGAAACATGAAATTTATTAATTTTTTAATTTGTCTTACAGATTTCTCATGGTGATTTCATTTGCAGCCTATATTTCAACTTTCCTTGATTTAGCTTTTTATTTAAAGTTGAACTTCAGGCATAAATCATAGCGCCTATCAATTTACTCTTTCAATATATCTCAATATCTTTCATTTCACATTTCTCCTCTTCTTCCCTTCCACTCTACTACTAAATTATTATCTGACTTGCAACATTTGTCTCCCCATCCATTTCACATGGCTCCTGCAAGAGTATTGGATTTTCCAGGCGATGCTTATTATGTAATGGCAAAATGTGCAAAAGCAGTTTGTGGCCTCTAATTAAATTATGATATGTTGTCGCGACCGAATAGACTAAGTTCTGTATAGTAAAAATAATATTTAAAAAATGAAAATAAACAAGTAAGAAGGCTCTAGTCGATACGGCTCGACTACGAAATACCCTGAACCCAAAAAAGGTGATACTCTTATTCTTTACGCACGTATAGGCGCGCGCTCTGCTAACCGCGCAGTTGCTGCCGTGGCTTGGGGGTGGGTTGGGTTATATTTTGAACGCTTATAACTCCATTTATAGATGGACGATCTTAATGAAATTTACAGAGTAGATTAAGAGTATCTATATGTATCTATGTGCCAAATTTCAAAATGCATTTCAAATACTAGACACATGCAGTTTGGTTTAGCATATAGATATTTGAAATATATTTTTTACACATTTTGGGGTGTGGGGAATTAGGGACCGGAATCCAAAATCTGACAAAACCAGGAATTGTAATAAATTAGTATCTATATATGTATATGCAGAAGACTTGGAGACTCTAATTATACCCTGAGCCCATTGAAAATGGGAATTCAGGGTATAATGTTTTTGTTAAAAGTATGTAACAGGCGGAAGGAGGCGTGGCAGACCCCACAAAGTATATATATTCTTGATCAGGGTGACGAGAAAGGTTGATATAGCCATGTCCGTCCGTCTGTCCGTCCGTCCCTCCGTCCGTCTGTCCGTCCGTCCCTCCGTCCGTCCGTCCGTTCCTCCGTCGTCCGTCCGTATGTATGAACGCGACGATTTCCGAAGATACAAAAGTTAGAGAGTTCATTCTTTTTGTGTTAGGTCCGTATATTGCATGCGCAGTACGAGTTTGTTTCTGAAATTCGATAACTTGTATATTTGCTAAGTTATCGATAATCGAATTTATCGGGAACCATTTATAAAATTCTAGCTAATTAATCTTTAGAGTTAGAGTCTCCAGGTCTTTTACATATATATAGATTCTAATTTAATACAATTTCGGATTTTGTCAGATTTTGGATTCCGGTCCCCACTTCGCAGCACCACCCCCAAATATGAAAAAATTCATTTCAAATACTAGATATATGCAGTTTGGTTTAGCATATAGATATTAATATCATAATCATAATCTGAAGATACTAATACGAACTCATGTGGCGCAGCAGCAAAGCAGCGAGACAGAAAGATGCTTGCAATGCTTACACACATGCATACACACATACATGCATACAAGCGTAGATCAGCGTCGATGTGTGCGCGTGGTTTTGCATGCGTGCAGAAACGAATCGAATAATTCTTGGAATATTATTTTTTCGAAGAAGGGCTCAGGGGATTTCGTAGTCGAGCAGTCTCGACTACAGCTTTCTTACTTGTTCTAAAGATGAATTAGCTAGAATTTTATAACTTATTCCCGATAAAGTGTGATTCCCGATAAAGTGATTTCCCATTTTCAATGGGCTCAGGGTATAAAAATAAATTCACATATTTTTGAGCTATTTTTCAAATTATTGACTTACTGGGCTTTCTTCAAGTTTTTTGTTTTTTATTCCCATAAATCGTGACCGACTTATTTGTCCGACTTTTCCTAATGCACTTTTCAAGGAATTCGCTTTAAGTCCAAAAAGCGAATCCTGAGCAAACACCGAAATTCGAATTCCACAGAAGTCAAGCAACATAAATATAAATATAACTTTAGCATAAATCTGTGTGGCAATGCAGAAATAGAAAAACGTTGTGAAGTGTGGAGCTACCTATTTGATTTATAGCGCACGTTTTCTCGCTAGCCAAGTCCCTGCACCCTCCCTCGTTTGCATTGTTTTGCAGCAGAGAGGAACAGAAAGAGGTAAAATAAAACAACGAAAACACAATAAAATGCAAAAAAAATAAATGCGAATGCATTTTCCATGGAACGTAAATAGAAGCTATTTAGTAAAATGTGCACAAACTACAACTGCTACTACTACAACTGCTACTACTAATACTACTAGAGCAGCAGCAGCATCCCGAACAACAGCAGATACCAGCCAAGCAGAGCTGAGAGGCGGGGAGAGATGGGAAGCTTTTCTGCCTTTGAGGTCAATGTACAAAGCAGAGGCTGGCAGCATTTATTACGACTTAATACGCAGCTCGAGGGCTCGAAAGAGAGGAGGAGGACGAACCGAAGGAATATAGGGGAGGGAAGCGAGCGGGGCCACTGGAAGCATGAGAAGTCAGGGGCCTGCAAAGGGAGAAAGAATTGCAGTTTGCAGCAGGAGAGGCTCTAATTTCGTGTTTAAACTGCTTTTCACACAGACAGACACACACACTCTCACGCTCACACACACACACAGCATACTGTGTTAATAAGAATAATAAAAGAAAAAATATATGTATAAAAAGAAAACAACAATAAACACAAGGAATGTGCCACAGTTGAAACAAGTGGAAAAAAAGCAAAGCAAATGCAAAACCAAAGCCAAAGCAAAGGGCTGACAGCAGCCAGTGCAAAGGGGAGGAGACGGGGTGAGGGAACGAGGCAAGAGGAGCCACAGAGTGGGGCAGACAGCGCACTTGCATGACAACAACAACAACAAAGAGAAGAAGCCAAACTGCAAAAGAAAAACACACGAAAAGAAAAAGGAAGCAAAAAAAATGGGCTTAAAAAGTGACAAGAAAGAAAAACTAATTGCACCCCGACGCAAGGCAAATACCCTAATACCAAAAGAGAACAGCTGCTGATATGAGTCAGTGAATCAATCTATTCATTGTCCTAATAAAATCAGCTAAAAGTTATTATTGGATTACTGGTAAAAAAAAAGTTTATTTAAAATATATAAAAAAACAAAACTATTGAATTGATTGAAGCAATGAATTGATTGAATGATTGAGCAATTAACTAATTAATCAATCGATCCACACATCAATAAATTATTTACAATTAAAATCTAATACAATTCAAGATCTATCAACGCAAATGACTCAGAAAACGATAGGTAACTGTGCGAACGGGCCATGCATTTTCCATACAATAATATAAACTTTAAGTCAATCAAGCTATCCATCATTTACATAATATACTTCTCTAAGATGCTTGATTGAGAACAGATGATTGACGTTTTTATATATATCTTATTATATAGCTACAATTAGGTGAAGATAATTTCAAAGTATTATTATTATATGTCCTTCAATTCCAATCAACCCGTCCCAATGCTATGCAAAATTCAAGCGTACCCCATGAAAGGGTATGCAAAACAAAAACAATGAACACATTTGCAATGCGGCCAAATCTGGCGGCTGCAGGCGCTGCCTGCTGCCTGAGAGGGCGGACCGATGTCTCGCTTAAAATGGAGGCGTGGCAGGCAGTTTGGCAACGCTTTGGCATGTTGCTAGTCACATGCATGCAGAGCAAATTTTCCAACGAGCAGTAGAGGGAAACTGAGAAAAGCGGAGCAAAAAACTTACGCCAGGGATTATTCGAGGCGTTTGCATTAAGGCTGTTTAGTTGGGTTATTGTTCTTGTTGTAGTAGTTCGTGTGGCTACAGTTTGTGCAAATTAGTTGGCCACTCAACATATTCATTTTGGTAATCGAGTGTAATCGCTTTCAACGCAAAAAAGAGGGCAGCTGCTGGAGGCGTGGCTATTGTGCAGTCTGACGCTTAAGTTTCCCGCAGGGCAATCAGCTGTAAAAAAATATAAATATGATTGTGGCTAAAATGTGTAGATGAGGACGGAGAAAGGGAGGTACAGCCTAGCAGATAATGATGTTGCATTACTCAAGATCTATAAGGAAGGACAGAATTTACCCAAGGCTAGTTCTATCTCTACGGTTAATTGGTATAGGGAGCTTTCGCTTAATACGGCGTAAATTATATGCAAATATTTGAAATGAAATATCACCTACAATTATCACTAATTGTAATTTCTTCATTTTTATGACATATTCTCCAATTTGTAACTCCCGTCTGCTGCGTCAAGTTTCAAACTATTTTAGCATATTTAGATTATGAGAATTTTATTTCGATCAAAATTATCATTTCATAATATCAAATCCACGATCTCAAACGTTTTGACATATATTAATCGAAACTTACATTTATTCTGCGATCAATAACCAAATAACATGTATGCAAAATTTGTAGTTTAACACAAAAGCCTTTCAGTCTTCGTTTCCAAAACACGAAATTAAGATCTGTTAAGATATATGGACATATCTCAATTTCAAATTTTTCGTATTTATTTGTTGCATGTAATCCATCACAATTATAATTCATTGAGTTTCAGCTAAATTAAAGCCAAAAAACAAAAAACAGTTTATATAATAAAATTAAAGCACTTAACGCCCCAATTAAATATATAACAAGAAAATGTGTTTTACCCAAAAGCAAATAGTTTCATTCGAGACTTAGAGCCAAACGAATGAATATACTATGATATTATGAATACATTTCTCAAGAAAGTTGAAGTCAAATTTGAATACGCGCTACAAACAGCAGCACTAAAAATATATCTTCGAGTTGCTTTGCCAGCATTTGCATGCACTATAAATGGGCCTGCATAAGCTACTGGCGATTTATGAAGCGCACTGTGTTATATTTGCTATAAAAAACGCGCCATTAAACAATTTTGATAATTTATCTGACAGATAATTGTGCCGAAGTGCGCAGTAAAAGGCGATTTAATAAATGTATCTCTCGACCGAGTAAAACACGGCACGCGCAGCTCGCCTTAGCTCGTCAGCTGTGTGAATTGATGGCTTACAGATGCATTACTTTTGTTGTATGTTATGTATATAGTATAATAGTTGTTGTTGTTGTTGTTATTGTTGTATCTACAATGCCAACCAATTTCCGCTCATTAAGAATGCGTAACGTTGCGCTTCGTATATGTATGCATGTGCGTGTGCATGTGCGTGTTCGCGTTCGTGTTCGTGTGCAAGTGCATTTGTATCTTAACGATATGAATGTGAAACATACGTTCAGACGATGGCAAATTTATGGCCCGTGGGCGCGATAAGCTTCCTGCATGCGCGCATCTTTTAGATACATACATATGCATCTGCAGCTACTAAGCGAACTATTGCACTCCCTCCTCATACCCTGCTTCCACTGCTAATTAGTAAATAAAGCGGGTATATACACTTGAGCATAATCAGTAAGCAAAACGAGACCCGTCTGTATGAAGTCATTGATATCAATATCTCTTAATATCATCAATAATGCTGTATATTATGAATGCAGACTAGAATATTTTCAGTAACAGCTTGGCAGTTCCAGTGCAGGATATCTTCGTGTGCAGCACTCCCAACTAGGGCTCACATACTTGTTCTAATTAATAGCTGTTGTTGCTGTTACTGCTTTGGAATCATGCATAAATTGCCGAGTCCCCATTGTCATCGTTGTCAGCATCGATACGACGCGCGTAAAGAGATCTGCTCAATTCTCGATTCAGTTTCTGTTTCTGTTTAGTTATTTAGTTACTGATTCTGTTTCAGTTTCAGTGTACGCACGCAATGCACGCCTATGAGCTGCCCGTCTACCTTCAGCTATATCAAATCTTATATCTCTTAGCACGCTTTGTATCTTTGCTGTTTCGCTCTTTATTTCGTTCTGCTCGTCTGTTCGGCTGCCCTCGTCTGTTCGTTCGTGCTTTGGCTCGCATCACAGTCGGAAATAAATTCAGTTTTTGGTCGTTGAACTCTTTTTTGATTTATTTTTTTTTTTTATTTATTTTTTTTTTTTTTTTTTGTTTCCTAACAAAAAATGTATGTTTTTTATTTTATACTTTAAAGAAGTTAGAGTATAATGACTTTTTTTTAAATGTGTGTAACATTGAAAGGAGGTGTGGCAGATTGTGGCAAATGTTCTGATTAAGACAAACTAGTCCTGAATGTCTGCATATATGAATGTATTGATCTCAGAATCTACAAGTTATATCCCGCTGAATCAAATGCACATTTCAAGTTTGTTTTTAAAAAATAGATAAATAAACCAGCTTGATCTGCGCGTTTGAATGTTATTAAAGTTGCCAAATTTTGAATATGACTTTTTTACAATTTTAAATATTTCAGAATTTTAAATTGAAAGTTTGTTGAAAACATAACTTATTTATCACGTATTTGTAAAATAACAAATGTGCAATACAATTATTGAATTCGCTGACATTTGCGAGTTCAAATGTTGCGGAAACATTTTTAAGTGGACAATTTTGCATGCTTTTATTAAACCCTAGATAATTTTGGGTTCAGCGTATTTCCTAGTCGGGCACCCTGACTAAAATTTTCTCATAATATGCAATTTTATGCCCTGAATTTAATATAATTGCACACCATTTCTTAAAGATTGCATTTTTAGAGATTTTTTTTAATGGATTAATAAAAAACAAGTAAGAAAGCTCTAGTCGAGACGGCTCGACTACGAGATACCCTGAACCCTGCAAAAAAGTGATACTCTTCTTCTTTACGGACGTATAAGCACGCGCTGTGCTAACCGCGCAGTTGCTCTTGTATCTTCGAAAATCAAATAGAAAAGAATAAATAATAATAAAAAAGAAAGAAATATTAAAAAAAAAAAAATAAAAACAATAAATTATGAAGGGCTTAGGCGAGGCTAGAACCTCCGACACCCTAACATTCGTTGCATCTGTCTAGCCACCTACACCACGGCTCACTTAAACGGCAGTGTAGCGAAAACGAATGAAATTCGCCATATACGAAAGAAACACTAAAGCAGTGGCTGAAAATACAAATACAATTCAAAGACAATTCTAACGGAATTCAAAAACAATTGTGATTCTTAGAATATACACGCATAGCAACATAGAAAACAGCCCAAGACTTTTTGTGTGTATACATACATACATACATATGTGCACACGCATACGAAAATTGATTTGCATTACTCAACGTTGCTTGCATTTCCATTGTTATTTTAATTGTTTTAAAATTTTTAAATATATAATGGAATGTAATGAGAGTTCAGCATATGATCTACATATTCTATTTAACATTTTAGGTTTTTTTTTTAGAAATCATAACTCTTTTACAATTAGCTTTACATGCACAAATATGTACATATGTATGTATGATTGCAGCCACACGCTGATCTACGCTTGCACACATATACATACATACATACATACATACATAGGTATGTATGTATGTATGTATGTATGTGCGCCCGCAATGCGTCTTGCTGTATCGCTGCCTTGCTTGCTGCGCCACATGGGTTTTGATGAGAAAACTTTATGGACTAATAATTCTGTTTCTAGATGGACAATCATATTGATATGTTCAGATTAAGATTATGATATTCATATCTATATGCTAAACCAAACTGCATGTCTCTAGTGTTTGTAAAGCATTGTTTTGCCTATTCTCTCTTTGATATTACAATGAGTATTATTCAATTACAATTTTACTCAAAAACCCAATGAAGAGTATATTATTATTTTCTTTGCTGTATTACACAAAGTCTATTTGACTGACAAACGAAGAGGTGTCATGCTCCCATATGCTATATGCATTTTGTATCTGCTGGCGACTCCCTGTTTAATCAGTCTGAGCTCTGGCAAATATTATTTAATATTATTTATTTATAAACTTTGAAGAAGTCAAATAATAGGAGAAATAGTATTCTGAATTTATTATAAACTTATATTTTGTATGCCATTTCTTTGTATTGATAAGTTTAAAAACGCATCTACCAGGTATCTTTTAGTTCGGAACACTCAACTTGAGCCGTTTTGATTTCAGTTTCTGTTTAATTTAAATTTAATTTAATTCTAATTGATTATCTTGTCATTTGTTTTACATAAATGCAATGAGAACACAAATGAAAACAAGTAAGAAGGCTCTAGTTGAGACGGCTCAACTACGAGATACCCTGAACCAAAAAAAGACGATACTCTTTTTCTTTACGCTAACCGCGCAGTTGCTGCCTTGGCTTGGGGGTGGGTTGAGCTGAACTTTGAACGCTTATAACTCCATTTCTAGAAACGAATTTTCGAATTTGGAAATGGGATGAGTTATCGAAAAAACAAAATCAACTCGTACTGCGTAACTAACATACGAATGTTCATGTGAAATTTCAGCTCTCTAGCTTTTGTAGTTTCCGAAATCTCGACGTTCATACGGACGTACAGACGGACGGACGGACGGACAGACGGACAGGGCTCAATCAAATTATTTTTTTTATGCTGATCAAGAATATATATATACTTTATGGGGTCTGCGACGTCTCCTTCTGCCTGTTACATACATTTTCACAAAACCATTATACCCTGAATTCCCATTTTCAATGGGTTCAGGGTATAAAAATAGAATCTCATAAATTTTGAGGACAGATTTTGCGTAAATATTGCATAGTATATAAAGAATTCAAGTGTGTCCTTATCAGTTGTTTGAAATGAGAGGATTGCTCTGTTCTAAGATAAAATACATTAAAATCACTGAATCACTGAAGTTAAGAAGTAATTTCGTTGTTTCTATATGGTCTGTAATAGTCTTCAAGCATAATTTACATATACATAAGAATATATATTTCATTTTTTCAATTGTTAGATTGAAATTATTTTTCAGTACCACAAAATGCAATTTTTGTATTAAATGTATGCCATTAAATTACATAATAATTTATAATATAAATGTAATTGAAATTTATAATAGAATAGTTTTAATTAAATAATTGATTATTAAACAGTTTTATTTGTCAACTAAATTATTCTGAATGTTAATAAAATCCGATTCGAATCTTTTTCAAGCCACAGTCTTTGCCATCTACCCCGACAACTTTTGCAATTCTGACCTCAATTTGGTTTACTTTTGACCTTCTGCTGCTGCAATTGCCAAGAACTTCGGCCATTAAAATGTACGTTTTTGTGTTTCTTTTATAATAAACATTAAAACAACAAGTTGTTGCGGCATCTCTTTTACCGTCTCGCATTTGGATGTGGGGATGATGCGAATATTAACAGAGAATCGGACGCAACATCGCATACAAAACATTTAACTTTAATTATCGCTCATAAAGACAACAACAACAGCAACAATAATAATAGCAACAGCAACAACAACGCCAACTTGATTGCAGTTTGCAGTCATTATTTTATTATACCCTGAACCCATTGAAAATGGGAATTCAGGGTATAATGGTTTTGTGAAAATGTATGTAACAGGCAGAAGGAGACGTCGCAGACCCCATAAAGTATATATATTCTTGATCAGCATAAAAAAATAAATTGAATGAGCCCTGTCCGTCTGTCCGTCCGTCCGTCCGTCCGTCCGTCCGTCCGTCCGTCCGTCCGTCCGTCCGTCCGTCCGTCCGTCCGTCCGTCCGTCCGTCCGTCCGTCCGTATGAACGTCGAGATTTCGGAAACTACAAGAGCTAGAGAGCTGAAATTTCACATGAACACTCATATGTTAGCTACGCAGTACGAGTTTATTTTGTTTTTTCGATAACTCATCCCATTTCCAAATTATCGATAAAAAATCGAAAATTCGTTTCAATTTTTTTGGTTTTTTGAGCATAGCTTCTACACCGTTTTAGCTAAAGACTTCAAATTTGTATATTTAGATAGATATTATGAATACGCAGATTATGTAATTTATGGATTTTGGATGCCACGCCCCCTTCGCCCACAATTTGCAAAAAACGCATTTCAAATACTAGAGACTTGAAATTTGGCACATAGATACATTTAGATATTCCTAATCTACTCTGAAAATTTTATCAAGATCATGCATCTAGAAATGGAGTTATAGGCCTTCAAAGTATAGCCCAACCCACCCCCAAGCCACGGCAGCAACTGCGCGGTTAGCAGAGCTCGCGCTCATGCGATCGTAAAGAAGAAGAGTATCACTTTTTTTGCAGGGTTCAGGGGATCTCGTAGTCGAGCCGTCTCGACTAGAGCCTTCTTACTTGTTTTTATTTATTTTTTGTTTTGTTTAATCAGCATGTGCTCTTGTTGTTGTTATTGTCGTTTCTTTTTTCTGGCGTTTTCTTTGAGTGTGCATTGACTGCAGGTACAGGTACAGGTTTTTCCACATTTTCCATGGGCGACCCCCGAAGCCCCAAGCGGCGACCCACTGCACTCCAATGCACAGTTTTCCACAGTTGCTGCTAAAAGTTTTTTGCCAGCTGTTGTTGTTTTTGCATTTGTTACTTTTTGTTTTGTTTGTTTTATTTTGTTTTCTGCACAGTCATGCCAGCACGCCTCAATTGTCGACACTCGCACACACACACTCACACACAGACGGAGATATATAGATGCAGATACAGCTGCAGTCAAGATACATGCTCACACACAGATATAAACCAACACACTTGCATTGACTGACAATGCGATATTGTGTAATCGCCCACGTTGATTTATCTCGTTTAAGTGACTCCAAAATGACGCCAACGCCGACGTCGACGCCGACGCCGACGTCGCAGTCACCGTCAACTTTGCCAGATGACGCTAAAAGCGTAATATGTAATAACTCGCAAATTACATTCGCTTCTCTTATACCCTGTAATCGGAATACTTTTTGAAGAGAAGATATTCATCAATCATATTGATATCGTATCTTATAATTTCTATTCATTACGTTGCTCTTGACTAATTGATTGATTGAGCCAAAATCGATTCGTTGACAAGAAATGTTTCAAAGTGCTTTAGATAGAGATTCCATTTCTTTTATATACATGAAACTACTATATAGGTATTTTAGAAAGAAAATAGCTATATTTCTCAATAGGTTGTAAAAATCTAAATTATATTAGATTTAAATTTGAATTGAATCCTTTATCCTTTATGAGATACTCCCATTGTCATGATTCATATATTGTATCTGTCACCTTAACTTATTTCCCACTGAGGATAGTACAAAAATTTAATAAAATTTCCCTTATAGGTAATTGAATGGTTGCTTTTACTTAAATTGTATTTAAATTGTACATATATAAATAAATAAGTAAATGAATAAATAAAAATATATATTATTTTAATGCTATATGTATAGTAGTTAAGGGCTAAGGGGACACAACCAATCAAATTTATATAGGTCAGTTCATATTCGGACGAGACAGAGTTGTAGTTTTAATCATAAATATGTCTGTCTGTTTATCGACCTAGTCTAAAATCGTAGCAAGTTCAACTATATGTTATAACTATATTTTCATAATACCTCAAATAGCTCTATAGTCTACTAATCCATCAATCAAATGCAGGGTAGACCATGGTCGACCTTACCCACGATTGGCATTCACATATACTTAACATGCAGTTGAAGTTGATGTTCGCTGTCGCTTCTGCTGCTGCTACTCGTGTATGTATTTAGTTGTGTCTTAGTCGTGCATTTTAGCTTCTTAATGTTATGTTTGCAATTTTTGGCATTGCATTTGGCATTGTTTTCATAGTCGCTGCATTGTTTGGCAAACCCCCAACTTGAATTCAACTTGTTGTTGTTCTTGTTGCTATTCTTGTACATTTTTTGTCAACATGCAGCTGCACAAAAACTTTCCGATTTCTATATTTTTTCGATCTGTGTTGCTAAGCTTAAACTTAACTTTGAGCTAAGTTTAGATTTCGTGGTCAAGATCATGACTCATGGTTCGAATAATGGAGTGTGAAATAAACTTGTGCATATTTGATTTTATTGTCTGTGTTTTGATATTTAAATTATATTTCTTCAATAGGGATCCATTGATTCGGCTCGAATGATTCTAAATGAGCCATAAGTTGAACCAAATTCAAATAAGAGATCTGAATAAAAACTAGTAAGCACTAAGTACTATAAATATAGTTAATATGACTAACTTTAAAATACATTCATAATTAGCTTTATTTTAATACAAATAATTTATTTGTTTCATTTAACTATTTCGGAATTAACAACAAGTACCTTTTGATATTTATCTCCTCTTTCTCGTTCTAATTTTTTTTTTTTTTTTTTTTTTGCCTATCCCATTCTTTCTGTTATTCTGTCTCTTTTTATCGTTCTTTCACTTTCTGTTTCTCTAAGTCTGACACTGTCTCTATCTCTATCTCTCTCTCTCTCTCTCTCTCTCTCTCTCTCTCTCTCTATGTCTCTCTCTCTCTCTCTCTCTCTCTTTCTCTCTATCTCTCTCTCTCTCCCCCTCTCTATTCCTCACTGCTTCCTGTTGCTCTATCTCTGTCCGTAATTCTCTCTGTATCGCTCTCTGTCTCTCATTCCCTTTGTAATTTCATCCGTTTCGAAACAAACATATTATTTTAATAAGTTTTACGTGATAATTCGAGCTAAAAGTCGTAAATCTTTAACGAAATTATAAGTCTCAATCACACATACAGTAATACTATTAGGAAATTAGTTTATTTTGTTCTTTAGAACATGGCCTATAGGCCACTAGACCGTCTCTCATAGTTTTATAGTCGGTCAATAAAATCGAACTCACCTGTCTGATGACTCAGATGAATCGCAACGATCCACGCAACGTTTCTTTATGCTCTGTCCATTCCCTCGTACTCCACGCTCTCCTCGGGCAGTTGTTACAGTTGTTGTTGTTGTTGATACTGTTGTTGTTGTTGTTGTTGTTGCAGTCTTTCTGGCGCCTTGATAGAGCTGAGATCGCAATGCGTTGATATCCAATTTAGCTGCTGCTGTTGCCGCTGCTGCTGTTGTTTGTTTGGGTTTCGTTGTATTGTTGGCTGTTGCAATTGTTGCAATTGGCGCTTTTGTTGTATCCCTGCCCCGTTTGGTGCCCTGCACAATGCCAATGCTGCTGCCTGTGGGCGGGAGCAACAGCAGCCGCGTGGGCGTATTAAAGGGCGCCTTCGGCGGATGGGGCGGCGGTGGCTTTAATTCAATATTTGCGACTCGAGCGGCCGGCGGCGCAAAGGGGAATGCCGCGGGGCTGGCCGAGGGGGATGCAGTTCCTGTCAAACTGTTCAAATTGACGCCGTTTTTCAGCTGATCAAACAATGACAAAGCCGCATTCGATGTTAACGTCTTCTTTGCTGTTGTTGTGTTTGTTTCTGTCGCTTTTGCTATTGTGGGCGTGGCCGTGGGCGTGGCTATTGGAGCCTCGCTAACCGTTTCTTTTGTCTTTGTTGCTGTGTCCTTCGTCGGCGTGCCAGACATTTTCTTAGCTTTGCTTTGTTTTGCTTTTTATTTCCTTTTTCTTTTCAATTTGTTTTCTTCTATTCTCTTTTTGTTTATTTTAGTAACTGTTTGGAAACGTTCGCTTTAATTGCTTTCCGCTCTTGTTGTTTTTGTTGTTGTTCCCATTTATTTGGATTGCAAAACATTTTTTTTAGTTCAAATTCACTTTTGCGCCTTTTTTTCTTTCCTTTCCTCTCCTTTGCTAGCTTTGCCTTGCCTTAAGCTTCTTTTCGCATATTTTTTGTTCACATTTCTGGCTTTTATATGGGTTTTTTATCAAACAATATTTAATCTTGGCTTATTAAATTTCTTCCCTTTAATAATTGAGTTGGGCTTTAGTTTTAAGTTTTTAAGCTATGTGGAAGTGGAAATTGATTAACAGAAGATGAATATGGACGTTATGGCGTGCTATAGTGATATTTCCAATTACATTTTACCTGACTTACTAATGATATCCCTGCTTAACTATCTTTAGCTCACTTTCTTTTGCTCAGAAGGAAGAGTTCTTCGTGACTTGAGCATGGTTAAAGGTTTCTTAAAGCCAGAGGCCACAGAATTTCTAATCTTTACAAAAATATTTTGAAAACCAATAAAACTTTGCAGAAGTATTTTACTTAAACTTTATTTTGATTCTTTTTTTTTTTTTTTTTTTTTTTGTTTAACTAAAACTTGAAACAAAAATATATAGACTTCTAATTTTCCTGATCGACAATTGCATGATTGAAGGCTTCAAATAATCGAACCTCAAAAGTTTCTTGCAGTCAGTTAAATTAATTGAGCATAAGCTGATTTCCTGATCTCTTTTAAAATAATATTTTCGCTACTCTATGTGTTTGTTTCTATCTATCAGCATGCCAATTCTTTCCTTTCGTACTATTTATATGAAACAAAAGCTAATTAACTGATTGATGTAATCTTAACTTGATTTCGAGTCATTTTTTTATCACATTTATTATTTTTTCTGCAAATAGATTCCATTCAAGTTGTGCCTAGCACTCAAACACTATGTTTGTCATTTCAGCAGATCAATAACCATAATTTGTTGAAATTACTATTGATATTTTCAATGGTAGTCTCACTTGACTGTACCACAATGCAATAGCTTCTGTAATATTATTCACAAATTCAACGTAGCACACATATGTATATTCATATATTCATATATTTATGTATATATTTTCTTTTTTTGCACTTCACTCAATTTACAGCCGTCGATTAATTAGCTTTGTTATTAAATTCTTTTTTATGTGTTTTTCACACAATTTCAATAAAATTTTTGCATTTGATCAGCAATTATTTAAAACGATGATATATAATTGAATTTTCATTAACTTTGCATTATGAATGGCTGATAATTTTCTTCTTCTTCTTATGAGTTTTATTCGTTTCCGTTTGTTGTTGCTTTTGCATTTGCAGTGCAGAAAACAAACCAAATGCGAAAAAAAACTTTTTTGCAAGCTTTGCAAACAGTTAACCGGTTCTCGCGTCTCTCGAGCATTGTGTTTTTTATGTTTGTTGAAACAGCAAAACCGAAACAATAAATACAACGTCACAAATCAGGCATTTGTTTAACAACAAAGCTTCAGAATCTTAGTAAATGCATTCCAATACACGCGCACGAGTACGCGTTCTCTCTATATGTACATATATCTCCCTTTCCCTCGCTCTCTCTTACTCTCTTTCTCTCTATCGTTCTCTCTCTCTCTCTCTCTCTCGCTCATGTGACGTTATCAATGCGTTGCTCGCCGGGGCCGAGTTGTCTATTAATAATCAGAAAACAAAAATTGTATAGTTTTTGTTTGTGTTTTCGTTCTCGCATTCGCATTCGTTCGTTGCAGTTGTTTTAAAATTGCCATGTAAAAAATGTCAGTCTCGAACTGTTGCTAATTGCGTGAAACAAAGTGGCTCGAAAACTGCGCGTTGACTCTCACTGCCCCGTTGACTGCGTTGCTTTGGCTGCTGGCCTCTGCCTGCGACTGACTGTCGCGACGAACGCCGCATTGGTGTGGGGCCCGACACACGAAGAGCTTTAGCCAACTAGAACCGAGCAGCCAGCACGAAGCTAGCGAAGTCAACAAGAACGAGCGTCCAACGAGCAACGACCGCAACTTCGTGACGACGCACGAGCTCCAAAACGCCAAACGACGACCAACTCCGACGATGCCAACAATGTTTTCTTGTTATTGTTTTTTATGCCGAGTGGCGAATTGGTCGACGACGCGAGGTCGGGCGACCACAGACAGACGCTGGCAGTATGCAAGCGATGCGATGTTCACTTTTGATTTCTGTGCAGCGGCAGCAGGTTTGGCGTACTCTGAGCAGAGCAGAGGGACGACCAAGGGGCCGGCGGAGCATGCGAAGGTGGGATCTACAGGGAAGCCGGTTGTGCGGCTGCTGCTGCTGCTGCTGCTGCTGCTGCTGCTTGTTGCGCCACAAGCCCACAAGCCCACACGCTTTATTTATTTTATTTTTTCTTTTGGAAGTTAAATATTTAGTTTTTGAACGGATTTTGCCACGATTGTCGCCGAGTGGGTGGAGAAAACGTAGCTGCAAGATCATGTTGTATCTCTTAATCATATTTGTTACCTGTTGATATGAGCGTGAGAATCACAATAAAAGCAATCAGGAAAGGAACAGGTTCTCGATAGAAGACTATCAAAAAATTCAACAGCCTAAGCGAATTCTAATGAGATCTCATCACTTTTATAATCGGTAACTTTCTAATGGAGTTATTTTTCAATTTGCTACTTGATTCTTATAGTTAATATTTAATCATAAACTTTAATTTTTCATCTTTGTAATTTTAATTGTCTTACATTAATCTCTTCAACTCTTTGCGTCTGTTTAATATAATAACAGTTTCATGCTTGATTGACACTTCAACTACCGTTATGTGCACAAATATGTGCACATACACACACACAGCGACATGACAGCTGTTTGGCCTAACTTTGCAAACATTCCTTGGCAATTCGCAAACCGGTGAATTATCATTTTATAGAGCACCTACTGCAGCATTTCCTTAATCATGCTCTAAAAATAATGGCCCACGCTTTTTAGCTGCAGTTTCCTTTGCCCACGCAAATTCGGCTCAATAATTAAGCAAAGTCAATTCAAAAGCAAACAATAACAGAAATCAAGTTAGCGCGTGAGCAAGAAAGAGAGAACACAAGCACACACATCAACTGTTGTTATCAAAGCTCAACACACACGCATTCACATACACACACTCGCTCAATCAGTCACCAACACAAATCACGTCATGAATACAAATTATGCATACATACATACACACACAAAAATAAAACGAACGTCAGGAAAAGCAGCAAAGTCAACAACACCAGCAACAACAAATACAACAAAATCAAAGCCAACACGTGCTTTTATTATGTTACATGAGCAATCTCTCTCTCTCTCCTCTCTCTATGTGTGTGTGTGTCGGCCTTTTGTGATGCAACGGTTCTGCCAAAGAGCGTAGTACTTGATAGATTTTTAGAGCGAGCTAGAGAGCGCACTATCCTTAGTGTGTGTATGAACAGCAGAACTTGTTTGCCAGCTATGCTCTTGTTGTTGCTATAGTTTGACTTTGTGTTCCGCACTTCTCTATTCCAGCACTGAAACCGAAACCAATGCAAGAAAATGGCTAAATGTAGAAATTACCTCTAACTGAAAATGTTTGTCGGCGCTTTAACGCAAATTACTTGTAGTTATTGCGGCATTTATTACTATTCGCTATTTCGAACTGATTTCACACACACACGCAAACACGTAAAAGCCAAGCCTACGGCAAGCAACGTGACTGCACCAAACGAGCAAAGAAAACGCACTGCATTAGCAAATCTAAATTAGCAAATGCAATGCCAAAGACGAAGAAAGAAAAAGAGCGAGCACTAAATAACCACAGGTGTTGAACTGTTCCAAGCAAGGTACATTTTTTGAGTGGCTTTCTGATTGTGATTGGATAACTACGACTTTGAAGAACAGTCTTAGAATTGTATTTTGCATAATACCTCAACTCATGATCATATTTATATACATACAAATATATAATATATGTATATGAATGATCTACAAAAACAATAACAGTAATAACAGACTAGAAGAGAGAAAGCGGCAAAAGTTGTGCGCTCAAACTCTAAAATAGAAATGAATGAATTCTCTATAGAAGGTTAATTAATAGAGCATATTCTATCAGAAGCGTTAACATAACTGAGCCCCCCACTGTTAAAAGACAGTGCCTGTTCGAAGCATTTAACATTTTCATGTTATGTCTCTCTCGCAATCGGCTGTACACCGTTGAACTGTAGCAGCGAGCTTTTGATAGAGGTCGATATATTTGTTTCGAGATCATTTAGTGCATTTCATAAGTACATTTACGGTATTAATTAGCACTTAAAAAAAATACCCATAAATTAGTACATTTTTTAAATATAAAATATATACTTAAGTTTTGAAACTTTGACATTTTTTTATTGAAACATTAAAAATTGCGCTTTAGTTTGTCTAGGAGAATACTGTTTTTTAAATTACAAACATTAACAATTATAAAAACTTAATTTTAATTGGGGATCGTCGATATACCATAAAATAAATTAACTAGCTGTAAGGCAAAACACAGACGACTACACAAACAATATATGTATATACATATGTAAAATTCCTTTTTCTTTTGACTTGTCAGCAACATTTTAGATCTAAGCGCATTTTGGTGGGTTGCATAAATATAAATCTAACCTAAAAATGCGCATCCAGCATTTTGGTGGCAACTGTACTTACAACCAGTTTGATAATTTCACTAAATTACATAACGTCTTGAAGACTTTTGGCAGACTATGTCCATACAGAGGTAGGTATGAGGCCCTCCTTGCTGGTCCCGGGCGGAGTTAAGACCTCCTTGTTCAGAAAGTCCAGCGGCAGATTGACCAGATGACCCTGAAAATATATTCAGAAAACAAACCAAGCTTAGGGTGGGAAATTTCAGAAAATTCACAGATAAAGACGACAAATTGGTCATTAAAAGCACTTGTTATACAAGAGTCATTTCTAAAATAGAATATTCATTGGATCCAAAACCAAAATAATGATAACGTAGCAGTGAACAAATATATAAATTACATGATCTTTCTCCTTAGATTATGAATAAAATATCAGATTATCTATACCAATCGTAATAAGAGATTGCAAACAATTTCTAATTCCATAGTTTTTCCAGTCTTCTCCTTTCCTGATCTCCCCACACCTACGTTGTACTATATATATTACAATTTTCTTCAAAATTCCCTTTTAATTTTGTACTAATTTTCCTAAATTTCCCTATGTACAGCAAGTAGAATCCCACCTGAATTTCCGTGGCACGTTTGGCGGCCAGTTCCGGTTCAGTTTTCGACATCGGCGGCTCCTCCTGATATTTGCGCAGACTGGCGAAGGTCTTCACGAAATCCGTGGGAATGCACTTGAACACCTCGTCATAGATCTCTGTGTTTCTCGTCGATATACGACGCCAGGTGTTATGCCAGAACTGATCGCAAACCGGATCACTAATGTTCAGATCAGATCGAATCGAGCTATCCAGATCCAACAGGCCTAGAACAGAGACGAATTGTTAGACGGATCAAGAATCGAAAATCTTTTGATGACCCACCTAGATGTTCTTTGAACAAATACTTTCGCAATCTTCCAGCGAAGATGCCACTCGGATATTTTTTGCCATTCATGCGTCCGTCCTCGTACTCCTCATCCATGATAATTGCGGCAATTTCCGAGTCCCGTTTGCCAATCATCGAACGATCGTTGATATTCGCCGAGCCACAAATAACGACACGATCATCGGCGATCAACAGCTTGGAATGGACGTAAATCAGTTCCGTGATCGGCGTATTATTCAGATACGAATGATTGCGTAGACTGTGAAAGGATATATAATTCTCGGGATGTGTGATGCCCGCCTCCTGAAGGCGTGTCAAAATTGCAGTGCGACCTCTATAGAAGAGGCGTACAGAAAGAGAGAGAGAGATTGTATTGGAAAAGACTTAAAGAATTTCCAAATATCGATATACAACATATAAGGGGAATCTTAACATAAGTGATGATGGGCGCGTACCTGGATATGGATGCATAGTTCCAGTGAGTTATAGCACGCACTGCAATGCCCGTACTGCCACCTACATCGCCCTCAAAGCCTGGCAATAATGGCATTATCACATAGACACGAAACTGTTTGCGTTCCCTGAAAAGTGTTAAGATAGATTAAAGCAGATTTAAGTAGAATATCCAAATTATCCAAGGGACTATACAAATATCAATCAAGTTCATATTTGGATATTTAGATATTTAGTTCCGTTGAAGGATCTAATCTAATAGTTCAAAGATTCTATAGATCTTAAAGAACTTTATATCCTACTCTTCAATTGATATAATTGCTATAGATAAAATCTAGTAGATCAAAGAGAAAGCATCTTGAAGACCTTTGAAGTCCCACACTTTCAACACAACAAAGCCAAATGAATCTATGGATGTGCGACTGTATGTATCAAAAGTACATTAGATGATCGTTTAAATCACTGATTTATAAATTTCATAGGATATACTGATTTTATAGATTATTTGTTGTGTACAACAAGAAATAACGATGTAAAATTAACCAGATGATCTTTTAAAAAATTGTCTATAAACTCAATAAATACTATAGATCTTAAGGAATCTATAATTTCATTGATCTTGATCTTAAATCATAAAATATTAATTCACAGACCTCATAGGTCTTTCAACATATAAAATATTTCCATGTTATAGAGTAAGAACAAACGATCATACAGCTCGAAGCTACTAAAGATTTGTAACCACTTTTCACAAGATCATATATGGCAACAATCCACTAGATGATATGGAGTAAGATCCTAAGTACTAAATATATACTTGCTGAGCCAATGTAATAAATGAAATATTTATGATGTTAATATGTCCTGCAGATGCTATACATTTTATAAATTCCATGGAACCTATAGATTCCAATGATTCTTATGTGACTTACTTGTGAGCTCGCACGATGCGTTTGAAGAGGGTCTCCCCTATCTGATTTCTAACGTTGAACGCTCCCGAGACGCCTAAGCCCAGCTGCATGGTAATAAAGAACTGGTTCTCTATGTAGATATAATGCTGAGCTTTTGTAATCGTCTCGATGTAGGCGTCGTGTATGCTCTGCTCGACCAGATCCGGCTCGATGAAGCCGCAGCTCCAGGCCGAGACGCTGCGCAGCAGCTGACAGGTGACTCGCTGCTGGCGTCGCTGCTGCTGCTGCTGCAGCTGCGGATTAAGTCGGATCTGGTGATAGCTCTTGGGCATCAGATAGGGAAAGCGCACGTTGTCACGCAGCTTCTCCAGCTTCATGGCATTCCACCGCTGTATGAAGTGGCGGGCCACATCCCGAGCGGAGGCCCCGACCACGCAGAGACCGACATCATGCCAAGGCATGCGGGGCGTGGTGGTGCGATCGATGATATCCACGAAGGGCGCATTCAGGTTCATCCAATCTTTGAGTATGAAGTTAGAATAGTCCTTACCGAACCAATACTTGGCCTGACCATAAAACTCGCTGAATATTTGTGCGTTGGCCCCAGCTCCAATTTCAGCTTTATCTCCAGGTCCAGCTTCAGCTTCACCTGCTGTTACTGCTGCGGATCTGGAGGTTTGTGCCTCGTCCTCTATGTTAACTTCCCTTTCAACTGTTTCTATGCAATAGATGGAAGCTGCAGCTGCATCCTGCTCCGTCTCTGCGCTGTCTGTCACTTCGCTCGTGGTCAATCGCTGCATAAAGTCCTTGCCCTTGCGTGCGCCCTTCATTGCATTATTCTTCAGGCGATCCAGCATATTCTTGCGCTCCAGCTCAGGCGTGTTCAGCTTCATGCCCTCCAGCGCTGTTGTCTCTAGGGCTAGCTCGCTGGAGGCTGCGGAAAGCATATCAGGAATGAGCAGTCGATCCCCTGGCTTAAGCACACGTAGTTCCAGGCCCGGCAAGTTGGGCTCCTCCTGAGCAGACTGACTGCTGCTGGGCTCCTTGGTGCCCGCCGCTTCGTAGTGAGCATTGCGCGAGGATTTGCGTGAGCCAAAGGCTGAGTCCTCGTCGTCCCTATTAAAGAACCCGCTGGGCGTACGTCGCGTACTGCCCGAAACGGATCCTGTGGAAATGCTACCCAGATCCGTCAGCCTATGCGAGCGATCGTCCCAGCGACCATAGCACAGATCTATGCCGCCTATAAATGAGTACGTCTGATCTATCACAACTATCTTCTCGTGATGCGCCCAAAGCAGGATGCCTCCACGTGCGTGATCCGGATGTCGCATGACCTGAAGGTATACGAATATAAATCGTTAGGGATGCTTGATCAGTGAGACTACTGACAGTGTCGAACCTTAATGTTTTCGTGCTTGGCCAGCGTGGACTTGCTGTAGTAGCTGTTGATGCCCAGCGCCATTTCCACTTCCTTGTAGAGGAGCACAAACACCCGCACTCCTTGTTTGGCCTTGCGCAATAGGATCTTGTCCAGTCGCCAATAGTCGCCGTCCAGAGCGGGTCGCTTCATGTAGATCTCCGGGCTGAGCCACCAGTCAGCAATGTAGATTTCCTCTGTAGCTGCCTCTAAGCCGTCAGCCACGGCGGCCATATACTGGGCTCCATCCACATACCAGACAGCTTGGGTGTTCGCGCGCATAGGAGCGTACGACATGTGGGGATTGGGGCAGGTGAAGTCGCGGGCGTAGGTGTGTGCAGTGTTCTTAAGGTACTGCATCCACTCCTTGCACTTGCGCCGTGTCCAGCACTTGAGCACAATGTGGCGACTGTTGGTGAGCACCTGCAGTCCCTTGCGCATGCCGGTCTGGTAGATGCCCGTGGAGACGTCGAAGCCCTGGTCAAATAAGATGACCGCACGTATGCTGCCGTCTGTTGGTCGGACATAGCCGAAGCACGTCTCCTTCACGAAGAACCAGCGGTTTCGCCAAGTGCCGCAGACCACATCCGAGCAGAAGTAATTGCACCGCACACAACAATTGCGCTGAAAACAGCCGAAGAAATTGCACCCCGCCTGTCCCGGCCTCGTCGAACCCGTCCGCTTTAATATGACTCCCTCCTTGCCCTTGATGCCGAGCCCGGTGACAAATGACACATTCGATACCTCAACAAAGTTAAGCTGTAAAGTGTAAGGGAATGTAGAGAAAATTAATCGATACTAATCGTAGCTTATAAAAGTGATTAAAGATTAAAGTGTCTAGCCAAAAAGATTTAGCGAATACTCAATTCTAGAAAAGTAATCAACTCAACTCTACATCCCATTCATTTAAATTTAGGTCTAAGTCAATATATACATATGTCCTTTGCCTCCTCAATTTGAATTAAATGTTAGTGGACTTTCATCTGTCGTAAGATGACATAGGTACTGATAACGGGTTCTAAGATCTGTTGTCGTCTTGTCCTAACATCTGTAAGCTGTTCTAGTGCAACTAAATCGTAGCTTACCCAACCGAACACAATCATCGCTATGCCCGTAGGCTTCAATGCTTGAATGTGCTGCCATTCTCAGTCTACTCACCGTCTCATGATGGTATCGATATAAACTAATATTAAGTAAATTGTACAAGTAGTCCTCCAGCTGCTTAATCCGCACCGGAAGATGTTCCACTGTGATCAAGCTTTCCGGACGATTGGGGAAACGTGGAAGTTTTCTTTTCTTTTTCTTGTGTTTCCTTTGACTGCGACGCGGCGTGAAACTGGCAAGAATTGAACTGTGTGTGGGACTGATGAAATTGGTCACGATTCCAGCTCCAACTCCAACTCCAGCACCAGCACCAGTTCCAGTTCCAGATCCGGCTGCAGCTCCATCTCCACTGCTATTATTATTGAGGTTGTCGTTGTTATTGTTGATACGATTTTGATTATTGCTTATTGGGGTGCTGGAATGCTTGACTTTTGTATGGGCAGAGAGATCCTTTAAAGTGGACTCATCAGCCATTTGACTGGCAACGGCCTTCAAGGTGGTCCGTTTCTCCTTGTGCGCTCGACTTGGAAACGGTATATTTAACGAAGTGCGAAAGAAGCTAAGCTGTTGATGTAGGGAATTGAAGTGCTTATAGCGCCTCTTAATTGTCCACTTGAAAGGGCCATGAGTCAGTTCGATGGTGTATCTGTAAATGAGATGCGTTAAGAACTTGCATCATTCATTAAGCCAAATGAAGTCAGGTTGTTGATGGATGTTGTTTGATCAACCACAGGGCAATCATTCAGTTTTAATAGACTGTGCATCAATCAGACATCAGCCAGTCAGTCAATCAAAAGATCTGTCTGTCAGTCAGTCAATAGTCAGATAAGATAAGATAACACTTACAAATTGGGATTCAGCAGGTGAGTCGTCACACTCCGCTCCGTATCGACAATTCTCACATGAATCTCTCGGCCAGGTATGAACACCTTACGCTGAAACGAGTTGAACTTCACGCTAGACCCATAGATGCTGATGAAGGGTATATCCTGGCGTAGGAGCACGCTATTATTGTCATCAAACTCCTCGTCATCGTCGTCCGTCTCCTTGCGCTCTACCAGCACCGGCTTGTCGCCCACAGTCGATAATATCGTTACGGAATCGGGAAACGCCAGCGTCTCATCATATTCCGAATCGACCATTGAGAACTGAAACTCGGGCAGGCAGCGACTGTGATGCGCCTGCTCATCATTGGCATCGTCTATGACATCGTCGACACAGTCCTTGAACACATCCTCCCCATCATCTTGATGCTCGGGATCAGCCCCATCGTCCCCATCATCGTCCGCAAGAGGATCGCAGTGGCCGCGAGCCGTGTAGGGCGGTACAGCCCCACTATTTCTAGCATCATTCATGGCCTCGTATTGTGCGAAAAGTAAGGAACTATCTAAATCATCATAGCCACGATTAATATAGCCGCCATACTGACTGGGTCTGTACACGTCATCCGCAGGATAATCAACTGCATAACAAAGAAAGATAAGATACATTTGAATCCAATATAATTGTAGACAATATTGTGCAAAATATCTAATTAAATATGCAATATCTAATATAAGCCAGCTAGACAAAGCATATATAATTAAGGCCAATATGGAAGGGCACGCAAATATAGTAAGTTTTAAATACCAATTGTACGTGAAAAGAGTACTTCAATCTGTAAACATGTCCACTAAATATTTTCAACAAATTCCTTTCTCTATCGAAAGCTCTTGGTGACAAATGATTATACTAATATATAATATATTTTATTATGTTACCGCTGAGATCTTCAGCAATAGTGTTTTGATCTACGAAATATCTACATCTAAATCTAAATCAAAGCTTTCAGTATTACCTACTACACTTAGGTTAAGGAACGTAAATCGACGACTGCGATGCCATGGTACAACTCTTTTAGTCTCTTTTGCAAAGTAACCGTGGAGGTGGCTCTTCCAAAGTTACTTATAAAAACAAATTTTAAATGATTCTGACGGACGTGAGAGTAGGGAACACTTATCTTTACAAGCTATTCTAAGAGGTATGCAACCCACTTGATGTATCGTACATATTTTCTGCCTTATCTCATATTTACCGTACGAGTAGTTTTGTTTCAGAGCGTAACTTGCGTACTTTTAATTAGCTAAATTCAGTTTGTTGTTTCAACTAAATGGGACTCTATTGACTTTGCTCTGCTCTTAAGCGTCACTGCACGAGGGCTACGGGCAGGTCGAAGCTCTATCTATCAAATGGAAAAAGAGTAGCAGCGTGAGCTGTGCAAAAGTGTTCTTTGACAAGGGTTTATAGTTTTCGCTAAATTTAATGATACTTATAATTAGTTAAGTCTGCGAGTGATAACAAATAAGAGTGCTTTAGTCGGGAATGCACGACTAGGAGATACCTCAGGCCCTGTTGGAGCTGATATTTCAATCACTTTATGCTGATTTAATCCATTCATATATACATCACATATGAGCTTTACTAAGGGGTAATGATATTCTGAATTCTTTTTGTTATAAATGCACTTTATAGATTAAACTCTTTTGGCATATTGATTACATCTAGATGTGTACTTGAATTACCTAGTAGAAAACATAAAATCCCTGTAAATTTTAAGTTTCTAGAATTCAAATTAGTCGTTTGTTATTTTTTATGTAAAAAATGCAGCAGGCTAATTAAAAAACGTTCAGTTAGTAATATAAAAGTTCTAAGTAAAGTTTGTAAGTATATGTATATATATATATTTTGTTAGCTAGACTCATGGGCCTTTATTTTGCTAAAAAATCAATCTAATTGGGGTTCAATATATTTCAAATTTACAAATTATAAATAAGTGTGACAAATGTTTTGACTTCATTTATTGGAAAGAAATATTTAATATTGATTATCTATATAAAATGTACAATTTTTATTTCAGTTTTCTCACTTATAGAAATGCAATTAAGAACGTTGTAGTCGGGTGTTAGTAACTGGGGAGAATGGAGAAGCGGGACAGAGACAGCAAGAGGGGCATTACGCAAAACCAATAAACTCATTTCACTTTCGCCATGGAGTATAATAAATCAAACAAATTTTGTGTTTATTGGTGTGCTTTTCAAACCATAATCTCGTTAAATTATCAATATTTATTTATCCCGCCTACCAAAGATAATTTGATGGCATTTATTCTTTATATCATTTATACTCATCAGTAAACTTTTTGTTGTTTTATATTCGAGTTATGCAACCTGGATAGTTATTGCTTATGCCCACGCCTATTAAATTATATAAGACTGTTGTCATAATTTCATTCTTTGCTAAGGTAAAATTGTAAAAATTCAAACACATATCAGGCCTGTGGCAGAGCCAGTGCCAGTGTCTTTTATCGTACAACTACAAATTCAAGGTCTATTTGCGGCCCGCCTATGGCAAGTGCTTAAACGTAGTACATATACATTGGCAAGCTGATAAAGGTGGTCTAGTCTATTGATAAGAGCGACCATAAGAAAAACTTTTTTGATAAAAAAAAAAAAAAAAAAAAAAAAAAAAAAAACAAGTAAGAAGGCTCTAGTCGAGACGGCTCGACTACGAAATACCCTGAACCCAAAAAAGGTTATACTCTTCTTCTTTACGCACGTATAGGCGCGCGCTCTGCTAACCGCGCAGTTGCTGCCGTTGCTTGGGGATGGGTTGGGCTATACTTTGAACGCTTATAACTCCATTTCTAGATAGACGATCTTAATGAAATTTTCAGAGTAGATTAAGAATATCTAAATGTATCTATGCCAAATGTGCCAAATTTCAAGTCTCTAGTATTTGAAGTGCGTTTTTGCCAAATTGGGGGCGAAGGGGGCGCAGCACCCAAAATCTGAATCATAATCTGCGTATTCATAATATCTATCTAAATATACAAATGTGAAGTGTTTAGCTAAAACGGTGTAGAAGTTATGCTCAAAAAACGTAAAAAATTGAAACGAATTTTCGATTTATCGATAATTTGGAAATGAGATGAGTTATCGAAAAAACAATAAACTCGTACTGCGTAGCTAACATACGAGTGTTCATGTGAAATTTCAGCTCTCTAGCTTTTGTAGTTTCCGAAATCTCGACGTTCATACCGACGGACGGACGGACGGACGGACGGACGGACTGACGGACGGACAGACGGACAGGGCTCATTCAACTTATTTTTTTTATGCTGATCAAGAATATATATACTTTATGGGGTCTGCGACGTCTCCTTCTGCCTGTTACATACATTTTCACAAAACCATTATACCCTGAATTCCCATTTTCAGTGGGTTCAGGGTATAACAAGTAAGAAAGCTGTAGTCGAGACTGCTCGACTACGAAATCCCCTGAGCCCTTCTTCGAACGAATAATATTCCAAGAATTATTCGATTCGTTTCTGCACGCATGGAAAACTACGCGCACACATAGACACTGATCTACGGTTGTGTGCATGTGTGTAAGCATTGCAAGCGTCTTGCTGTCTCTCTCTGCCTTTGTCGCTGCGCCGCATGGATTTTGATGAGAAAACTTTGATGATTAATAATTCTGTTTCTAGATGGACAATCCTATTGATATCTTCAGATTATGATTATGATATTAATATCTATATGTTAAACCAAACTGCATGTCTCTAGTATTTGAAATTCATTTTTTTCATATTTGGGGGTGGTGGGGCGAAGTGGGGACCGGAATCCAAAATTTGACAAAAACCGAAATTGTATTAAATTAGTATCTATATATATGCAGAAGACTTGGAGACTCCAACTCTTAAGATGAATTAGCTAGAATTTTATAACTGGCTCCCGATAAATTCGTTTATCGATAACTCCTCAAATATACAAGTTATCGAATTTCTGAAACAAACTCGTACTGCGCGTGCAATATACGAACCTAACACAAAAAGAATGAACTCTCTAGCTTTTGTATCTTCGGAAATCGACGCGTTCATACATACGGACGGACGGACGGACGGACGGACGGACGGACGGACGGACGGACGGACAGACGGACATGGCTATATCAACTTTTCTCGTCACCCTGATCAAGAATATATATACTTTGTGGGGTCTGCCACGCCTCCTTCTGCCTGTTACATACTTTTAACAAAACCATTATACCCTGATTTCCCATTTTCAATGGGCTCAGGGTATAAAAAAATACACCGAATCGACGTGACTGGAGTTTTTTTAAGGTACAAATTTTACCAACTCAAAGTATGACAGCTGTGTAAAATATACATAGATAAATATATAATACGTGTATTTGTGTGTGGCTGTGCTCTACTATACATAGCATAATAATAAAATAGAACAAATCACGCGAAATACATATATAAAATTCAGTTCACCGATAAGGTCTCCAAAGCTAGTTAGCGCTTGAGTCAGACTATAATATTTCATGTAGCATAGATAAACACAGTCGAAACCTTTGATGGTTGGTTTTTACATAGAGCACTCTGTCATTATAGTGCAATCAGAGTGTTTGACTCAGCTATGATATATAGAGTAGGTATATTTAGTAGATAAAATGCTAGAATTAATAAATATATGGGTACGTTACTTCTGTGTAGCCCCGAATTATATAAGTCAAACTGATAAAAAACTTCATGCAAATAAGTATATTTGTGATATATTATTATTATTGGCCAGATTAATGGTAGATCTCAGTAGAGTGAGCAAGTAGAGATATTGTAATCTGGGCATCACGGAAAGACAAAAAACAAACTAGAAAACAGTGATATTAATAAAAAAAATAAAACCAAACTATTTTGATATATCCTGTATCAATTGAAAATAATAAATCAGGGTATATATAATATTATTGTGAAATTGTTTACAACGCATGGCAGACCCCTCAAAGTAGTCGATTTAGTCCTGTCGCTCTGTCCGCATTTGATAACGCATCGATCTCTGAACATACAAAACTTTTTAGGCGCACTCGTATTTCCGAATTATTTATTTAGATTTGTTTTTGATATGTGCTTTATACACTTTTGATTTTTGTTGTGTTTTGGATACCAGCTTCGAAATCGAGCCGCTTCGTATTTCAGATATTAGAGACTTGTCAGTTCGTAGATATAAACATTCGAATGTCATGATCACATTCTGAAAGTTTCATCAAGATAACCCATCTACGATAAAATGATTCAACAAGTAGCAGTCGCTGCGCTGCGTCAACTGCGCAGTCAGCAAAGCAGCTGCTTATGTGTATGTGTGTTGGTTGTGCATGCACAAAAGAAGAAGAATATCAGTTCTTTTCAGGTCTTGACTTATTTATATTTAATTTAGTCTTTAACTAGTTGGCCACTTGGACTAGAATTTTCTTACTGGTTTTGTTCAGACTTGTTTACCCATTGTTCTGCTAGTCACAAATATCTTATCAGCCAAAAAGTAAGGAAGGAGCTGTATAGCGGCAAGTAGGTGTTTTTTATTTGTTATATGTTAACATTTACGCAGACATACTTAAATATATATATGTATATATATATATCAATTTTTTTCGCTGTCTTCCTGGGTTCAAGTTCGAATAAGTTATATATAGTGCTGGATAGTTTGTGTGCTAGCTTGTTGTAGAGGCTGTCGCTTGGCATTGAGAGCCCTCGGTCATAAAATATCTTGTAAAGCTGTCAAGTTTAATTGGGTTCAAAAACGCGATTGTGACGGTTTATTTAAACTCACTAGGCTCTACGTATATATACCTTATTTATCAGGGCATATTCGTTTTGTTTTGTTAATATGTATATAACAGGTGTAGCACCATATATAATCCCTTGATCAGTAGAAGCTGAGTCGATCCAGTACCGTCCAGAGATACTTGAAATATTTTTAGTATTTCCGTTTAAGGTTATCTATTAAAAACGTTTTAGAGCTATAGTTTTTAAATTATGTACCTATTATGAATTGTCAAATAACATTCTAATTCCACCAAATTCCTTTAAGTTTAGTTATCACATATACTAATTATACCCTGAACCCATTGAAACTGGGAATTCAGGGATTATTGGTTTTGTGAAAATGTATGTAACAGGCAGAAGGAGACGTCGCAGACCCCATAAAGTATATATATTCTTGATCAGCATAAAAAAATAAGTTGAATGAGCCCTGTCCGTCCGTCCGTCCGTCCGTATGAACGTCGAGATTTCAGAAACTACAAGATCCAAATTAACGATAAAAAATCGAAAATTCGTTTGAATTTTTATGTTTTTTGAGCATAACTTCTACACCGTTTTAGCTAAAGACTTCAAATTTATATATTTAGATATATATTATGAATACGCAGATTATGTAATTTTCAGACAAAACAAAAATCTTCTGTTTTCAATTTCAAAAACCCAGACCCAAGATTTTTGTAACTTTTGTTTTGTCTAGTCTTAACATTCTGTGCAATGTTGAATAATGTGTATATTATGGATTTTCAGAGAAAGTTAACGATACTGCATGCAGTGCCATTAGATATCACACCTGTGAGTGCGTAATGGGCTTCGGCTTGCTTCAAAGATTGCATTGCAAGGGATGCCAGATCTTACTGCACATTTGAGTAGTATCTTAGAGTATCTACTACTATATGTTTGTTATAATACATTTTACTGAAATATACAATATATGTTTATAATAATCTAGTATCAAAATGAGCTGCAATAAATTTTGTTTTTTTATCATTGCCATTTCACATTACATAAGAAATAACCCCCCGAAACGTAATTCAAACCACTAGTCATAGTCATAGTCATAGAGAAAAAATAATATAAACGTTCTCAATCCGTAAAAAGTAAACCAAAAGGATTACACAAAGAAGAAGATGATTATAAAAACAGCACATAAGATCGCCACAATCGGGCGCTACCGACTACAGATTACTCATTCACGTTCTGTAATATTGCAAGCTTTTGTTTTCCAGTTTGCCATCATTCAGGGGCAATCATTAGAAGTATAGATCTACTATCCAAAATTACCCAGAAGCGCAGCAATTCAATTTTAATTTAGTCATTTCTAGCTCTAAGGCCTTCACAGTTATACGTTTTCCAGTTGCATAATAATATTTTATTATAGAATAAATATTTTATTCGTAGAATTCCATGAACTACACATTGTCTTTCTTATTATTTTTACTATTAGATTGATTTTAACTTTACATTAAAATTGCTGCAACTGCAAGAGCTTAAGCTATTCCGAGAACAACTCTTACTTATAAAGCTTAAGATACGTTCAAATGTCTGTAGGGAACATTAAGTCAACGATCAGGCTAACTGCCAATTAAATAAATATTTGAACAGCTCTTAGCGCAACGTCTTCGTCACTTTCATTGCTTAAACAGTTGCTAAATGCTCATTCACACATCTTCGCAGGCTGGCGATGGGGAGGTCTGTGAAGAATTGTCGTGGTTAAGTTACTAAAGCGCGTCGAGCTGCAATTTGCGATAAGAATTTATGATATGGTATGTGAGAAGACCAAGAAAAAGATAACACAAAATAAGCCCCAAAAAGAGCTGAAGAAAAGATATCGATAAGAACTCTCCACAAAATTACGCAAAAATCCCCATTTTCCCAATTATTCATAAATTCAAAATTTTCAAAAATGGTAATTTTTTTAATATTTAAAATCATAGCAATAAAATATTTCCTTTATAATCTTTATAATTGTAATAATAATTACAATTAAATTTATAATACTACTCATATTATATCTATAATTATTATTATTATGTTTATGTTTCTGTTTCATTACTACAGACGTAAAAGACTTTTGGGTGCATTTAGTACCATTAAATACTCGAATGAGTCACATTGAATGTTCTTGGTCTTGCGTTGATTTTATTTGATGTTCTTTGTGTGAGCTGATAAAAGTATCTAAAAATATATATCGATTGCAATTAGCAGGTCTTTCAACCCGATTCTCTGGTTACTGCCGATGAAATCGAAACTTCCTGCTGCAACAGTTCGTCATTGTCTAAATTATAAGCAAATGCTCGCTGTAACGTGGACTGCACTCACAATTTGTGACTTGAACGTTATGAATAATTTGCTAATGGTTCCGTTGGAGTTGCCACGCCCCCCTTTTGCAGCGGAGCGTCTCAATCAGCACGCAATGATTTTTAGGCACGTGAGGCGAAAGCTACGACCAAACTCCAGGGTTATATAATATAAATGAGTGTATATAAATATACAAATGCATATATATATGTATAGAGAGAGAGAGAGAGAGAGAGAGAGAGAGAGAGAGAGAGAGAGAGAGAGAGAGACTTGTAACATGAGTTGCAAGGTCTCAATATTTACTTTGTAAATTGGCGATGTAAATGGAAAATTGTATAGCAGCTTAACAGTTCGGAAATTGATATTTGTATAATTAATAGAAATTGGTTGCAATAAGAACTTGAACAGTAACTCAAGGGAAATCATAAAGCAAATAAATGAATTTGAGCACTCGAAGCAGTTTGTCTGAATGCATTTATCTAGCTTTCAGCAAGTTCCTAGCTTCTGCCTACAAATATCTATAAAGAAATTAAACTTTATCCGATCAACGTTTTCGAGTATCGCCACAGCTTGAAATTATACATAATGTTTGTCAATAAAATTAAGTAAAAATTAAAAATGAAATGAGACATTTCCCACCCTGGACAATTCCAGGGTTCAATACCAACTATAAATAATTTCTCTCATTTATAGAGTTGAAAGCATATTTCTTGTTAAATGGGCTACGAATAACTTGACTATATCTTCTTTTCCAAGCATTTTTTTTTTCTTTTTATCGAATTATCGAGAATAGATGTAATATGTGGCCCATGTGGCCGTTTATCAGCATTTTATGACAATATAATCGTTGATAATTGACAATTATTGATAACAAACTTTATTATATATAGGTATTATATATAGGTATATATATATATATATATATATATATATATATATATATATATATATATATATATATATATATATATATATATATATATATATATATATGTATGTATGTACATATACACATATATGTTTATGTAGCATATACTATAAGAATCCGTTCCTATCAAATAATTGTAAATATAAATAAATGTAATCATTTTGTTTTTCAATTCCTACAATCTGCCAATGCCAAAAGAGAGATCTTTTTCTATATTTAGCACATATTTAGCCAACTTAACTTAATGTTCAGCATTGTTTTATGTGTTTCAATTGTCTGCTTATCTCTTTTGCCACACACCCACAAAACATTAACAAATAAAGAAATAATTGCTCGTCTCAGTGCCATTGCGAGTCAAAATCTTTTTCACTTTCTCAAGCAAACCGGCTAGACAAACCGGTCAAAGGCAGAGAAACAGTTCTAGCAAATGAACAAGATTCGCTCAAAGCAGAAAACAAAACTGGTACAACATAGACGAGGGCAGGTTCAGCATGTCGGTGTCACCTGGAACTGTGTCTGTGATCTAACCATGAGCGACAGACTTCAAACTCTAAAAAATGTGGCCAAAAACGAATTAGAGGCGAGTGGAAATGGACAACATAGAGTGCAATAGTAGCTGATTGAGACTTTGGGTTCTAATTGGGATATTTCAAGACAAAATTTCCAAATACTAATTACCTGGATTTGGCGTTAAACGAACCTAATTATCTTTTAATTATAACTTTTCCTTCTTATAAAACAGCAACCCATGATGAGATCACTTAAGGAATGTGTCGCCATAATATTTTTAACTTTATAAACAAAAGCGCTAAATCGGATAACTGGAGTGCCGGATAGAACCAACACCACAATTCCAGTTCAATAGTTATACTACCCTAAGCTGGGAGATGGGACATTGTCTAGCCATTTCCCTAGGACATTTTAACAGTTTAAAAATTTACCCATGCTAGCCATCAACTCTGAAATGCTACGGCGATGACGCAGCACTCGCATATTTTGCAGATCTGACGTCAGCGTCGCAGTCTGCGCGTTCTGCAGCTGCTGCGCCTCGGCGCTGGCTGCGCCTGCGATGTTTAGTACATTCGGCTGGGACATTTTAGACAATACTCCTGCTGCTGCTGCTCTGGTTGTTGCTATGTTTAACTTTTTGATATTTTTGGTATATATTATTTGGTGCTTTTTGTTGTTGTCGTCGGGAGAAATTCATTTTGTTTTTATTTCTTTTTTTGCTTTTTTTTTTGCTTTTATTTGTAACACGGAAAATCCGTTCCAGCTATTGTTGTTCGATTGTTGTTGCTGTTGTTGTTTGCATTACAGCAGCTAATTAATCAAAAAATACAGATCTAAAGTCTCAACAAATTGGTTCAAGGCGACAATTTATTCGGCACATTATAAATTCATTATAATTGTAAATTGGTCACGTTTTCTTTATATTTAACTTTAAAGTTGAGTTCATTGTGCTATTTAATTAATTATAGATTAATTGTTTATAAAAACAATCTTCTTTGCTTAAAAGATTTTACTATTATTTACCCTTTCAATTGACTCAAGGGAAAAGTTGTTGAATTATTTGAGATTATTAATTAGATTCGAGATATTTTCATATTTAATTAAAATTTAGGTTGTGTTCCTTTATTTATCTACATATGTACATATATATTTTTATTGAATTTTTCGTATTTTTGCTATATTTGCCATTTTTTTATTTAAATCCGATCTCTGCATAATATAATAAATTACGCGCAATTAAATCAACTTCAACTGTAAGCATGTAACTAGGTACGTCCCATATACATACATACATATGTATACGTACATATATACATATATAGATGTTATTAATATAAACCGCTTGCCGCTGATATACATACATAGATACATATGTACATGTATGTAGAGCTCATAAAAGTTTGCACAACAAATTTGTGCCAAACAAAAGGAAATTTTGCAATGTGTAAAAAAAGTGCAAATATAAACAGCAGCAGCAACAACAACAACATGAAAACGCGTGTGTAAATCAAATATTTATTCCGACTGTAATTGCAACTGCTATTTATTTATTAGTATTATTATTGTTATTATTATTATTATTATTATTATTATTATTATTATTATTATTATTATTATTATTATTATTATTATTATTATTATTGTTATTATTATTATTATTATTATTATTATTATTATTATTATTATTATTATTATTATTATTTCACTTTATATATTAGCTGCAAAGGCAAATTCCGCTGCTGTTAATTTTTGGTGATTTTTTTTTTTTTCATATTTGCATCTTTCAGATTAACGCACGCATCAGATTCAGATGCATAGTTCCGTTAATAATATCCGAAAAGTCTTATTGTGGGAAATAAACACGTCTGCTGATAATAAATGCCCATTGTTTACTTTTGCGACAGCCACAGCCACAGCCAGAGCCAGAGCCAGAGCCAGTGACTAACGGAAGTTGCAGCTTTCAAGAAGCCGTTGCTAGAAGCCGCAACGCGAATATTTAGCGCGCTGTGACATTAAAAATAACAAAAACAACAACAAGAGAAGTGCTGCCACGCTGTTCTCTTTTCGCTACTTCTGCTTCTTTCTACCTGTGACAACAACAGCCGAACAGCCGAATAGCCGATTAACCGAACAGCCGTCTGCCGAAGAAGATAGCGCGCAGAAAACAAATACACTTCACAACGCACACACACACACACAGACGCGCACACGCAGACAGTGACGCAGCACGTGCCCCGATCAACGATCGATTCGAGTTGCGAACGCGAGCGCGTAGCCAAAACGTTGCATCAACGTTGCCGTCACTTTGTTTAATAATAGTAACTAAACCAGTCGACCGCTGCGTTGGCCAAAGCTCTTTCTGCTCATCGCGGCAAGCCAAGCGGTTAAGGTTTTTACCGATTGAAGAGCGCGCACTCTTAAACTCTTAACCGTTTAGCAACTTTCAGCCTGCGCTCTCTCTTTCTCTCTCTCTCTCTCTCTCTCACTATCATTCTCTCTCCACCTATCTTCGTTCCACTCTCTCATGAGCAGTTATGGGAGTTGCGGCAAAAAACAAGAAAACGAAAAAGGTCGAACAGCTGGCAGCCTTTCATAAGTATGTACGCACCGAAAGTGCGAGCAGTGTGGCAACATGTGGGCAATATTAGAGTTTAAATTAAAGCTCATTTTTAAGAGTTGTCCCATAAGCACACAAGGTCGCAGCCGAAACGAGTTTAACCATTGCAGTTGCTGCTCGCAAAGCGAGCTTTTTCATAAAGCTCAATTGTGCTCGCTTTGAGATAATTTTAAGAAGCGGACATTTATGACATTTATTAATTCGTAATTTATATAAATTGAAATACAATTCATTTTCCAATTTCATTTCGATTTCTCTACATACATAAGAATATACGTATGTATATACATATATATCTGTATGTGGTTACTCAAATCTAATCGGTCAATTTCGGTGGCATAAACTCTCGTTATACACATTTCGGCTACGTGAATATATAGCAAATTGTTGTCACAAATGAGTCGTGGCAACTAAAGGCAAATTATAATTACATTTCCGATAAGATTGTAGCAAAACAATAAACAAATACGAAATAGAGGGAATACTTAAGCTGTATGCATGTGTGTGCATAGCTAATATCACACTCTACAAAAAGCGCGCCAAGTGATTCAGATTCACATTCATGTGCAGACAAAACACCCTCCAGGTAGATTACCTTTCCAGGTAAATAGTAAACAATAAAGGAATTCAGTGATACAAATAAATGTAGATATATAATATAGTTATGTAGATGTACTTACATATGTGTATGTATAAGTTTATTATAATGGTATTTGAGTTCACCCAATATACCCTGGACCCATTGAAAGCAGCTAATCAGGATATAATGGATTTGTGAAGATGTACCTAGGGATATAAAGATCTGAAGCTTAAATTAAAACGTAATATATGGTATACCAAAACAGTTCTATTCATATATTGCATTGTGCGAAAATGTTTTTTAAGATATAATTTCTCATAGGCTATTGTTCTACGATCAACGACTATCTATGCAGGCAGATTAAACATCTTTATCTCTCTATTGGGGGTTGGCGAGTTTTAATGTATCGTATCTGTTGTCATATTTTTTATGCCTTACGAAATGAACCCTAAATTCACACTTATAGTCTCTGACATAATGTTCCAGACTGAATTAGTATGTAGATAGATGTATATATATATTATATAGACAACGCAAAAGGAAACTTTAAGTGAATTTTTATTTCAAAAGGAGCAAAAACGAGCAGAAAATGTGAATACTACAATAAACTACACACATTGCTCAGTAGCTTGCCAATTTTAGTTGGATGTTTAGATATGCACTTTTCAAGTATTACTACCTGGAACAGACGGCTCTAGTCGAGACAGCTCGACTACGAGATACCCTGAACCCTGCTAAAAAAAAAAGTGTTACTCTTCTTCTTTACGATCGCATGAGCGCTCGCTCTGCTAACCGCGCAGTTGCTGCTGTGGCTTGGGGGTGGGTTGGGCTGAACTTTGGACGCCTATAACTCCATTTCTAGATGGATGATCTTGATGAAATCAGAGTAAATCAGAAATTTCAGAGTAGATTAAGAGTATCTTAATGTATCTATGTGCCAAATTGCAAGTCTCTAGTATGTGAAATGCGTTTTTTTTAAATTGTTGGCGAAGGGGGCGTGGCATCCAATATCTAAAGATTACATAATCTGTGTATCCATAATATTTATCTAAATATACAAATTTGAAGTCTTTAGCTAAAACGGTGTACAAGTTATGCTCGAAAAACATAAAAATGGAAACGAATTTTCGATTTTTTATCGATAATTTGGAAATGGGATGAGTTATCGAAAAAACAACTAAACAAATAAACTCGTACTGCGCAACTAACATACGAGTGTTCATGTGAAATTTCAGCTCTCTAGCTTTTGTAGTTTCTGAAATCTCGACGTTCATACGGCCGTACGGACAGACGGACAGGGCTCAATCAACTTATTTTCTTATGCTGATCAAGAATATATATACTTTATGGGGTCTTCGATGTTTCTTTCTGCCTGTTACATACATTTTCACAAAACCATTATACCCTGAATTCCCATTTTCAATGTGTTCAGGGTATGAAAAAGATATTCGAAGGAAATATTTACTATAATTCCTAAAATATAAATAGTTGGCTGAAACAATTTATATTCCCAGTCTCAGTTCCCCTAAGATCAGATGTTAATTGAACTATAATTGATAGTTTCCGAATGGAATGAGGCTTAACGTTTGTAGTATCATGTACTCCTCAATATAGTCAGCACGATTATTAATAATCAACTTAGAACACAAAAGGTGAGCAGGTTCTCTTCTGGTCCGTTTAGCTATTTCCAGAGTCTCTTGCCTCGATCATTAGCGGACATTGCTTTCGTCTGATGCTTGGCTGAAACCATTGGAGAATTCTCGGCTGATATACAGACCTTATAGATTAGGCCTCATATATATTATAACTATAACTATGGATTAAGAACCAAGAAAAAAAAAGATCAATATTTTTCAATTTACTTTTCACCTTAAGATAATATTTTTATACCCTGAACCCATTGAAAATGGGAATTCAGGGTATAATGGTTTTGTGAAAATGTATGTAACAGGCAGAAGGAGACGTCGCAGACCCCATAAAGTATATATTCTTGATCAGCATAAAAAAATAAGTTGATTGAGCCCTGTCCGTCCGTCCGTCCGTCCGTATGAACGTCGAGATTTCTGAAACTACAAAAGCTAGAGAGCTGAAATTTCACATGAACACTCATATGTTAGCTACGCAGTACGAGTTTATTTTGTTTTTTCGATAACTCATACCATTTTCAAATTATCGATAATTCGAAAATTCGTTTCAATTTTTTAAGTTTTTTGGGCATAACTTCTACACCATTTTAGCGAAAGACTTCAAATTTGTATATTTAGATAGATATTCTGAATACGCAGTTTATGTAATTTTCATATTTTAGATGCCACGCCCCCTTCGCCACCAATTTGCAAAAAACGCATTTCAAATACTAGAGACTTGCAATTTGGCACATAGATACATTTAGATATTCCTAATCTACTCTGAAATTTTTTTTTAAGATCGTACATCTAGAAATGGAGTTATAGGCGTTCAAAGTATAGCCCAACCCACCCCCAAGCCACGGCAGCAACTGCGCGGAGCTCGCGCTCATGCGATCGTAAAGAAGAAGCGTATCACTTGTTTTGCAGGGTTCAGGGGATCTCGTAGTCGAGCCGTCTCGACTAGAGCCTTCTTACTTGTTTTATTATAAATTGCTTTATAAATAACTAATGGAATTTTTGCATTTTCGAATTGCTTTTACAATGGAACTAACTAAACAAGTTTTATAATAATTGAAGTATTTTTATGTTCAGTAAATATATTTTACAATTACTCAATATGCCCATTGCCTATGGCTATGTAAAAACATGTTTTTCTTATCTGAAATATTACTACTTTACATTCCATTTATTATGGGCTTTTTTTTTCAATTATACGAGTTCCAAGCAATGCAATAAAAACGGAGTAAGAATCTCCCAGGCGGGCTTTACCAACTGAAGAATACTCATTTGTGGCTGAAAAACCAATTCAAAATTGTTTAATGAGTCTGGAAGTTTAAATATCAAAATGTAGAGGCAAGACTCCAAAACAGACGGAAGATACGTAGTATTTTTAATATACCAACACTACAATAGCACGTAAAAATACATATGTATGTATCTTGTAGTATGTATGTATGCATAGATAGAGGATGTTAGCAGCAAGACCATGACGGAGTTTTAAGTTTCTAGGTCCACAATTGCATTGATATCGATAATTTTTTCGATTTTCCAAGCTCCCTATGGGCATAGACATATCCAAAATATATTCTTCAGCCTACATACAATATGTTCCAAAATTCAAGTCTTTAGCACTTTAAATAATGGCATTTCTTGTATTGTAATTATTTGTATACAAATTATGTATTTGTATAGTAATTATTGTAACTGTAATGCTGTGACGGAGAGTGCAGAGTACAAACCCAATATTTTCATTCCGCGAATGGGCACAACATTTGCGATATTTGCGATAAAACCGCTATTAAAATATGTTCAAATTGGATTTGGTTGAGAAATTGAAATGAAATTGGTATTCTTATTCACGATGTCAATATTAGTTTTGTTAAATTTTTGATTAGCTGTTGATTTTTTTATGAATTGCCCCAAGGTGTTTGTCGAGTCTGAATTTTATGAATGACTTGTGATATTATATGCACACAGATCACAAAACTGGCTTATCTGGTCTATGTACATATGTATGTATGTATGCTGATTCCCAGCAATAATATGTTTAATACTATGTTTAATAATGTGTTTAATAAAACTTACGATTATGTTGTGAGTGGATAAATGTCTGGGATATCCATGAATGGACAACAGCTTCGGGTTTCGGAATGGCCTTTGAATTGGTTCGATTTGCTTAAATTTATATTCAATTCGATTCCTTTATGAGCAAATTTTCATGATTCAAGCAAATAGCTTTTAATTCTATGAAAACAGGCACACACACACACATGCAAAGTATGTAAGTGAGTGTGTGTAAATTATGTATGCTTGTAAAAAGTGTTTCAATCTTATGAGTGTCTACAGCTAGCTCTTTGATGTCGTATTCCTTTCGAATCGCTCGCAAGTGCAAATCAATTGGGGCATAACGGCCAAAGCGCCTATTCGGCACGAAAATTTTCTATATTTATACACTGAACCCATTGAAAATGGGAAATCAGGGTATAATGGTTTTGTTAAAAGTATGTAACAGGCAGAAGGAGGCGTGGAAGACCCCATAAAGTATATATATTCTTGATCAGGGTCACGAGAAAAATTGATATAGCTATGTCCGTCTGTCTGTCTGTCTGTCTGTCCGTCTGTCCGTATGTTTGAACGCGTCGATTTCCGAAGATACAAAAGCTAGAGAGTTCATTATTTTTGTGTTAGGTCCGTATATTGCACGCGCAGTACGAGTTTGTTTCAGAAATTCGATAACTTGTATATTTGCAAAGTTATCGATAAACGAATTTATCGGGAATCAGTTAGAAAATTCTAACTAATTCATCTTTAGAATTAGAGTCTCCAAGTCTTCTGCATTTATATAGATACTAATTTAATACAATTTCGGTTTTTGTCAGATTTTGGATTCCGGTCCCCACTTCGGCCCACCACCCCCAAATATGAAATTCATTTCAAATACTAGAGACATGCAGTTTGGTTCAGCATATAGATATTAATATCATAATCATAATCGGAAGATATCAATACGATTGTCCATCTAGAAACAGAATTATTAATCATCAAAGTTTTCTCATCAAAATCCATGTGGCGCAGCAACAAAGGCAACGAGACAGCAAGCCGCTTGCAATGCTTACACACATGCATACACACATACATGCAAACAAGCGTAGATCAGTGTCTAAGTGTGCGCGTGGTTTTGCATGCGTGCAGAAACGAATCGAATAATTCTTGGAATATTATTCGTTCGAAGAAAGGCTCAGGGGATTTCGTAGTCGAGCAGTCTCGACTACAGCTTTCTTACTTGTTTATTTTCCAAATTGTTGGAATGCCCAATCTACACACACAAGCACAGTTACATTGACACGCACACATACACAGTCACGCAGAGAGGAGAGCGAACGAGAACGAGAGAGAGAGAAGGACCGAGACGCACGCGTAGCTGTTGAACTTTCTCAACACCAGTTGAAAACTTGTTGCCGTATGTACGATTGTATGTATGTATATTTGTGTGTGTATGTACATACATACATATATATATATTTACAAATATATATTTTCTTTTGTTTCGCAGAACGCAACCGCGCGGCTGCCGATAGCATTGCCGTCAAATTTATAACTGACAAAGCAAACGTAAGAAAAAATAACAAAAACGTGCAGGCAGAACTGGAAGTGAGCACTGGAAAGGCTGCCGCCAGAGCGAGCCAGCTGCATGTTGCGAATCTTAAGCTTAACGTAAGAGCACATCGTAAGCTGCGCCCGCATTCAGAAATTTTTGATTTACTTAATCAAGTCTGTGAATTTACAGCTCAACTATTTCTTACTTAGCATGCACTTTAATTCAAGCTTTGACATTTCTTATCGCCGCGACGTATTCATTCCAGCGTCATAGCACAATAGCTTTTCAGCTGCTGGAAGCGACTAATGAGAGAGTTGGAGCGTACTGGTGATCAAACAGCTGAGCGATGGTGCCGTGGTACGAAATACCATTTTAAATGATTTAATATAAAATTTAACTTTAGAAAATTTATGGTTAAAAACTTATTTTTAAAAATGCTGAAAAATACAATGAACAAAATATTATATAATAATATCAAATGTCGATATTAAATTGAAAACAAAAAATAAACTTTTATATAAAATAGCATATTTAATTAATAATACAAAACTATTATCGAAGTTACTTATTTTTCATAATAATAAAAAGTTACTATTTTTTATAGAAAAAATAAATAAATAAAATTTTTTTTTCCAATACAGTTGACATTAAATGTATAATATATAACATAATTGCAAGCTTGATAATTAAGAATAATAAAAGCATTGTATATACATATATTGTCTTTGTATATATATGTATGTATATGTATATAACCCTTTTCCATAACCTATTGTATCCACATAGCTGAATATCAATTTTTTTTAATAATGTAAAAATCTAGAATATGTCATATATGAAGTGCAATACGTGGACTTGAGTTTGATTTATCTGATCAAGATTCCTTCGAAATTTAATTGTGCTTAAAATGTGGAATATGCCAAAGCATATAAGACAAAGTTCATGTTTTCCTCAAAAGAGCTATAAATTCTGTTATACAATTCATTTTGCAAATTGGGCTCGTATTTACCTGTACATATAGCAACAGGTAAACAGAATAGAAATCACTTCTAAATAGATTGATAATAATAACGCTCGTAATCGAAAAAAAAAACACTCAAAGATACGAGCGTAAATCAAAATAATTCATTGCCTTTACAGGGTGTTAATTTTAGTACAACTTTAAATGAAATAATATTTTGGTCGGTTTGTTCTTCATATAATATTTTATTTATTTTGTTATTAATTTTTTTCTCATGTTTTCGTTTTAATAGCTTTATAAATTGTTTCATTTTCTCAGAAAAAATAATGTATTAATGATCTAATCTATCAACTACGTACATTCAGTTTTTTTTTTTCATATAAATTGTTTAAGCATATATAAATGTATACATATATGTATATAAGTTTATAATTATTTATAAATGTAGTAAACTGTATTTTGTATGCTTTTTGACATTTTTGAATTTTGAATGGTTTTATTTTTGCTTTTATTTTTATTTTTACAGCGATCCCTTGCAGCGTTTTCCAAATATGTTAATCAAAAATAGTTACATTTATGCGGTTTATTATTCCAGTTATATATACATACATATATGTATAAGTATGTATGCCTAATCTATAGCACATTAAATTTGCTTATAAAGCTACTGCATTTAGTGTTGTGTGTGGTATTGCTTAAAGAATTCGCATTAAGAAACTAAATTTAGATTTGAACTGCCAACAAGAAAAATAAATCAAATGATTGTACAAATAAAAACTTTTGATTAGAAAGAAGCAAATGTAAGTCCTATACGAAGATTACGATAAATATTTTTGTTTATATATATGCACTATATGTACTGATATTGAATTAATATATATAAAAATATATATGTATGTATGTTATATATTTATATTTGCAATTTGTATATTACAAAAAATCATAAGCGTCTCGTTTGCGTGATTACATTGATCTAAACAGATGCATGGCAATTGTTGATTTGATTTATCATATATATACTTATATAGAAATATATATACTTATATATTGGAAAAATCAAATGAACTACTGCAACACATCCCTTAACGTTTTTCCATGTTTTTTGTTTGTTTATAGATTTCATAACTTTTGTATATATAATTCTATTTATATATATATATATATATATATATATATATATATATATATATTTTTTTATTTTATTTTTTTTTTTTTTTTTTTTTGACACAATGTGTTTCGTTTACGCCCACCGTCCAGACGCCCTTTAGGCATCCGACAGATCACAGTAAGCGGTTCCTCCTCCTCCTCCGACTCCCCCACCGCTGCTGTTGCCCGTAGCCAACGTCTTCTGCTCGTCATCCATGAGTGCATCGGCAAACTCAACGCTCGCCTCATGATGATTCACCTGCGGCGAGGAGCTGCTCTCGCCGCAATTTGTGGCATACACATGCCGTCTGCTGCCCCCGGGCAACTGACTCGAGTCATCTGTGTCTGCATCTCTTATGGAATTGAATGCATTACATGCATTCGCATTCGGCGAACAGGTGTCATCATTGGGTGGATAAACGTGACGATGATAGCTCCCTCCCCCGCTGCCACCGCCACTTATGCTGCCATCTCCATCCAGCTCCGCATCCCGTACGCTTCCAAACACCGGCGTATGCGAGGAGCTCTTCCGCAACGAGGCCGGCGGCGACCAGATGGTCTGATACAGAGGAGAAGCGAAGACGTACATGTGATTTAGATATTCCATGTCGTAGCTGGGTTGATAGGAGTCTGTTTCCAGCGGGTTGTACGTATGCTGATACATCGGCGTCTGCCGGCAGCTGGCCGAGCCAGAGGCGCTGCCCGCATAGTGTGGCGTATCGTAGTTCTGTGAACGCGTCGAGCTACTCAGCAAATGAAGCTGGCCGTGGCCGCCGTGACTCCCGCCCGCACTGCTGCCACCCCCACCCGTTCGATGCACAGGCAGCGTGGCATAGATGCCGCGATACGCCTCATACGGTGTCTGTGGATAGTACGCATCACTCCATCGCACATGATTCGGCGTGTAGTCGCCTTTGGCATACAACTGCGATGAAAATGGGGGAAATTTAGTATGTGAAAGGCGTTCACAGTGATTCGACAATTCTCACCTGTATGGGTCGACAGAAGCCCTTATTCATATGTCTTGGCACGCCCAGCGTGTAGCTGTGGCTGAAGCCGACCTCTGGGCTTAGAAGATACTCGTGAAACTTGTTGGGAAAGAATTCAATTTTCTTGTAGTTGTTGTAGATTTCCGGCTGTGGAATTTAAAGAGACAACAATTTAGTATAGGTAATAATAAAATAAAATGAGAGCCGTACAGTTAGGTTCTTCTTCTTCTTGTAGCTGGCCCAGTTTTGAGCCTCGAGTATGAGTTTGCCACCGGGCCGCAGTTGATTGAAGATGCGTTTGAAGGCCAGCTTAAGGCCCGCGTCCCCAAAGTTGAGATGTATCCACTTGGTGACCGATAGACACAGTATGAGATCGTATTGCTGGGTGTCATTCGCCATCAAGGACTCGTCCTTCAGCACATAGTTCGTTTGGCGAAAGAAAACATTTTGCGGAAATTGGTTCTTGCAATTGGAATTGAGTGGAGATTTTCCCGTGGGCGGCAGCTGGGGCATGCCACCGTAGGTGAGTGGAAAGGAGATGGGAAAGAATTCGTGCGGCTTGACCATCAGTGCGTCCAGTTTCTGCTGCTGCTCCAAATGATGATGATTGTGACTATGATGATGGTGATGATGATGGTGGTGATGGTGATGAAGCTGTTGCAGGTGTTGCAGTGCCAGCTGCTGCTGCTGCTGCCGTTGTTGCAGCTGTTTCTGCTGCTGATGCGCCCTCCGTCGCTTCTTGCCACGTCGCGTCTTTTTATGCCCATCGGTCGACTCCCCTTTATCGAATATTGACTGCGGCTGCAACTGCTTAATCTCTTGCACTGGGCGGTCTTCCTCGGGTATGCGCACAAATATCGATAAGTTACGGCGCGCTCGGGCAATCAGTTGACGATCGATGTCAATGCCCAGAATGCTCTTGGGTGCCAAATGACGAGCCACTGTGATGGTCATGTGGCCCACATTGCAGCCAATGTCGAGAATGTCTTTGTTCTGGAACAGTTCCACGTGCTGCTCGAACACCTGCAGTCGCACGTCGCGAAACTCGTTCAGCTGTCGAAATTCCACATAGCGATCGAAGTTTCCATATCGATATTTGAGACCGTCCGCCCGGAATTTGGGCGTCGCCGTATGCAGTGGAGGGATCAACGCAGGCTCCAGCATCAACCCAACCACTGGCTGACCTTCATTTGCTGCAGCTGCTCCTGCTGCTACATCTGCTTCTGCTGCCACGGCTGTCGCATCATCCGCTGCAATCGTATCCGGTTCCCCGGCCGTGTGCGACGTTGCTGCGGAAACGGTACTCAACGGACTGCCCAGCCCATGTTCCGACAGATCGGGCGTATCATCGCGTTGAATGTCCACAACTGAAAGCAAAAGAGGATTGTAGAGTTTGTGATCATTTGGTTGCTTCTTGCATTTACCCTCGATGAACGGCCTGTGCGGCAGCTCTTCCACGGGACTCAGCTGCTCCGTCTCGCTAAAGGATGTCGAGCGTCGCGTGCTTGGCTTGCGTGCCCCACTTGGCTGCAGGAGGCGTGGCGGTCGCTTCCACGCGCCCGGCTGAGGCACCACAGGACTAACAATTTTATCCAGGGCATCGTGTCGATGGAATTTCTATGCGAAGATCAAGAATTTCAATTAGTATTATAGGTTAATATGCTTTACGATTTCCTCATGCCTCTTAATGCTTAACCAATTTGCAGTTTACAATTGCATCAATAGTTTCTTAGGAACATGATATTTGAGATTTTCTACAGTATTACCACACATACAATTATTCATTTATAATGTCCACTAAATTATGCATAACTGACAAACTTCGGTACGTATTTATTAGCTTTTACCAACGCAAAAAAAAAAAAAAAAAAAAAAAAAAAACCCAAACAAAATTCTTTCTATGCCGCCCCTGACCCCTTAACACCAATCTGAGAAACGCTTCAACAAGCAGCAAAACAAAAACATAAAAAACAAATAAAGCTGTGCTCTATTCAAGACTGCTCGACTAGGAGATTCACTGAGCCCTGTAAAGAATTAATATTATAATAAGCGAGGGTATAATGTGTCTGCCAAATTTCAAGTCTCTAGTATTATAGTACAGCGAAGGGCCACGGCATCTACCTAAATATAAATTTCAAGTCTCCAACTCAAACTATGTACAATCTATACTTAAAAAACTTATTAGCTTTTGTAGTTTACGAAATCTCTGAATTCATACGGACAGACGAACAGTGAGGGTTATATTTACTCAGCTCGTCGCGCTGATCAAGAAATGTATTGTTTATGGTGTCTGTCACACCGCTTTTTGCCTGATACAAATATTATCAAAAAACAATTATACCCTATATTCCCATTTTCAATTTGTTCAGGGTGGTATAAAAACAGCCAAAAGCAATCAAAACAAAGCAAGTGATTGACTTGCTTCCACAACAACAACAACAACAGTAAGGGCCCAAGTTTAAGCTCACACTCACACATACACAACATAGTTTCATACACTCATACACCCATTCCCATCGATTTCAATTCCGTTTCGTTCCCACCTTGCTCTTTTGAGAATTGTTGCTCTCACTGATTTTGCGTTTTCTGCTGCCGCCGCCGAAGCCGGCTGCGCTGCCAGCTGCAAAGCTCAGACCTGTGCCGCCAACACCGTAACATGCACTGTCCAAATCCAAGCGCAAATCTCGACTAGCCAACGCGCGACGATCGGCCAGCGTGGACGCTACTGCTAGCGCCGCTGCTGACGTCGAAACGTCTGTTGTAGCTACGCTCAGGGCCACATCATCTGCGCTGCTGTTTACACTGCCGCTGCTGATGTTGCTGCCTCCAGTCGCTGTCAGCGTGTTGCAGTTGCTGCTGCCACTGCTAGGCAGCTCAGCAACAGCGGCCACATGTTGCAGTTGCTGTTGCAATTGTTGCTGTGGCTGTGCTTGTTGTAGTGGCGACGACGTTAACGCTGGTGCCGGTCGTATAAGGTTACATTCCATTTGTTCCTGTGGCGAGAGCGTTTGTGCTCCAGCTGCTAGAGCTGGCGTAGCCGTTTCCTCCATCGCAGTGGCCGCTGCCTGAGGAGAGCGAGAGCGCACATGCGCCTTCTGTTGTGCCAATTCCAATGTTTCAACTGACGCAGACGCTGCCGCCTCGCTCAGCAGAGTTGTGGCGCTCAGCGCAACCACTGGTGACGTCGCAGCCGTTGTTGCTATTACTGCAGCCTCAGTAATCGCTGCAGTTGTTGCTGCTGTTAATATTGTGGCTGGAGTTGAAGTGGCTGTGACATTGACGGTTGCGTCGACTATCTCTGCCGCTGCTGCTTCTACTGCTGTTGTTTTTGCTACTTTTGTTGCTGGCCCATCTTCCAGTGAAATCGAAAGCGTTGCCGCCTCAGCAACGCCGTCGGCAACGACGACTGCGACATCATCGCCGGCATACGACGTGTTATTGGAATCGAAACGCCGACGCTTGCGATTCTTGCGCTGCCTGTGCTGCCGGTGGTGTGGCTGCTGCTGTTGCTGTAGCTTCAAGTGACTTCCACGAGTCAGCATGCCGCCCCGCTTCATCGGCGATGTCAGCTGCTTCTCGTATTCCATCGAATCGACTGGATCAAGCAGATGCAGCGGATCGTGTATATTCGGCGGTATTATCACCTCCACCTTTGGCGGCGTCGTTATCGGCGACTGACGTGGCGTCGTCGCCGGCGTATTGTTGCTAGATGATGCATTCGACGTATTCTCGTGCTGCAGCGAATTCAAGTTGAGCGGATCTGAAATGTTGCCGCCCAGCAGAAACTTCGTAGGCGGCACTATCACCTCCTTGCGTAGACGCTTCTCGGACAGGAAGAACTTGGAGCGGCCGCAGCAATAGTGCACGGCGTTCGCTGCCGCTGCTACTGCGCTGCCAGAATTGATGCTGCTGTTGCCGCTCAGCGAGCTGGTGTCCTTATTGCTTTGCGAATCCTTGCCGGCTGCGTTGCCGACGCTCCCATTGCAGCCAGTCACCAGGCAGCAAGTGTGATTCGCATTGTTACCGGAGCACAACACGTGATGATGATGACCTCTGTTGAATGAGAGAGGGAAAAGCCGATCAATGCATGTATGTAGATAAATTATAAATATTTTGCATGCAACTTTTAATAGCTAACTATATTTCTATTATTAAATTATATTCATTCGTCTACTCAATATTCATTTTGTCATTTATTATTCGCAACTTCTTGAATCTTGGCTACATTGAAAGCAAAAGGATTTTCTGGTTAATTCATTGATTTAATTTCAATTGGAAATCAAACATGGGCATTTATTTAGTATCCATGGAGAAGAAATCCTTTTTATATGACCGTAAATATTTATATACATAAATAATTAAATTTATTTTATTTTTAATATGTTGACAATTCTTGAGCCAAACTTAAGAAAATTAAAATTATATAAACATGAAGCCTACACAAAAGTACAAAATATTTAAAATAACAATAGTATCACCAACCCGATGGAGGTGTTTTATTTGCCAGACCGGCCAGCTATGCCCCAATTCACAACCAAAAATGGTCAGTAATACTATTGAAACTAAGAAAAATAGAAAGTGTTAATTGAAAACTTAAAATTAAAATTATAGGTACTTAGATAAGATTTTATCCTAACAATTTATAATAATTCATAAAATAAAATACAGTGAGAACAAGTAAGAAGGCTCTAGTCGAGACGGCTCGACTACGAGATCCCCTGAACCCTGCAAAAAAAGTGATACTCTTCTTCTTTACGCGCGTATAAGCGCGCGCTCTGCTAACCGCGCAGTTGCTGCCGTGGCTTGGGGGTGGGTTGGGCTATACTTTGAACACTTATAACTCCATTTCTAGATGCATGATGAAATGCTTGATGAAATTTTCAGAGTAGATTAAGAATATCTAAATGTATCTATGTGCCAAATTTCAAGTCTCTAGTATTTGAAATGCGTTTTTTGCAAATTGTGGGCAAAGGGTGCGTGGCATCCAAAATCCAAAAATTACATAATCTGCGTATCCATAATATCTATCTAAATATACAAATTTAAAGTCTTTAGCTAATGTTAGTTATGCCCAAAAAACTTAAAAAATTGAAACGAATTTTCGAATTATCGATAATTTGAAAATGGGATGAGTTATCGAAAAAACAAAATAAACTCGTACTGCGTAGTTAACATACGAGTGTTCATGTAAAATTTCAGCTCTCTAGCTTTTGTAGTTTCCGAAATCTCGACGTTCATACGGACGGACGGACGGACGGACGGACGGACAGACGGACAGGGCTCAATCAACTTATTTTTTTCTGCTGATCAAGAATATATATACTTTATGGGGTCTGCGACGTCTCCTTCTGCCTGTTACATACATTTTCACAAAACCATTATACCCTGAATTCCCATTTTCAATGGGTTCAGGGAATAAAAAGGAAAATGAATATAAAATTCATAATTAGAGATGAAGAGAGAAAATAAAACATAGGAGTATCAATTATTATCAGCAGCATCAACTCTGGGAATTTCGAGTAATTTCAGTAAGATGAGCTGAAAGCAATGATTTTATTAGCGGAAGAGATAATAATGACGGAAGGTCAATAAGTAGAAGCCTACTATAATAGGAAGGTAGACGTAAATTGCTGTCCCAATTTAGATCCCTTAAAGCAAAGAGAAGAAACTGTTTCTGGACCGATTCAATGCGATCCTGATTCAGTTTATACTGCGGAGACCATACAACTGAGCAGTATTCTAAAACAGGGCGCACGAGTGAAATAAGCAACTGCTTAGTAATGAATGGATCTTTAAATTCCTTAGACCATCGTTTAATAAAGCCAAGCACACATTTGGCTTCATTTGTGATGGCAGAAATATGCAGATTGAAATTAAGTTTATTGTCAAAGAGAACGCCAAGATCTTTGACGGTAAAAATGCGTTTTAAGGAAATATTGTTAATACTATAATCAACAATGTGTGGAATAGTTAATTAAATAATTTGTATAAATATGTCGATACGATATTTGTATACTTTAAACCCATTACAAATGGGAAATCATGATAAAAATGGGTTTGAGAAAGGAGGCGTGACAGACCCCATAAGTTACATATACACAAATAATCCGGATCAAGGCTGCGGACTGACTGCTTTCGGCCCTCCTTCCGTCCGACAGAACCTTATAAACACATAAGTTTATATCTAAAAGATCGCCCATAGTCAGGCTGGCTGTTAACGTTTTATTATTTGTTTAAATTTACAATTACTTATTTTTAGCAACTTCTTATATCCACCACAACCATTTCTATTAACAGTTACGTTACGTCACAATTTTGCTTGTTTTTGTTGTAAAATAAATTTCGTTAACAGACATTTGCAACGTAACTTAACCGCATTTTGAATTATACTGTTAGGGAATATTACCTGTGTGGCAGCATCTTTTTGTACTGCTGCTGCTGCCCCTTCAGGCCGTGGCCGTGGCCATGTCCGCCCAGCTTGGCGTCCATGGGTAGACCGTTGCCCACAATCGCTGCCGCAGTCTGCGCCAGCCGCGTATTATGGTTGTGATGATGGTGGTGACCGGCGCTGTTAACAGCGCTGCCAACGCCGGCGGAGCCAGCCGCTACGCTGTGATGTGTGCCGGCTTGATGCACGCCGCTATGGGCGTGGCTGCCAGCTATTTGATTTTTTATATTCTGTATGTTCTCCAGATCGGCCTTGTGGGCGGCAACAGCGGCCGCGTTGGCCGCGGCGCCTGATGCTGGCAGCGAGCCGACGCCGGCGCCGGCAGCTGCCTGAGCAGCGACGCCGCTGCCGTTGGCCGAGTGATGTGACGCATAGGGGTGATGATGGTGTTGATGCTGCTGCTGAGCGCTGGCGCCGACGCAAGCGCTGGCATTGTATTTACCGCTACTCTTATGCTGTCGTTTGCTCCAGGCTTTACTGCTGCTGCCGCTGCAGGCACTGCCGCCGCTGCCGCTGTTGCTGGTGCTTTTGTGCTTGGTTGATTGCTGTTGTTGTGCTGGCGCTCGAAACTGATGATGCGTTGCCGTCGACGTTGACGTCGGCATCGAGTGTTGCCGCGGTGACTTTGCTTTGATTTCTGGTTGTTCGTCTGACTGTTGTTGATGAGGCTGCTGTTGTTGTTGTTGTTGTTGTTGCTGTTGTTGTTGTTGTTGTTGTTGCTGCTGCTGCTGTTGACGCCTTGGGCTTTGCTGCAGCCGCAACGTGGGCGTCATGCTCGATCTGGTTACGCGACACTCACTGGGACTGACGCTGCTTGATTTATCCATACTTTTCTTTCTATAGTCTGCAAACTTAAATTACTTTTTTGCACTTGGGGTATTTGTTTTTATTATTGTTTGCTTTATTTGCACACTATTTTTAAACAAAAATGTTCCGCGTCATTTTAGCTCTTGATATGAGTTGTTCACTGTCGCGCCATCTATTAACCGAAGAGAAACAGGGATATTTAGTAATTAATAATTCTATGGAATTTGTCTACAAATTAATGAATATATGGAGCATGAATTTCAGTAGTAGTAGTAAAATAAATACAAAAACAAAAACAAATTGTTTAATACAATTTTTTCTATTATATTTTCATATACTTTTTATTTCAAAAATTAATTAGTGAATTTGTTTTATTGAATTTATTTAAATATTTTAATTACAGTGGCTCACAGCTTATTTCGTGCAGCGGTATAGTAAAACTTTAAAGACGTATTCCCGCTAAACCAGTAAAGATATCCAAAAAATTTAAATGAGGTCTTATTTATTAGTCATCCATTATATATTAAAGCAGTTCAATTTTTTTTTATTCTATGAAATAACATTTGAAACTAAAGAAAGCTGAAAAAACTGGCTTTTTCTATGTCACAGCTTATTTCGTGCACTGCACTTAATACAAATTATCAACAAATTCTTAAATTAGTATTTTGTATGAACTCCTTTATGTTTAATAACCTCTTACAAACGTGATTCCATCCAGTTTACCAATTTTTGAGTGACTTCACTGGCGATTTTTTGCCATTATTCCAAAAAGGCAATTTTCAGGTCATTTTCATTAAACATAAGGGAGTTTAGCTAAAACGGTGTAGAAGTTATGCTCAAAAAACCTAAAAAATTGAAACGAATTTTTTATCGATAATTTGGAAATGGGATGAGTTATTGAAAAAACAAAACAAACCCGTACAGCGTAGCTAACATACGAGTGTTCATGTGAAATTTCAGCTCTCTATTTATTGTAGTTTCCGAAATCCCGACGTTCATACGGACAGACGGATGGACGGACGGACGAACAGACGGACAGGGCTCAATCAACTTATTTTTTTATGCTGATCAAGATTTATAAGTTTTCGATTAATAGACAAAAAGTTTCCAGCGGGACTCGAACCCAGGTCATTTAAAATAACATGTAATCGTTAGCTAAACCTAAATCAATTCACAGCTGGTGAGCTCATCAGCTGATCGGCAGCTTATGACGAAAAAAAAAATGCTTGCCACGCAGCGTGGCAAATTGAAAAAGTTGTTTTAGTTTTTGCTTAAATGCACAATTCATATGCGTCATATGTTTATAAATTATTATCAATTGGCAGCATTCATTTTATAATAAATAAAGAAATATAAAAAAAAAATTTTAAAAATAATAATTTTTGAAAAAATGTTTTCTGTGGGATTCGAACCCACGCACCTATGTAAGTATAGCTTACCACCAGCGCCACTGCCCTGATGTGGGCTTTGTTAACTAAAACCAAATAAGGCATTGCTATAGATCATTTTGACAAAACTAAAATAACGATCGAAAAATTAAAAATTCAGTCACAATTCTTAGAATATTCTGGCATGCAAACTTTTATATGCATACATAGAAAATTGTGTGTATTCTCGTATAGTGTGTACATGTGTAAATCTGTATGTACATATGTATAGGAAAAACATTTGTCGCTTGCCATGTACGTTTTCTAATTGCCGAAATATTTCGTTAATTAAATGTTTAATAAATAAATAAGATGCACCTATGGGAACAAAGTATTTCGCAGTTAGTTGCGCCTAACTGCAATGTTCTTACTTGTTTTTGGATATCTTTACTGGTGGCTGGCTGTGAGCCACTGTATATAACAAGTAAGAAAGCTGTTGTCGAGACTGCTATACTACGAAATCCCCTGAGCCCTACTTCGAACGAATAATATTCCAAGAATTATTCGATTCGTTTCTGCACGCATAAGAAACTGTACATGCAAATCCACAAGCACACACACACGCTGATCTACGCATGTGTGTGAGCATTGCAAGCGTCTTGCTGTCTCGCTGCTTCGCTGCTGCGTCGCATGGATTTTGATGAGAAAACTCTGATGATTCATAATTCTGTTTCTAGAAGGACAATCGTATTGATATCTTCAGATTATGATTGTGATATTCATATCTATATGCTAAACCAAACTGCATGTTTCTACTATTTGAAATGCATTTTTTTCATATTTGGAGGTGGTGGGGCTAAGCGAAGATACTAATTTAATACAATTTCGGTTTTTGTCAGATTTTGGATTCCGGTCCCCACTTCGCCCCACCACCACTATTAATGATCAAAATTTTCTCATCAACATCCATGCGGCGCAGCAGCAAAGCAGCGAGACAGCAAGACGCTTGCAATGCTTACACACATGCATACACACATACATGCAAACAAGCGTAGATCAGTGTCTAAGTGTGCGCGTGGTTTTGCATGCGTGCAGAAACGAATCGAATAATTCTTGGAATATTATTCGTTCGAAAAAGGGCTCAGGGGATTTCGTAGTCGAGCAGTCTCGACTGCAGCTTTCTTACTTGTTTATTTTCATTAATGTAGTTTTTCCTTTAACTTTTTTAAACAAATTAATTAATTATTATTATAAACTCACTTCATCAGGATTTTGTTTTTCACTATTTTTTTTTTTTTTAAGTATTTTTCACTTAAGATTTCAATAAATTTTTTTTTCGCATATTGTATTTTAGACAATCTCACACATTTTGCTGCTCAGCCCGCAACCTTTCCGGGGTCTGAGATGATGTCACTGTGTCCAGAATTGATGCGGACATCCTTAAACACGACGGAAAATGCGTATTTAAACATTTTATTGCATTTGTCTTTTTCCTATGTTAAAGTTATAATTTAATCTTGTTTTTCTGCTCTTAACACACTTTTTTAGCTGCCATTAAACATACGAACTTTGTTCAATATTTTTGTTTTTCAACTTCTGTTGCAAACTTTATGCTTCCGTTGCACGTTTACACTTCCTTTTCCTCTCGTGTATTGAGCTGCAAGAAAAAAAAAAAAAACAAAAAAATCAATTAACAAGTAAGAAAGCTGTAGTCGAGACTGCTCGACTACGAAATCCCCTGAGCCCTTCATCGAACGAATAATATTACAAGAATTATTCGATTCATTTCTGCACGTATAAGAAACTGTACATGCAAAACCACGCGCACACATACACGCTGATCTACGCTTGTATGCATGCATGTGTGTATGCATGTGTGTGAGCATTGCTGGCAACTTGCTGTCTCGCTGCCTTTGTTGCTGCACAACATGGGTTTTGCTGCAAAAACTTTATTGATTAATAATTCTGTTTCTAGATGGACAATCGTATTCATAATCTCTTCAGATTATGAATATGATATTCATATCTATATGCTAAACCAAACTGCATGTTTCTACTATTTGAAATGCATTTTTCACATTTGGGGGTGGTGGGGCAAAGTGGGGAATCCAAAATCTGACAAAAACCGAAATTGTATTAAATTAGTATCTATATATATATATGCAGAAGACTTGGAGACTCTAACTCTAAAGATGAACGAGATATAATTTTATAACTGGTTCCCGATAAATTCGTTTATCGATAACTTTGCAAATATACAAGTTATCGAATTTCTGAAACAAACTCGTACTGCGCGCGCAATATACGGACCTAACACAAAAAGAATGAACTCTCTAACTGTTGTATCTTCGGAGATCGACGCATTCATACATACGGACGGACGGACGGACAGACGGACATGGCTATATCAACTTTTCTCGTCACCCTGATCAAGAATATATATACTTTATGGGGTCTGCCACGCCTCCTTCTGCCTGTTACATACTTTAACAAAACCATTATACCCTGATTTCCCATTTTCAATGGGCTCAGGGTATAAAAGTGGGCAAAAATTAATTGCAAATTTAATTAACGGTATTAATTTGAGCAAAAAGCTCTCAATAAATACACACACATACACACACATACACACAGAGAGACAGAGAGAGAGAGAGAGAGAGAGAGAGGGACAGAGAGAGAGAGAGAGAGAGAGAGACAGAGAGAGAGAGAGAGAGAGGGACAGGGACAGAGACTGAGACAGAGACAGAGAGAGACAGAGACAGAGAGAGAGACAGAGAGAGAGAGAGAGAGAGAGAGAGAGAAAGAGAGAGAGAAAGAGAGAGAGAAAGAGAGAGAGAAAGAGAGAGAGAAAGAAAAACGCATAAAACGAAAACCGACCCTTTCGGGGCTGTTCGCCTCAGACACACTTCAGCAATATTTTGCATTAAATATTTGCATAGTTAGCCACCAACAACTAGTCAGCGAGCGAGATAGTGGAGCAACGACACAAACGAGAATTGAAAAATTGAGCACAGACATTTCCCTGCACCCAGAACCCAGCATCCAGTTGGTTGGCTCATCCCCATCCCTATGCCCACCCTATTTTCAGCTAGCTGTGGCTTAGCAACCCAAAGCTAAACTTAACCCACAGTTGAGATCCAATCGCGTCAGTGGTTCACTGTGCTAAAGATGGCACTTTTTCTGTTTTAAATAGATGTTCACTTCTTTTAATCGATATATCGATAGACAGACATATTTTGCTCATTGGCTTACCATTATTTGCAATCTAAATTGTAATTGCTTCTCAAATTTACATTTTATTTTCTCTTTCTCTTCCTCCTTTTCTCTTTTTGTCCCTTAAATTTAAAACTTGATAAACTCAAACACAACTCACGCGCCTATCACTGGGGAGTGCATTTATATTTACAATGCAAATTGTGGCTGGCTGGCTGCCTGGCTGGCAGCACTCTTTTACCTATCCATTCGTGGTGGTTTTGTGGATTGCAACCAAGCAAAAGCTGAAGCGCAAGCGGACGCAACCGAGCGGAGAGGCACAGCCAACAATTCCAAGACCAATGTGTCCACAACAACAACAACACACACATCCCCATTCACTAAACAAGTAAGACAGCTGTAGTCGAGACTGCTCGACTACGAAATACCCTGAGCCCTTCTTCGAATTATTCGATTCCTTTCTGCACGCATGCAAAACCACGCGCACACATAGACGCAGATCTACGCTTGTATGCATGTATGTGTGTATGCATGTGTGTGAGCTTTGCAAGCGTCTTGCTGTCTCGCTGCTTTGCTGCTGCGTCGCATGGGTTTTGATGAGAAAACTTTGATGATTAATAATTCTGTTTCTAGAAAGACAATCGTATTGATATCTTCAGATTATGAAAGATATTCATATCTATATGCTAATCTGACAGAAACCGAAATTGTATTAAATTAGTATCTATATATATGCAGAAGACTTGGAGACTCTAACTCTAAAGATGAACGAGATATAATTTTATAACTGGTTCCCGATAAATTCGTTTATCGATAACTTTGCAAATATACAAGTTATCGGATTTCTGAAACAAACTCGTACTGCGCGTGCAATATATGGTATTCCATACACGTTCATACATACGGACGGACGGACGGACGGACGGACGGACGGACGGACAGATGGACATGGCTATATCAACTTTTCTCGTCACCCTGATCAAGAATATATCTCTGCCACGCCTCCTTCTGCCTGTTACATACTTTTAACAAAATCATTATACCCTGATTTCCCATTTTTAATGAGCTTAGGGTATAATGACCAAGCGGGAGGGGCAATAAAAGATTTAAAACATAACTGGGATGTTGTCTACGTTGAACATAAAAAAGAAGATTGCCGCAGTTGGGAGTGCACGACTAGCCGATAGCGTGCATACAGCTGATACTCCACACTTCCTATACTTAAACATAGCAAAAACTACACAATATAACAGTAAGAATCAGGTGAGAGCGACAGCTCCGTGAGGGATTAAAATATATACAGTTGAGCGCACATAAAGCTTTTAACCTCAATATAATAAACCCAACGAAAGCTACTTGCTCTAGGCTACTTTGTCACCCCTACTGTTGCTCCACTACAAAAAAGCAATTGTTTAGCCAGAGACAAACAGAGAGAAAGGAGCGGCAAGGAAGGAAAGAATGCGTGTGTCTACGTGGTTTCCACTCTAGGTTTCATTTCTGTATTTTTTGCTCTGAGTGGCCAACGGATATCGTCAATTTTGTTAATTTTGTAAAAACTTCTTAACGTCCCATTTCACATCTCTTCTTCTGTTCGTCCTCTGCAAGCAGAGAAAGTTGTTTTTAGTTAGCCCAAATGTAATTTGCATGTAAATCAAATTAGTTCATTTGTCGCAGGACCAGGCCCTACCTTAACTTCCAACTGCTGCCACAAGTGGCAGTTCGCCAAGGTCTGTTCAAAAATTCCACCTGACAATAAAAATGAGGTTAAGGCTGAGGCTGAGGCTTGTGCTGCGCGCTTGTATTTATACCCTGAATGTATGTATGTAACAGGCAGAAGGACGCGTCGTAGATCCCATAAAGTATATATATTCTTGATCAACATAAAAAATTAGTTGATCTAGCCCTGTCCGTCTGTCCGTATGAACGTCGAGATTTCGGAAATACAAAAGCTGGAGAGCTGAAATTGAAATCACATGAACACTCGTATGTTAGTTACGCAGTACGAGTTTATTTTGTTTTTTCGATAACTTATCCAATTTCCAAATTATCGATCAAAGATAAGTTCAATTCGTTTGCATTTTTTATGTTTTTTGAGCATAGCTTCCACACCGTTCGAGCTAAAGACTTCAAATTTGTTTATTTAGATAGATATTATGGATACGCAAATTTTGTAATTTTTAGATTTTGGATTCCACGCTCTTTTCGCCATCAAATTAAAAAAAAAAATGCATTTCAAATACAAGAGACTTGCAATTAGATACATAGATACATTTAAATACTCTTAATCTACTCTGAAAATTTCATTAAGGTAGTCTATCTAGAAATGGAGTTATAAGCGTCCAAATTCAGCCAAACCCACCCCCAATCCACGGCGGCAACTGCGCGGTTAGCAGAGCTTGCGCTCATGTGTTCGTAAAGACCATATCAATTTTATAATAAGAGTTAAGAGTAACCAAAAAAAAAAAAAAAAAAAAAAAACAAACACATAACTCCATTTCTAGATGCATGACCTTGATGAAATTTGCAGAGTAGATTAAGAGTATCTATATGTATCTATGTGCCAAATTTAAAGTCTCTAGTATTTGAAATGCATTTTTTCCAAATTGGGGGCGAAGGGGCGTGGCATCCAAAATCCAAAAATAACATAATCTGCGTATCCATAATATCTATCTAAATATACAAATTTGAAGTCTCTAGCTAAAACAATGTAGAAGTTATTCCCAAAAAACGTAAACAATTGAAACGAATTTTCGATTTTTAATCGATAATTTGGAAAAAGGATGAGTTATCGAAAAAACAAAATAAACTCGTACTGCGTAGCTAACATACGGGTGTTTATGGGAAATTTGGTTTTTTGGGGTTTGGGGTTTGAAAGGGGGGGGGGGGAGGGAAGAGGGAGGGGCTCATTCATTTTTTTTTTTTTGTGTAAAGAATATATATTTTTTGGGGGGTGGGGGTCTTCTTTTTGGTGTTTATTTTTTAAAAATTTTTTTTTTTGGGGGGGGGGGGTAAAAAAAAAATAGTGGGAGGGGGGGGGGGGACCCGCGACCTATTTGGGGTGTGTACGGGCAAGGGGGAGGGGGAAAAAAAAAAAAAGCGATAAAAAAAAAAAAAAAGAGGGGGGGAAAAAAAAAAAAAATTAAAAAAAATTTAGCATAAAAAAAATTGTGTTGAAAGAAGAAAAGAAAAAAGCCCAAGATTTTTGTGTGTTAAAAATAATATGTGGACGGATATGGAAATTTTTTTTTGTTTTTTTTGTTTTGTTTTTTTTTTTTTTTTTTTTTTTTTTTTTTTATTTTTTTTAATATATGGGGGTTTAGGTGGGGTATTTTTTTTTTTTTTTTTTTTTTTTTTTTTTTTTTTTTTTTTTTTTTTTTTTATTTTTGTTGGGGGGTGGGTTTTTTTTTGTTGGGGGGGGGGGGGGGGGGTGGGGGGGGGGGGGGGGGGGGGGGGGGGGGGGGGTTTTTTATTTTTTTTTTGTGGTTATTTTTTTTTTGTTTTTATTTTTTTTAATTGTGTTTTTTTTGTTTTTTTTTGGGGGGGGGGGGGGGGGGGGGGGGGGAAAAAAAAATAAAATTATTTTTTGGGGGGGGTTGTGTTTATTGTTGTTTTTTTGTTTTTGTTGGGGGGAAAAAAAAAAAAATTTTTTGGGGGGGGGAGAGAGAGGGGGGGAGGGGGTATTTTTTTTTTTTTTTGTTGTTTTATTTTTTTTTTTGTTTTGGGTGCCTGTTTTCTTTTTTTTTTTTTATTTTATTTTTTTTTTTGGGGGTCTATTCAGTTTTACCCACTATCAATATTGCTAGCTAAAAAGAACTCTAAATTATTTGTAGAACTGTTAAGAACTGAACATATATTAGTGATGTTAAGCTGAGCATGTATGCTAACATCTGTTAATACTAACATTTATAAGTAATGAAACTATAACCAATTAAACCGACTCAATTACACAATGAATCAATAACATACATAACATACCCTATGACATATTACGCTCATGGGGTATTATTACGTATGTATGCCTGGCACAGGTGTTTTAAATGTGAAATTGAGTCCTTTGGGGCCGCAATATATTTAATGCCATATAAAAAGACACACATACACATGAGCACGTGGAAGCATGGCGGGAAATATGCCGCAGATAAACAAATAGCGACACATTTGTTTGTTTACCAGACACTCACACACACCTGGCCAAAGTTCCTGGACATGGGTGTAAGAAGAAGTCTTGGCAAAGCAGCTTCTCACATTGCATATGTAATGTACGTCATTATTAAGCACAGCTTAGCACCTAACGAGGAGTGGAGAGCTCCCACTAGGGAGCAAAGGAGAGAAGTAACAATGTTGGTGCGGGGGGTGGGTGGTCTGAAGCGTGGGTTATTTAAGGCCTGTGCCTTATGAGACTTGCACGAGCAGATGACAATGCGCACACCAAGACAATGAGCAGAGCCTCTTCTGGCTGCCGCCTGAGGGTGCCCACATCTGTATCTCGTTTAGCATACATTTGAAAAATGTATGAGGGCACAAGAATATATACACTTATATATCTCGATTATAACCCGCTTTGTTAACACAATAACTTGTGTGAAATAGAATGCCACCCACTTGAGCATATGTGAAAAACGTTTAGAGACTGCCGCGCGCAAGCTACGAAACGAGATTCATAGAAACTCACGTCTTTGATGATGTATATAAAGATACAATATTTTTCAAAATACTCTCTTTTATATATGATTTCCTCTGCTGCACAGAGTTATAGCTTCCGTTACTTGAAGATTTCGTGAAAATATAATCATTTACATACGAAAATTATTCACCTTCATATCCATATAGTAGCTATATGAAGCTCGTTGACTGTGGCAAATTGTTTTCTTCTGTTAACAGTTATTACATGTTGTATTTCTAATTTTAATTTTTTTCTGCATTTGACCTATTTGTTACATTGCAAGTCTGATATTTTTTATCAGTCAGATATTAAGTGTCATATGAATGACATATCTCACATTTCATATCTTATATATATTATATATCATATCTTATATATATCATACCTAATATATATTTTTATATTTTTTTTTTTTCGCTCTCCCAGTTTATATTCAGTTTACTGATGAAATTTAAATATTTCGTAGTCTCTCCCCATATACATTTTATGCTTTAAATTTCGCACTTAACCGTTTCAGATGCATTCTCTAACCACTTGTGTCCTTCCTTTCTCCCTACCTCACTCCCTCTCGTTCACCCATGCATCGCTCAGTGCGCTGCTGCCACTCGAACTGTCAGAACGCCAACGCCAACACTAACTGTCTCTTATCTGGCATTCGACACCCTCGCATCCTCGCAGATGCGACGCGACGACCAAGTAGGTCATCATCGATGCTCGGCGCATGTGGCAGGTACAATAATAAGGCAGAAGTGTAGCAGCACCTATAATCCTCTAGGCAATCCAGCATCCCGGGCCATTTTCAAGAGGCATTCACAAAAACTGACAAGTTAACCAACAAGACAGCTAAAGAAAATTTATAAGAAATAGCAAAGGGTATTGCAAATATCCTGTCAATATGCAAATACACAGTTGCTGTCATAGTCCGTACTATTTATATAGACTTTTGAAATGCAATTTTATAGCAAATTTAAGTCACACACATTCGCCCAGGGACAACAAGAAAATTAAATTATGAGCCAACATATCACACAAAAGTAAATTTGTGAAATACAAAAACAAATTTTTACATAGCACAAAATAAAATGAAAATGAAAAATAAAATGAAAAACTACAGAAAAAGAAACAAGTGAGAAGGCTCTAGTCGAGACGGCTCGACTACGAGATACCCTGAACCCAAAGAAGCTGATACTCTTCTTCTTTACGGACTCATAGGTGCGCTCTACTAACCGCGCAGTTGCTGCCGTGGCTTGGGGGTGGGTTATGCTGAACGTATTCATAAAAAGTCTCTAGCTAAAACAATGTAGAAGTTATGCTAAATGGAAACGAATTTTCGACTTTTTATCGATAATTTGGAAATGGGATGAGTTATCGAAAAAACAAAATAAACTCGTACTGCGTAACTAACATACGAGTGTTCATGTGAACAATCTCTGGCTTTTGCAGTTTCCGAAATCTCGACGTTCATACGGACGGACGGACGGACAGACGGAAAGGGCTCAATCAACTTATTTTTTTATGCTGATCAAGAATATATATACTTTATGGGGTCTTCTGCCTGTTACATACATTTTCACAAAACCATTATTCCCTGAATTCCCATTTTTAATGGGTTCAGGGTATAAAAAGAACTATCCGCTGACTGCACTTTGTCAGTTTTTGTCAGTTGTTCGGTTAAGTTCAGCGAAAAGTTTGTTGCCATCGTCCTATCTATACTAAGCCCCTCTTCTACCACTAGCCTCCTAGCCACCTACCCAACCATATGACCATCCCTAACTTGCTAGCATACTTTACTTTCCACGAGACTTTTCTCAATTTTCTTAGTTCGAGAAAATTACAGTCTTTGTCAGATGCAGTTGCAGTTGCCGTAAATTCTACAAATGCTTTCAAAGTTCAATCCCAGAGCAGGACAAAAGACAATTGACATGAGCCATGTGGCAGTGATTAGAAAGTGATCTACTGACGAATACCCTGCACCTCTGATATATTTCTCTATCACACACCAAGCAACTGCAAGCAATGATATATATATTACCACACTCCACTACGAAAGTTGGGTATTCAAAACAAATTAAATTAAATTAAGCAAAGTTCATGTATATGCAACTCAAGTCTGCACACCTGAGACATGGTATACGACAAAATGTGATCAAAAGTATTTAGGATAATAAAAATAGTTTTGTTCGAGTACAAGATTCTTCATTATATGGCTATGGCTACTCTTAACTATAAAGGGTATATCGGCGCCGTCTATTTCAGAAATGAAACAACAACAGTGCAGGCATCGGTCGTTAATCAATTATGTAAAATGAAACAAAAGCATTGCGGAACTCTGCGCTCACCTCTCGCCGCGCTATACTCACAGCAATCAAACAAAATAAAATGCAATGAGACGAAAGAAACTCAGGTAAAGAGCTAGTCATAAACATGAGGAAGCAGGAGAAGATGTAGAAGAAGCAAAGATAGAGCTATCGAGATGGTGAGCAACTGCTGCCGCCGCCTGCTGCATAATTTTGCACGGCATGTTGAATGATTATTGACGCTTCACTGGGCGAAGATGATTTATGTATGCACTGGCAGGGAAGCAGGCGACGGCCTTCCATATGGGCGCTCGGTGTCCAGGGCGGGTGGTTGCACAAATAAAATTACGTTGACAAATTAATGAAAATGAGCAGCGCGAGCAAATTAAGAAAATGGTCAAGCGAAAATAATGAGTAAGGCAACAGAAAGATAAGAATTTGCTTGATTAGTAAAAAGTAAATAAAAACAAGTAAGAAAGCTCTAGTCGAGACGGCTCGACTACGAGATACCCTGAACCTCAAAAATGATATTTTTTTTCGACGTATAAGAGGTTGTAAGCGGTTGTTTGTATTTCGAAATAAATAGAAAAGATAAATATAATAAAAAAGAAAGAAATAATAAAAATAAAAATAAAAATAATAATTATGAGGGCTTAGGCGAGGCTAGAACCTCCGACATATTGTTGCATCTGTTAGCCATCTACACCCGGTCACTTAAACGGCAGAGTAGCGAAAACGATGAAATTCGATATAGAAAGAAACACTAAAGCAGTGGCTGAAAATAAAATACAATTCAAAGACATTCTAACGGAATTCAAAAAATTGTGATTCTTAGATATACACGCGTAGCAACATAGAAACAGCCAAGACTTTTTGTGTATACATACATACATACATAATATTGCACACGATACGAAAATTGATTTGCATTGCTCAACGTTGTTGATTTATTGTTATTTTATTGTTTTAAATTTTAATATAATGGAATGTAATGAGAGTTCAGCATTGATCTACATATTCTATTTATTTTAGGTTTTTTTTTTAGAATCTATCTTTTACATTAGCTTTAATGCACAAATATGTACATACATATGTATGTATGTATGATTGCACCACACGCTGATCTACGCTTGCACACATATACATACATACATACATATGTATGTATGTATGTATGTATGTGCGCCGCAATGCGTCTTGTGTGTCGTGGCTTGCTTGCTGCGCCACATGGGTTTTGAATAGAAACTTATGGACTAATAATTTGTTTTAGATGGAAATCATATTGATATGTTAGATTAAGATTATGATATTATATTATATGCAAAAAACTGTATGTTTAGTATTTGATGATTTTAAATTTGGGGGTGGTGGGGCTATTGGGGACCGGAATAAAATCTGACAAAAACCGAAATTGTATTAATTAGTATCTATATATATGCAGAGACTTGGAGACTTATTAAAGATGATTAGAGATTTTAACTGGTTCCCGATTTCGTTTATCGATACTTGCAAATATACAAGTTATCATTTTGAAACAACCGTGCGTGCATATGACCTAACAAAAGATGACTCTTAGCGTATCTTGATCGACGCGTTCACTCGGACAGACGGACAGACGGAAGACGGACGGACAGAGCGGACTGGTTTTTCTCTGATAAGATTCATGGGGTCTCCCCTCCTTCTCCTTCTACTACAACCTTATCCCGATTTCCCATTTTCAATGGGCGGGTATAAAAAGTAAGAAGGCTCTAGTCGAGACGGCTCGACTACTATCCATATATATATTTGAAGTCTTTAGCTAAAACGGTGTAGAAGTTATGCTCGAAAAACATACAAAATGGAAACGAATTTTCGATAGTTTTATCGATAATTTGGAAATGGGATGAGTTATCGAAAAGAAACAAAATAAACTCGTATTGCGTAACTAACATACGAGTGTTCATGTGAAATTTCAGCTTTCTAGCTTTTGTTCATACGAACGGACGGACAGACGGACAGGCCTCAATCAACTTATTATTTATGCTGATCAAGAATATATATACTTTGTGGGGTCTGCGACGTCTTCTTCTGCCTGTTACATACCTTTTCACAAAACCATTAAACCTTGAATTCCCATTTTCAATGGGTTCAGGGTATAAAAAGGAAAAACTACAATAAAGACATTGCTATGACGAACACTCAAAGTTATCTTTACAATATATCGTATCGGGTCGGTCCTTATCTCATAACAACTATTTACTGCCATATTTACTTTCAAGGCTCAAGGCTCTCGACTTAGATTACATTCAGTCTCTCTCTCGCAGTCATCCCGCTTATCTCTAGGTTTCTGTTCTAGTGTTCCTTCTTACATTTCTCTCTACTTCATTTGATGTTTCTCTCGCTTCTAATCGCATATATATTTCTCTCTCTCTCTCTCTCTCTCTCTCTCTCCTTTCTTTCTCTATCTCTCTATTTCGTACTTTATCTTTTTATCCCACTTGTCAGCCTCTCAGTAATATATATATATATATATATATATTAGATATATGTATGACGCCTAAGATATACGCTTGGCTTCATAACATGATGGGACGGGAGATCTCACAGTCTCTTACAGTGATCGTCCCTAATGTCGTGTATGTCAACACGGCTCATGTCTCATCCACAAAATACATCTATTAATAATAATAAATACAGGGAAAACAAGTAAGAAGGCTCTAGTCGAGACGGCTCGACTACGAGATACCCTGAACCCTGCAAAAAAGTGATACTTTTTTCTTTACGCACGTATAAGCACGCGTTCTGCTAACCGCGCAGTTGCTCTTGTATCTTCGAAAATCAAATAGAACAGAAAAAATAATAATAAAAAAAAGAAATAATAAAAAAAATAAAAATAATAAATTATGAAGGGCTTAGGCGAGGCTAGAACCTCCGACACCTAACATTCGTTGCATCTGTCTAGCCATTACACCACGGCTCACTTAAACGGCAGAGTAGCGAAAACGAATGAAATTCGCCATATACGAAAGAAACACTAAAGCAGTGGCTGAAAATACAAATACAATTCAAAGACAATTCTAACGGAATTCAAAAACAATTGTGATTCTTAGAATATACACGCATAGCAACATAGAAAACAGCCCAAGACTTTTTGTGTGTATACATACATACATACATACATATGTGCACACGCATACGAAAATTGATTTGCATTACTCAACGTTGCTTGCATTTCCATTGTTATTTTAATTGTTTTAAAATTTTTAAATATATAATGGAATGTAATGAGAGTTCAGCATATGATCTACATATTCTATTTAACATTTTAGGTTTTTTTTTAGAAATCATAACTCTTTTACAATTAGCTTTACATGCACAAATATGTACATATGTATGTATGATTGCAGCCACACGCTGATCTACGCTTGCACACATATACATACATACATACATACCTATGTACCTATGTATGTATGTATGTACATATGTGCGCCCGCAATGCGTCTTGCTGTATCGCTGCCTTGCTTGCTGCGCCACATGGGTTTTGAATAGAAAACTTTATGGACTAATAATTCTGTTTCTAGATGGACAATCATATTGATATGTTCAGATTAAGATTATGATATTCATATCTATGTGCCAAACCAAACTGTATGTCTCTAGTATTTGAAATGCATTTTTTACACATTTGGGGGTGGTGGGGCTAATTGGGGACCGGAATCCAAAATCTGACAAAAACCGAAATTGTATTAAATTAGTATCTATATATATGCAGAAGACTTGGAGACTCTAACTCTAAAGATGAATTAGCTAGAATTTTAAAACTGGTTCCCGATAAATTCGTTTATCGATAACTTGCCAAATATACAAGTTATCGAATTTCTGAAACAAACTCGTACTGCGCGTGCAATATACGAACCTAACACAAAAAGAATGAACTCTTAGCTTTTGTATCTTCGGAAATCGACGCGTTCAAACATACGGACAGACGGACAGACGGACGGACGGACAGACGGACAGACGGACAGACGGACGGACAGACAGACGGACATGGCTATATCAACTTTTCTCGTCACCCTGATCAAGATATATATACTTTATGGGGTCTGCCACGCCTCCTTCTGCCTGTTACATACTTTTAACAAAACCATTATACCCTGATTTATTTTCAATGGGCTCAGGGTATAACAAGTAAGAAGGCTCTAGTCGAGACGGCTCGACTACGAGATCCCCTGAACCCTGCAAAAAAGTGATACTCTTCTTCTTTATGATCGCATGAGCGCGAGCTCTGCTAACCACGCAGTTGCTGCTGTGGCTTGGGGGTGGGCTGGGCTATACTTTGAACGCCTATAACTCCATTTCTAGATGCATGATCTTGATGAAATTTTCAGAATAGTTTAAGAGTGTCTAAATGTACCTATTTGCCAAATTTCAAGTCTCTAGTATTTGAAATGCGTTTTTTCCAAATTGGGGGCGAAGGGGGCGTGGCATCTAAAATCTGAAAATTACATAATCTGCGTATTCATAATATCTATCTAAATATATAAATTTACAGTCTTTAGCTAAAACGGTGTAGAAGCTATGCTCAAAAAACCTAAAAAATTGAAACGAATTTTCTATTTTTTATCGATAATTTGGAAATGGGATGAGTTATCGAAAAAACAAAATAAACTCACTGCGTAGCTAACATACGAGTGTTCTGTGAAATTTCAGCTCTCTAGCTTTGTAGTTTCCGAAATCTCGACGTTCTACGGACGGACGGACAGACGCAGTTCACGATCGACGGTCCACCCCTCATTTTCCCTATACCCGATCCCTTTTCAATGGGTTCAGGGTATAAAAACAAAGAAACTTGTTTGTTCAAACCAGTTAGCATCTCAATTCGAAAAGCTTTCACAAGTTTCAAGCACGGGCCGTATATCATTCATGCTACATGCGTTCGCACACAGTTGCCACAAAGCACATCAACACCGTAATCCACTGTAATCCTGTATATATACCAAATATACAATCAAACCTATAAATATGTATATACCAAATATTCTTACAGCAGCGTGAGCAGGACAACCCTAAAATGCCTTCAACTGTAAATTTTCAGTAGCTGCCATTACTTTTTTTTTTATACTTGAGACCTTTTTGTGCCCGAAAAGCTTTGTGTAATTTAATTGCCGGCGTATTGTATAACGGGATTCGGAGTTTCTGACTCTGGGCATACCGGAGGGGGGTATTTTCGAGTCCTGCTTTATCATTGACCAGAAATTTATGCAAAGAAACAGAGAGTCAGAGTGAGAGAAATCCTTTAAATGAATAATAAGCAGAAACGAATTCGAAATCATTTAGGAGCGCAAAAAGCGACCTTTTCTTGTTTGACCTGTGCGCAAAGTTTCGCTAATGTTTGTTAATTAATTGCAATAAGTTCCAGGCGCAGGTGAAGCGCGGCATTACTTCGCTTTAGAGTCTTAACTAATCGGCATGGACTCACGGACTTGCGGCTCCAACGTCATCGCTTGTTTACATCAAAAGACAGGCAACAAACAGAACAAGGGCAGCAAAAAGTTTTCAATGCCACTTGAGTTTAGTTTAGTTAGCTACGCAAATCGCGTTTCATACGATGCCCCGTTGCAGACCGCCGTTCAGATATCCTAATGTGGGGCAGCAGTACCGGCGGAAAAAAATTGAAACACTTGGTATTCCAAGTGTTTGGCGCTTTTTCTTTTTTTTTTAGGTTAGTTTGCACATTTTGAGGTATACTCATATACCACTTTTCGCCACAATACAGGGTATAAACGTTATAAATATGCATGGAATATGTAATAATTTGCATGAAAGCCAAATGGTTTCTTTTCTGGCTAGTTGCTATTCGTGTTGCAATTGCCGCTGTTGTTATTATTGTTATTGTTGTCGCTTCAACTTTTAAGGCCAACGACAAAGCATGCCACGGACTTTCCGCTTTCTATAACAGCATGAAAACGCAGGCATTGAGGATGACGATGATATGATGACGATGATATATATATATATATATATATATATATGAGTACACACCCAATCCCATTTCATACCAACCCGATCCATCTGCGGTTCGGCTCTGTCTGCGACGAGTACAAAGCGGAAAAACCACTTTGATTGTCGAGTGTTGCGTCTATTTGGGAATTGCAATTGTAAATTGCCCGCTTGCAGCTTGGGGCCATTCATTTATTGGATGGAGTTACCATGGCTATCTCTAGATAAATGGCCGTAAACATTGTTTTTGGTTATGGGAACTGCTTTGAACTTGAGTGCCATTTCGTAATGATTCTGTCCAAATTTTGATCAGGCAGTTTCTTAAAAACTCAACAAGGTATAAGTAAATATTACATATTTGGGCTCAGGTCTCAGGTTAAGTCTGGGCGAATTCAATTTATCTCTTATTAAGATTGCTTTATGCATAACTCATGATTATATTATTGAGACATTTCACTTGCGTTAACAGTGAAGAATATTTAAGAAAAGCCACTCTTTGGCATAACAGCAATAGAAAATCTCATTTATTTTCGCACGTTTATTTGACAGGATTTTCGCCATGAGTAGATGTGTCACAAATGACAAGTAAGAGAGTAAGTATCCCCATTTTCAATGGGTTCAGGGTATAAAAATATAAAAAAGAAGGGAATAATAATAATAAGAGAGAAACCAGCTTGACTTGGTTTGGCGTTGAAGGTCGAATTGAAAATGAAAATGCGACACACTGCTAATTGGTTTCATGTAAATTTTGAATACCCTACATGAAAGATATTATAATATTCAGCTGGAGAATGCTCACATATATTCTATCGTTTTAAAATCGATAATTTATTCATATCTTAATAGATATACTAGTTACACTAGCTAAGACTACATTACACTAATAGACCACATTTACAATAAATTACCCATAGATTCAATATAGATTTCCAAGCTAATTTTATATCGATAATGATTATGGGCAATATAAGAAAGCATTTACTTTTTTCTTCAGTGCATAGATCATACGGTAGTCGTCTTGACAATACTTTATCAACTTGTTTACTTGTTTCGCTTCTACCCAACTGATTTCTAAGGTGCTTATCAAGTCGAGTCATTGTCAGAAGCCAAATAGGTGGAAGAATAAGTTGCACGAAAAAAAACACACATACACACACACACACATCTACACAAATAAAGCGAACGAGCGAGCGAATGAGAATGAGAATACGAGGAAGAAAATCGACTGATATGCTTACGTTATGTTGTGCGCTTCGGAAAATTGGAAAATTGCTTTTCGAAAAATAACCCACTGCCCACAACCAACATTTTTGTGCGAGAGAGAGAGAGAGAGAGAGAGAGACAGACAAAATATTTAGAATATGTGTTGAAAAAGTATATTTTATTTATGCATCTGTTCTCAACTGGCTGGGCAAACATATCAACTACTTGCGAAAATATATGCGAACGACGAAAACAATTTCCCTAACAAATAAATATGTAAATAAGAGCAACAAATTATTGATTGTATTACGAAGCGGAATTACTCTCTATAGATAAATCTAATTCATTTGTATTTTTATAATTATCTTCGGAGAGAAGACGGAAAATGTATGCAAAAAAAAAAAAAACAAAAAAAATAAACGAAGTCTCTAGTCGAGACGTATGAGAGCGAGCTCTGCCAACCGGCACGACAGCAACTGGTTTGGGGGTGGGTTGGGCTATACTTTGAACGCTTATAACTCTATTTCTAGATAGATCATCTTCATGCAATTTTCAGAATAGATTAGGAGTATAAAAATGTATCAATGTGCCAAATTGCAATTGGAAACGAATTTTCTATTTTTATCGATAATTTGGAAATGGGATAAGTTATCGAAAAACAAAATAAACTCGTACTGCGTAACTAACATACGAGTATTCATGTGAAATTTCAGCTCTCTAGCTTTTGTAGTTTCCGAAATCTCGACATTCATACGGACGGACAGACGGACAGGGCTCAATCAACTTATTTTTTTATGCTGATCAAGAATATATATACTTTGTGGGGTTTGCGATGTCTTCTTCTGCCTGTTACATACATTTTCACAAAACCATTATACCTTGAATTCCCATTTTCAATGGGTTCAGGGTATAAAAAAAAACCTACAAATCAAATGGATTCCATTGATGTAATCGATATGCAGTCCACTTGGTATAATTAACATAATGGCCGAATCGGAAAGACAGTAGAACTATTACAGAAGTATCTATCCAAGGGCAGCAAGTGGGTTACGTACAAAAATCAAAGTGAATAAATATATTGCAAATCATGAAATATTTTGGCTGGTAAATTGCTCACAATTTGAATTATCTCTACTTAAATAATTGGATGGAATTTATTGAATTGCAATTTGCAAAACAAATGCTTAGCAAATGTGATCAACAATTTTAAAAGTCATTCCTGAAAAGACAAAAAGAAATATTTACATTAGAAGAGGACGAAAATTTTGCTGTCTCATTCAAGAATCTATTTAATAGTTTGATTAAATCATCAAATCAAATATACTCCAGCACAAAATGAAATGAATAATATAATAATTCAAACTTAAAGAAGAAGTGGATAAATATTGTGCAACAACGCCAATTGAGGGCGTGGCCGATATATATGAGAGGTATATATATGAGAGGTATATATGAGAGGTATATATATGAGAGGTATATATATGAGAGGTATATATATGAGAGGTATATATATGAGAGGTCTGCAAGAATGCATTCATTTTCAACACTAAAGTAATGTACAAAAGCAAGGTGTTCTCAAAAATAAAGTACTCTTTCCGTACTGCACAGTATATTCAAGTCGCAAGTAAAAATGTGTACACTTTTAATGTACTCAGAGTGAGTACAGTAATAATTGTACCCATCTACATCTGTACAATATTCAATACTGTACAGCATGAAATTGAGTGAGTACACGGACTGTCAATATACATGCATATGTACAACTTTTACTGAATCCTATTTAATTCTGTGCAGTACAAAAGTGTACTCATTTTCAGAATCAATGATTCAATTACCCTTTCGGATGCATTCATGCAGATGTCTAATTGTCTCTTCTCTATAAATTGGCACAACATATATTTCTTTTTGTTCTAATTTTAGTTAGTTCTTTGTCAAAGAATCTTAGCGATCATAATCCACAGCAGTCGTTAGATAACATAAACTCTATCATATGTAATATCCCAAGTGCCTCTCAGCTTGAATACATTAACTAATACCAAAACTGACATATAAGAATGCTAAGACTTCTGCTGACTTCTACGAAGGCTTCAAATACTTATAGTTATGTAACTCATAATGCAACTATATACTCGAGTTCATTTACAATTTTTCTTATTTATAAATCTTATATGTATTCATTGTATTTATATATGTATTATGTATTCATTGTTTATCCAAAATGCACCTCGTCTTCTTACAAGAGGAAATACAATTTTTTTTATTTTATTATTTTTTTTTTTTTTCAAACAACCAAACACACATACACACAGCTTAATTTAGTTTATTGATCATTGAATTTTTTGTTTATCATGATTTTGTTGTTATTTGTTTCAACCTTAGGCGCCTCATCTGTTCTTCACGTTGCATTGATTGCTTTTTATTACTTTTGGGCATCAATTTGTTGACTTTGTTCATTATTTTGATTACCATTTTGCAATTTGATACGTTCTCTGCAGGTGCCCAAACATTATATACTCAATAGCTTAATGTCATTTAAAATAATAGAACATTTAAATTATTGATTTGTTTACCTTTGCATTAATATTTTATTTTGAACAGATGTCGATGTTTATGCGAACGTAAAATGAAATCGGTTTATTATTATTATGTAACTAAATACTGCACGACTTAATTACAAATATATTCGCAGGTATAATACAAATGACAACTTATATAACGGGGATTTTTCGTTTAGCGTTAGCTTAGTGTGTTACAATTATATAAACAATTATATAACTGCGAGAGACTCTGTTCCCGTGGGTGTCCGCTATTTATTTAATAAACATTTAATAAACGAAATATTTAGGCAATTAGCAAACGTACATGACAAGCAACAAACGTTTTTCCTATACACATTATACGAGTATACGCACTGCGCGCGCGCAAAAGCTGTATGCTATAGTATTCTAAGAATTGCGATTGAATTCTAAGCTTGTAGCAGTGAACTTATTTAGGTTTATCTAACGATCCCGCTGGAAACTGTTTGTTTATTAATCGAAAACTTATAAATTTTATTTTTTAAATTCATTAATATAATTATATTTATGTTCAAATTATTTCTGCCATCTTAGCAATTACTACTAAGCTATTATAAGCATAAATTATGCAGTTGGCGACAACAAACTTCTTTGCCGATTTGCCAAGCCCCCAGTGGACGCAGACGCATAATTTTTGGCCAGTGCAAATGAATAGTTGAGTTCTTATGGGTATATTGATTTAGTGATATGTAATGGGCCGACTCAACCCCAACCCAGCTTATCTGCTCAACACAGAATGGCAGGGTAGCTTCTAGTAGAGCTGTCCCGACTGGAGCACTCATACTGTTTTCTGTTGTAAAATGAATACAAATTATTTTCATAAGCAACTGTAATGAGAGCAGAGTAAATTGATTAAATGTCAAAATTTTATACAGCGATGCAGACAGCAGAGGAAGAGGAAACAGCATCAACGAACAACTTACTAATTACTAAGCTGATTAAAACTTGAGCAAGTAGGTTAGAAGACAACATATACACCCTAACACAAATACGTATATTTTATATACATCTGTATGGGTTAGGATGATGATTCTCAACGTATTGCGACCAAAGAAATTTATATGTATGCTTGTATGTATGTATTTATGTATGTATGTAGGTAAATAAAGTAAACAAAGTTTGCTGCCCACTGTCCACTCTATCTCTCTCTCTCACTCTCTATCTATCGATCTATTTTCTCTCTCTCTCTCTCTCTCTCTTTCACTTCCCCACCCACCACCTTTCTCTCACAGCCACAACAGCACCTTAAACAAATAAACAAAAAGTAACAGCAACAGCTAAACTTTAAAGTTAGCCAGCGAGCCCATAACGACGAAGTCCACAAAGGGGTTATTGTAGTCCCGTATGACTTTATATATTTATATAAACAGAAATAAGTAAGTAGTCGCTGCTCGACTACGAAATCCAAGAAAGTTTCGTTTCGATTCTCCACGCGTAAGAAACTATACATTGGGGAATTGGGGACCGGAATCCAAAATCTGACACAAACCGAAATTGTATTAAATTAGTATCTATATATATGCAGAAGACTTGGAGACTCTAACTCTAAAGATGAACGTGATATAATTTTATAACAGATTCCCGATAAAGTGTTTATCGATAACTTTCCAAATATACAAGTTATCGAATTTCTGAAACAAACTCGTACTGCGCGTGCAATATACGGACCTAACACAAAAAGAATAAACTCTCTAGCTCTTGTATCTTTGGAAATCGACGCGTTCATACATACGGACGGACAGGGCTCATTAACTTGTTTTTTTTTTTTTTATACCCTGAACCCATTGATAGTGGGAATTCAGGGTATAATGGTTATATGAAAACGTATGTAACAGGCAGAAGGAGACGTCGCAGACCCCATAAAGCATATATAGGTGGGATTTCAGAAGTTATGACATCCCAGGCATATGCACGGCGTAACTTTTGTAGCGATCATAAGTTGAACTAGTTATACGATAACTAAGAAGAAGAAGAGATGGTGAAGAGATGAAAATAGTTGTGAAGAGATGCAAGTCGTTGCGAAGAGATAACAGCAGCCGTTGTGAAGAGTAACAGGTCGTTGTCAAATAAAAGTTGCAAAGATGTTTAAAATAAGAGAAATTAAATTCGTGCTACAATAATATAATAGAGTGTAACTAAAACCAATTTCATATAATAAGAACAATTTAATATAATGCGTGCCCGCAAATTGAGCGATTTTCTATTCAAAGAATAGCGATTGAATTGTCAGTTTGTAGCTGTGAACTTATTTAGGTTTAGCTAACGATCCCGCTGGAAACTTGTTGTTTGTTCGAAAATTTCTAAATTTTTTTTTTTAATTTATTAATATTTTTATATTTATGTTAAAATGCTTTCTGCATTACTAATAAGCTATTATAACCATGAATTATGCAGTTGCCACAACAAACTTCTTTGCCGATTTGCCACGCTCCAGCGGGCGGATTGGGAAAATTTTTACACTAGAGCATACATGAGTATATGTTCCAAATTTCAAGTCTCTAGCTCTAATAGAACCGAAAAATATTTCATTCATACGGACAGACGGACAGCAAGAAGGACATTGCACAAACCCACTATACTCGTTTTCCCGTTTGGAACATGGTCTAAAAACTATTTTAGATACTAGAGACTGCTTCTTTGGCAAATACTGTTGAATTTATTATCACATTCTGATAAAATATCACCTCTTCGTAGAAAATGTAGATCATAATGTTACAATAATTTACATTTTATTCATGAGCGTGCTATGCAAACCTAAGTAAACTGTGTCATACCTCTAAAGGAAATATGAATTAGATTTATTTCTCCAAATTCCTAACTAATCAAGCATTACTTACTTTCGCTCAAAATGCATGCATTAAAAATACTAGTCTGCGTATATTTTGGTTGTGGGCTTCTTAATATAATTCCACGTAAGATTCCAATCACTGGATCATACCTATTTGGTTATATATGTATTATGAATGTATATATTTGATTAAATGATAAAAAAAAAATCGCAGTTGTAAATGGAATGCAACCAAATTGTATTGATTGCAAAAAGTATTTACATGATTGTGATGTTCCCAAAGATCTCTTCTACGCCGATAACCCATCAGGTGTCGTGGATATGGAACCTGATGAGCAACCAGATCCAAGATATAAGAATTGCATATTGCCCGGTAAAAAAATAATAAGTAAGTTCGTTTTTATTCACTCATTTTCATTCTGTGCAATAATATTTCCGTCGTTTTTAGGCACATTGGTCGGGACTGTGTGTTCAGCTACTGAAAACGGAGACTGTGGAGTAATTGGGATAAAAACTAAATTTAAAGATATTGAAAAGATGAACTGCGTTATGTGTACAGTACCATGCAACTGCACATATAGTGTAGGTCAGCCTTCAATGATTAAAACAAATAGTAAATTGTTGATATATTTGGGAGTATTCCAAATTGTGATGTTCATTAAAAATTGCTGAATTTCTTTAATAAAATAAAAGAACGTACGTCGAATGTTCCAAATGAACGATTTTTAATTGAAATTGTCATCAATTATCCGATAATTCACGGCTTCTTCCACCACGATTGCCAATCATTCAACATACAACGAAATAGAAGAAAGATTTTACATGGTCCAATAACTTTTTGAAATATTCACATTGTTCCATACAAAGACCTCTTGAATTAGAAACAAAAAATTTACTACTTTTGAAGCTAAACTGACAATAACTTTTATTGTTATTTCCTGAACCCATTTATATTCGAAATCAGGGTAAATTGGTTTTGTTAAAATTATGTTACAGACGAAAGGAGGCGTGGCGTATATATATTCTTGACCAGAATAAAAACATAAGTTGATATAGCCCTGTCCATCCGTCCGTCCGAATGAACGTCGAGATTTCGGATATACATATATATAAGTCCGTCCACCCGTTCGTCCTTCTCAACGCAAATATTTCGTAAACTACTTGTATACTCGCGTGTTAAATACGCAGTACGAGTATTTTTTTTTTTTTTAGACTGTGTTCCCCAAAAGGGAAAAAGAGTATATTGGGTTTGTGCAATGTCCGTCTTGCTGTCCGTCCGTCTGTCCGTATGAACGCAATATTTTTCGGCGATATTAGAGCTTGAAATTTGGAACATATACTCCTATATGCTCCCGAATTATAAAGTGTAAAAATTTTCCCGATCCGCCCACTAGGGGCGTGGCAAATAGCAAAACTTTCGCCCATAGGCCAGAAATCATACTAGATGATAAGCTATGCAGTTGCAATTTGAAATGTATACTCGCGGTGACAACCCAAGTTCAAAAAGCTACGGCGGATATATCTACGGCCATTGGGGGCGTGGTAAATCGGGAAAAACGTATCTTCTACACCGTTAATGCTAGAAAGCTGAAATTTGGAATGTGAGTTAATGTTACGATTCTATGAAGATCGATGTCTACGCCCATGGCGGGCGTGGCAAATCGGACCTGAATATATAGTGATTTTTCAAATTGTGCTATATTTTGAACACTATTAACACTAGAGACATGAAATTTAGCATGTATACTCAGGTTGAAAACCTAAGGCCAGTAAGCAATGGTTGATATATCTACGCCCACAGGGGGCGTGGAAAACCGCAAAAGTTGATATCTCCTACAGTTTTAGAGCTAGAAGCTTGAAAATTGGATGGTTCAGTTACTAATGTCCTCCTCTATCGATGACCCAAAATAATTTTTCAGCCTCTTTGGGGGCGTGGCGTATCGAAAAATACCCCGTAATTTTCGTATTTTTTGGAATATAAGCAACCAAATTTTGTCTTGTTAGCCTCGCCTTTTTCTAATAAACAAAAAGTTTCCAACAGGACTCGAACCCAGGTCATTTTAAAATAACATATAATCGTTATCAGAAACTAAATAAATTCACAGCTGATCAGCTGAACAGCAGTTTGTGACGCCACGAAATAATACAATCGTAATTCTTGGAATATATATACATACTTGGATGTGTATACACTTACAAACAGCTGTTTACACATGCATACATATGTATATGCACGCAGCGTCGCAAATCGGAAAAGCAGTTTCTAGTGCTTAAATAATACACAAATATACACAAAATTAAAAAATAATCATTTTTGGAAAAAAAAAAGTTCAATGCGTGATTCGAACCCAAGCACCTAAGTGCGGTTTGCATACCGCTTACCACCAGCGCCACTGCCTTGACTTGGGTTACGTTAACTAAAACCAAATAAGGCACTGCTAGAGCGCCTTTTGACAAAACTAAAGTAACGATCGAAAAATTCACAATTCAATTGCCGAAATAGTATTCCGTTTATTAAATAAATTAACGGCAGCTACAGGAACAGAGTCTCTCGCAGTTGCTCCTAACTGCAACGTTTACTTGTTTTTTCTTGTTATCGATAAAAAAATCTAAAATTCGTTTACATATTTGTTTATCGAGCGTTACTTTAAGAAAATTCAAATTTAAATTCAAATTTGTATATTTAGATAGATATCATGGATACGAAGATTCTTTCAGATTTTGAATGTCACGCCCCCTTCGCCACCAATTTGCAAAAAATGAAATTCAATTGCAATTTGGCAAATAGACTCATTTTAGTGCTATTCTTATTATTTTATGCTATTACTATATTCATGAAAATCGTTCATCAATAAATTGAGTTATAAGCGTAGCCCAACCCACGTTCGTAATGAAGAAGAGTATTAGTTTTTATACCCTGAACCCATTGAAAATGGGAATTCAGGGTACAATGGTTTTGTGAAAATGTATGTAACAGGCAGAAGGAGACGTCGCAGACCCCATAAAGTATATATATTCTTGATCAGCATAAACAATTAAGTTTTGAATTGAATGTGGAGTTGTTTTCATTAACTTTCTAACAGGCGTCCTGTGCAAACCTAAGCAAACTGTGTCATACCTCTAAAGGGAATATGAATTAGATTTATTTCTCCAAATTCCTAACTAATCAAGCATTACTTACTTTCGCTCAAAATGCATGCATTCAAAATACTAGTCTGCGTATATTTTGGTTGTGGGCTTCTTAATGTAATTCCACGTAAGATTCCAATCACAGGATCATACTTATTTGGTTATATATGTATTATGTATGTATATATTTGATTAAATGATAATAAACTAAATCTCAGTTGTAAATGGATCAAGATACATGCGACCACATTGTATTAATTGCAAAAAGCATTTACTTGATTGTAATGTTCCCAAAGATCTCGTCCATGCCGAAGACCCTTCAAGTATCTTGGAATTGGAACCTGAAGAGACACCAGATCCAAGATATGAGAATTGCATATTGCCCGGTAAAAAACTATTGAGTAAGTTCGCTTTTATTCAGTCATTTTCATTCTGTGCAATAATATTTACGCCGTTTTTAGGCACATACACCGGGATTGCGTGTTCAGTTACTAAAACCGGAGACTGTGGAGTAATTGCACGTAAACGTATACTCAAAGCGAACAATGTTCTCACCTGCAAAGAATGTAAAAATGTCTGCAGGTGCACATTTAGTGCAGGTCAGCCTTTAAGGATTAAAGCAAATAGTAAATTGTTATATTTGGGAGTATTCAGCATTGTGATGCTCATTAAGAATTAAGCCTCTTCTTTACGTACTTGTAAGCGCGTGCTCTACTAACCGCTCAGTTGCTGGCTTGGGCTTGTGTTGGGCTCCATTTCTAAATGGATGATCTTTATTAAATTTTCTGAGTAGATTAAGAGTATCTAAATGTGTCATTTATATATGTATATAAATTTCAAGTCTCTTTAGTATATGAAATGTGTTCTTTTGTAATTGTGGGCGAAGGGGGTGTGACATCCAAAATCTGAATATAAATTACATAATCTGCGTATCCATAATATCTATATAAATACATATAAGTCTCTAGCTTAAACGGTGTATAAGTTATGCTCAAAAAACGTAAAAATTAATTTTCAATTTTTTTTATCGATAATTCGGAAATGGCAGGAGTTATTGAAAACAAGTAAGAAAATTGCAGTTAGGAGCAACTAACTGCAAGAGACTCTGTTCCTGTAGCTGCCGTTAATTTATTTAATAAACGGAATACTATTTCGGCAATTGAATTGTGAATTTTTCGATCGTTACTTTAGTTTTGTCAAAAGGCGCTCTAGCAGTGCCTTATTTGGTTTTAGTTAACGTAACCCAAGTCAAGGCAGTGGCGCTGGTGGTAAGCGGTATGCAAACCGCACTTAGGTGCTTGGGTTCGAATCACGCATTGAACTTTTTTATCCAAAAATGATTATTTTTTAATTTTTTTTATATTTGTGTATTTTATATTATTATATTTATTATAAAATTCTTGCTGCCAGCGCCAATTGATAATAAGATATTTATAAACATACGCATATGAATTGTGCATTTAAGCACTAGAAACTGCTTTTCCGATTTGCCACGCTGCGTGGCAAGCAATTTTTCTATGCATGCATATACATATGTATGTATGCATGTGTAAACAGCTGTTTGTAAGTGTATACACATCCAAGAGTGTATACATATTCCATGAATTGCGATTGTATTGTTTTGTTTCTTCACAAGCTGCTGATCAGCTGATGAGCTCATCAGCTGTGAATTTAATTAGATTTAGTTAACGATTACATGTTATTATAAATGACCTGGGTTCGAAGCCCGCTGGAAACTTTTTGTTTATTAATCGAAAACTTAAAATTTTTTTTTTATTCATTAATATTTTTATACCCTGAGCCCATTGAAAAAGGGGAAATCAGGGTATAATGGTTTTGTGAAAAGAATGTAACAGGCAGAAGGATGCGTGGCAGACCCCATAAAGTATATATATTCTTGATCAGGGTGACGAGGAAAGTTGATATAGCCATGTCCGTCTGTCCGTCCGTCCGTCCGTCCGTATGTATGAACGCGTTGATACAAAAGCTAGAGAGTTCATTCTTTTTGTGTTAGGTCCGTATATTGCGCGCGCAGTACGAGATTGTTTCAGAAATTCGATAACTTGTATATTTGCAAAGTTATCGATAAACGAATTTATCGGGAGCCAGTTATAAAATTCTAGCTAATTTATCTTTAGAGTTAGAGTCTCCAACTCTTCTGCATATATATAATTTAATACAATTTCGGTTTTTGTCAGATTTTGGATTCCGGTCCCCACTTCGCCCCACCAAAAATGAAAAAAATGCATTTCAAATACTAGAGACATACAGTTTGGTTTAGCATATAGATATGAATTGCATAACCATTAATAATCATCAAAGTTTTCTCATCAAAACCCATGCGGCGCAGCAGCAAAGCAGCGAGACAGCAAGACGCTTGCAACGCTTAAACACATGCATACACACATATGTACATGCATACACACAAACATGCATACAAGCGTATGCATGCGCGTTCAAGCATGCGCGTGGTTTTGCTTGTACAGTTTCTTATGCGTGCAGAAACGAATCGAATAATTCTTGGAATATTATTTGTTCGAAGAAAGGCTCAGGGGATTTCGTAGTCGAGCAGTCTCGACTACAGATTTCTTACTTGTTATATTTATGTTAAAATGCTTTTTGCCATCTTAGCAATTACTATTAAGCTATTATAAGCATGTATTATGCAGTTGGCCACAACAAACTACTTTGCCGATTTGTCACGCCCACAGTGGGCGTAGGCGGAAAATTTTTGGCCAGTTCTTAGAAAGGGCTGAGGCTAACATAACTGCAAAATTTGGTTGCTTACATTCCAATTTTCAAGCTTCTAGCTCTAAAACTGTAGGATATATAAACTTTTGCGGTTTGCCACGCCCCCTGTGGGCGTACATATATCTAACATAGCTTATTGACCTTGGGTTGTCAACCCGAGTATACATGCAAAATTTCAAGTCTCTAGTGTCAATAGTGTTCAAAATATAGGACAATTTGAAAAATCACTATATATTCAGGTCCTATTTTCACGCCCCCAATGGGCGTAGACATATAACTTTTTGATCGATATTCTTAGAATCATAACATTAACTCGCATGCAAAATTTCAGCTTTCTAGCTTTAACGGTGTAGAAGATACGTTTTTCCCGATTTGCCACGCCCCCAATGGGCGTAGATATATCCGCCATAGCTTTTTGAGCTTGGGTTGTCACATTCCAAATTGCAACTCTCTAGCTTATCATCTAGTATGATTTCTGGCCTATGGGCGGAAAAGTTTTCCGATTTGCCACGCCCCTAGTGGGCGGAACGGGAAAATTTTTACACTATAATTCGGGAGCATATATGAGTATATGTTTAAAATTTCAAGTCTCTAGCTCTAATAGCGCCGAAAAATATTGCGTTCATACGGACGGACAGCAAGACGGACATTACACAAACCCAATATACTTTTTTCCCTTTGGGAACAAAGTATAAAAAGAAGAAAGCCCAACAACAAATTTACATGGGTCGACATTTTCTGATTCTGTCTGATTCCGATCCGAGGGCTTACTTGTTGTTCGTGCCTGTTATACAATCTAACTGGGATAGAGAGTAGGGGTTGTGAACAATGGGTAGGCTACATAGGTAGGCGTACATATAATCGGCCCAAAGTGGGCGCACAAAAAGGAGCGGAGCTCGGTAACAGGCAGCTGTAATCAGAGGAGGAGGAAAGAAGTCGGAGAGTCGCGTCTGGCGCGCTGAGTTGCTGTTGTGCCAATTTGGGCAGGGTTGCTGTCCTTTTTATACTCTGTAGGCCCAGCAATCGTACAGAGGTGGCATATTGTTTTTATACCCTGAGCCCATTGAAAATGGGAAATCAGGGTATAATGGTTTTGTTAAAAGTATGTAACAGGCAGAAGGAGGCGTGGCAGACCCCACAAAGTATATATTCTTGATCAGGGTGACGAGAAAAGTTGATATAGCATGTCCGTCTGTCCGTCCGTCCGTCCGTCCGTCCGTCCGTCCGTCCGTCCGTATGTATGAACGCGTCGATTTCCGAAGATACAAAAGCTAGAGAGTTCATTCTTTTTGTGTTAGGTTCGTATATTGCACGCGCAGTACGAGTTTGTTTCAGAAATTCGATAACTTGTATATTTGGGAAGTTATCGATAAACGAATTTATCGGGAACCAGTTATAAAATTCTAGCTAATTCATCTTTAGAGTTAGAGTCTCCAAGTCTTCTGCATATATATAGATACTAATTTGATACAATTTCGGTTTTTGTCAGATTTTGGATTACGGTCCCCACTTCGCCCCACCACCCCCAAATATGAAAAAAATGCATTTCAAATACTAGAGACATGCAGTTTGGTTTAGCATATAGATATGAATATCATAATCATAATCTGAAGATATCAATACGATTGTCCACCTAGAAACAGAATTATTAATCATCAAAGTTTTCTCATCAAAATCCATGCGGCGCAGCAACAAAGACAGAGAGAGACAGCAAGACGCTTGCAATGCTTGCAATATTATTCGTTCGAAGAAGGGCTCAGGGGATTTCGTAGTCGAGCAGTCTCGACTACAGCTTTCTTACTTGTTTTTTTTTTGTTTTTTTTTTTTTCGATTCTGCCACAAGTATAGACGTGCAAGAATATTGCTATGCTTCTTGTCTATTCTCGTTGATCAAGTTTATACAGTTCTGGTCTATTTTCATTCTAGCCAATTATCTCTTAATATATGTATATAGAGTATTGCATAGTGCGCAGCCTTACCCAGGGCAACAGTAGCGCAGCAGCCGTCACATTGCACATTTGTATATTTTGTGTTGTTCACTTCTTTTACCTATTTTATTTATGATTATTATGATTATTATTATTATTATTATTTTTTTTTTTTTTTTTTTTTTTTTTTTGTATTATTTGTTGCAGGCAGTTGTTATGGAAAATAAATTTGCAGGGCTTATTATCAAATGCACAGGTTTGTGTCCGATGTAGTTAAAAATAAACAAGTAAGAAGGCTCTAGTCGAGACGGCTCGACTACGAGATACCTGAACCCAAAAAAGGTGATACTCTTCTTCTTTACGCACGTATAGGCGCGCGCTCTGCTAACCGCGCAGTTGCTGCCGTGGCTTGGGGTGCGTTGGGCTATACTTTGAACACTTATAACTCCATTTCTAGATGGATGATCTTAATGAAATTTTCAGAGTAGATTAAGATATCTAAATGTATCCATGTGCCAAATTTCAAGTCTCTAGTATTTGAAATGCGTTTTTGCAAATTGTGGGCGAGGGGGCGTGGCATCCAAAATCAAAAATTACATAATCTGCGTATTCATAATATCTATCTAAATATACAATTTGAAGTCTTTAGCTAAAACGGTGTAGAAGCTATGCTCAAAAAACATAAAAAATTGAAACGAATTTTCGATTTTTTATCGATATTTGGAAATGGGATGAGTTATCGAAAAAACAAAATAAACTCTACTGCGTAGCTAACATATGAGTGTTCATGTGAAATTTCAGCTCTCTAGCTTTTGTAGTTTCCGAGATCTCGACGTTCATACGGACGGACGGACAGACGGACAGGGCTCTCAACTATTTTATCTGATCAAGATTTATACTTTGGGGTCTGCGACGTCTCCTTCTCCTGTTACTACATTTTCACAAAACCTTATACCCTGAATTCCCATTTTCAATGGGTTCAGGGTATAAAAAGAAGTAATCGAAGTAGTATCATTTCGAACGCCATTTAAACCTAAATAAACTAGGGACTTGCAATTTATGAGATCCAGTTCAATGTTCTAATACTAATGTAAGACTAATTTGATATTCACTTAACTATATACAAATTCACAAAAATAATAGGATAAGAGAAGTATGTATTATAGAGCTCGAGAGTCCGCCTTAACACGAATGAATATTGGGTTTTCTTCGCTGATTTTGTAATATTTATAATTTTATAGACAGAATGTGTGAATGAATTTGACAGAACAGACAATATACGTATGCTGTATACAAATCTAAGTAAACGGCGAAAAATATTTCCAGTAGGAATATGAGTCGGGGTTTCGACTAATTCAGAAAGTATCAGTTCTAGATTAGCTTAATTCAAAATGGATCCAATCAAAATTTTATTGATAATTTATTTAATTTGTCCGCTTTTTTGTTTAATTCCATGTAAGCATCGGCATAGAAGCACAGACTTCCAATATATATTTATATATACACACATATACATAAATCTACTAAATGACTAAAAACTCAATTTTACAGACGTACATGGATATGATCTTCGATGTATTGATTGCCGAAAATATTTATTTAATTGCAATATTAGTAAAGATCTTCTGTTCGCAGGATCAAATAAAGATAGTATAAAGCCATTGCTACCAGAAGAGAAACCAGATCGAACTTACTCCAAATGCATATTGCCCGGTAATAAAGTTACTGGTAACCTCAACTTTCTTTTCTAATTCACTTTCTGTGCGATGAATTTTAATGCATCCGATATTGTGTCTAGGGACATTTTACGGTACTGTGTGCTCAGCGACCTATCAGCAGACCTGTGGCGTATTAAGTACTCTAAGACATATCTTACGAAAGGGAAGGACATCTCGCTGCAAATACTGTGCGCTGCCTTGCAAATGCGAGTTTCGAAGTGGTCAGCCGTCGATTATTGAAAACTACGTTAAACAGATTGTATATGTAGGAGTAATGTACATAATAAACTGCTCAATTAATTAAAATCCAACATTTTCTATTTAATTAAATACAATTAAAATGTATATTGTATTCGAACTCTTAGCTTCTGCAAGCAATGGGGTTAATTGCGTTGTTGATGATATTTAGTATATATATTCTTGATCAGGGTGACGAGAAAATTTTATATAGCCATGTCCGTCTGTCCGTCCGTCCGTCTGTCCGTATGTTTGAACGCGTTGATTTCCGAAGATACAAAAGCTAGAGAGTTCATTCTTTTTGTGTTAGGTTCGTATATTGCACGCGCAGTACGAGTTTGTTTCAGAAATTCGATAACTTGTATATTTGCAAAGTTATCGATAAACGAATTTATCGGGAACCTGTTATAAAATTCTAGCTAATTCATCTTTAGAGTTAGAGTCTCCAAGTCTTCTGAGATATTTTATAATCATAATCTGAACATATCAATACGATTGTCCATCTAGAAACAGAATTATTAATCATCAAAGTTTTCTCATCAAAATCTATGCGGCGCAGCAGCAAAGCAGCGAGACAGCAAAACGCTTCCAATGCTTACACACATGCATAACCACATATGTATATACATGCATACAAGCGTAGATCAGCGTCGATGTGTGCGCGTGGTTTTGCATGTGTGCAGAAACGAATCGAATAATTCTTGGAATATTATTCGTTCGAAGAAGGGCTCAGGGGATTTCGTAGTCGAGCAGTTTCGATTACAGCTTTCTTACTTGTTTTTTATTAAATATTTTGTTTTATGTGTGAATATATGAATATTTACTAAATAGACCTCGTACCCAAATATATAATTTCATATATTCATAGTATAAAGTTTTTTGTTTTATTACTAACTAATTCTAATCAATCTCCATACAGCACGCACAGATCGAAATTATTTCATAAAATCAACAGCTATTCCCGTTCTTATACTCTGTTCCCAAAGGGAAAATGAGTATTTTGGGTTTGTGCAATGTCTGTCTGTCTGTCTGTCTGTCCGTCTGTCCGTATGAATGCAATATTTTTCGTCGCTATTAGAATTATAAAGTGTAAAAATTTTCCCGATCCGCCCACTACGGGCGTGGCAAATCGGAAAACTCTTGCGCCCATATGCCAGTAATCATACTAGATGATGAGCTAGAGCTGCAATTTGGAATGTATACTCGCGGTGACAACCCAAGTTCAAAAAGCTATGGTAATTATATTTTCGCCCCCAGGTGGCGTAGAAAATTGGATGGTTCACTTACTAATGTCCTCCTCTATCGATGACCCAAAAATAATTTTTCAGCCTCTTTGGGGGCGTGGCATATCGAAAAATACCCCGTAATTTTCGTTTAGAAGTGTAAGCAACCAACTGCATAATACATGCTTATAATAGCTCAGTAGTAATTGCTAAGATGGCAGAAAGCATTTTAGCATAAATATACAAATATTAATGAAAATAAAATTTATAAGTTTTTGATTAATAAACAAAAAGTTTCTCATGCGTGATTTGTAAACCGCAAATCTTTGGTTTTACAATTTTACTAATTTGTAGTAGATTTTAGCATTTTGATATCACACGCGAATGTAATATGAGCTCTTGTCGGGGTTCAGCGTATCTACTAGTCAATTAGAGCACTCTTACTCGTTTTTATTTTGTTTTGCTTAATTGAGTCGGAAACCAGTTTTATTTGTCTGCAAGCAAAAAGCAGCACAATCATTAAAAGCAAATATAAGGTGAATGTGGCGCAGTTGCAGCGCAGCTATGCCGCTGCCGGTGCGCTCACGTTTGTGCCGTTTCGCAGCTATTTTGTCCACCTTTTTCTGCCACACATACTTTTTGAGAGATAAGAGAACATCAGAGCGAGAGAGAGAATCGAAACGCTTCAGATTTTTTTCTTTTTCATAATGCGATTATTTTTGGGCTGGCGAAAATAAAAGTATAAAAGCATAGAACTTTTACGATGAAAGAAAAGTCGATTCTCTCTGACTCTATGTCACTCTCTCTCTCTCTCTCTCTTTCTCTCTCTTTCTCTCTCTCTCTCTCTCTCTCTCTCTCTCTCTGTCTGTCACTTTGCGTGCGTGTATGTGTGTTTGCGCGTGTGCGTGAGCACATATGTGTGTGACCGTGCATGTTGTTCTCAAGTTAGTGGGAGCTTTAAACTCGTTATTGCCCGCTGTTGCCAGCACTGCAGGCGATAGCGCTGGCAGCGCCGTCACTAAGCAGCTTCTGCTTGCTATCTCACTTGCTCCCACTTCGTTTTCGCTTTGGTTGCTTTTCTTTATTTTTAATTTTATTTTTATCTCGTTCGTTTGTCTGCCTTATTTGCTTTGCTTTGCTCTTGTTTTTGTTTTCATTTTGCTTTTAATTAGAAATTAGTTCTACTTCATTAAAATTACTTGTGCTCAACCATGTGCAAATTGCCGTTACTTGGTCATTATTTTCCGATTAATTAAAGATATCAAAAACAACAGAGATCATTTATAAAAGAAGACTATCCATGCACATTCAATGCACAATTTTATTGTTGATAACACGTGTTCCAAATGCGTTTTGCATCATTCATTTAAGCCAAATTTATTTCCGGCAAACAATGTAAATTATTTTGGTCAAGGGCTATATTATTCAGTACATTTTTAATCACATCTGTTCATATTAAGCAAACATAATTATAGACAAATCGTACTGTTAATTCACAATTATATATAAAAAAAAAATTAACCAAGAACCAATATTAATTAAACATTCATGCACACATACACTGTGCGAAATACCAGTTTAATTTAATGTTGTTTTGATAAGACATTTACAAACAAGTGTGAATTATCTGCTCTACTTGCATATAAAACACTCGTGAACACTAGTGAATCAGAAAGTACTAGAGATATTAGTCGCTTTTTTTTTAAAAATTATAAATTTTTCAAAATTTTTTTTGGGGGGGTAGGGGGGGGGGGGGGGGGAGAAAAAAAAAAAAAAAAAAAATATTCTCTGTGTGGTTTTTTTTTTTTTTTTTTTTTTTTTTTATTTTTTTTTTTTTTTTTTTTTTGGGGGGGGGGGTACCTCACACACACACACACATATTTTTTTTTTTTCTCTATTTATCTATCTCTCTCTCTCCCACACAAAAAAAAAAAAAAAAAAAAAAAAATACTATATATATATATATATATATATATATATATATATATATATATATACATGCGATGGACGCACACGCTCATCCCGGAGCTTGAACCTTGGCTAAACCGTAAACACGACGAGGTTAATTTTTATCTTTCGCAGATTCTCACGGGACATGGATGCTTTCGGAGCTATTTGAAGCGCTTTGGCCACGAAGAAACTGATGAATGCCCCTGGTGCGGACGAGGTCTGGTGGAAGACGCCAAACACGTTCTGTGTGAGTGTGGACGCTTCCAGGAGGAGAGGCGTCGCCTAGAAGAGGCAGTTGGCCGCTCCATTACAGCGGACAATATCGTCAACACCATGCTGGAATCGAAGGCAGCTTGGAATCTAACAAGCACCTTCGCAGCCACGGTCATGATGGAACTCCGCAGAGTCGAGCGTTTGAGAAGAAGTGCTGTCCCAGCCTAAGATAGTGCAAAGTGCTTGCAAAGCAATGCTTTACGGCCGTCCCGCAAGTTTCTTGCGCTATCTTTAGTCATCTAAACCTAAATTGTAAAATAAAACTTTGTAAATAAACGAATATATATAAAAAAAAAAAACACACACACACACACACACACACACACACACACACACACAGAAAGAGAGAGAGAGAGAGAGAGAGAGAGAGAGAGAGAGAGAGAGAGAGAGAGAGAGAGAGAGAGAGAGAGAGATGGTCGCTTTTGTATTTTAATCATCAGTTAAAATCACATCAAAATTATGCATTGTAAATTATTAAAAATTGTAATTGTAAAAATTCTTAAATTTTAACATATTATTTTTATATTCGTGTTATTCATATATGTATTTCTTGCTCCTATTTATAGATTGTTGTTGATTTTTACCGCTGCTCGTTATGCCGCTCGTTTCGTTTCCATACGTTTTATTTTCACGCACAGTGACACAAAGGCATTATAAATATTCAGTACATGTGCAAACAATTTAAAGCACATTCCCCAATGCTATTCACACAGTGCCTGCAAATGCCATTGCGAACGTCGACGTCGCTGTTGCAAAGAGAGAAATAAACTAGCGCATAGCGCAGCACATGTACACCACATATCTGCATTATTATTATTCTTCTTATTATTATTATTCTTCATGCTGTTGTGGCTATTTGACACTTTCACTCAATGTATTTATATGATTGTATACATACACTACTTTAACGGTAATACTTACATACAATCCTGTATGTATGTATGTATGTATGTAGTTGTGTCAGACAATACAAATGTGTCTGCCAAATTTAGCTGTTATTTATTCACTTGTATATCTACAGCTGCTTAAAAGCCTTCGTGACCGCAGTGCACAAAAAAAAAATTCCGAACGAATGTTGTCATTCAGTACCGACGAACCTCACGCATTCGCGTTTGAACACAAACTAAAATGTTTCATTTCCAAGGCGTTGCATCACGTTGTAGCGGAACGCATGAACACGACGAAAAGACCACCCGACCGACTGACAAGCATCAACGATACGACGACGGTGAGACATTTCGGCAAGACCAACGTTCCGAGTGTGTTGAACAAACTTCTATATCGGGAGAAAAGCAGGCAGCTGTGCATTAGTGTGAGTAATTCAGACTGTGTGTGTATGAGTAGTGTGTATGAGCGGGTGTGAGTGTATTGCAACATCGCTAGTCGCTCTGCATGTGAATACGCCATCACTTCTGTGTGCATGTAGTTGTATTTCGTTTGTTTACAGTTTTGCGTTGTGTTGCCGTCGTTGTTTCTGTTTTTTAATTCCCTGAACCCATTGAAAATGGGAATTCAGAGTATAATGGTTTTGTGAAAATGTATGTAACAGGCAGAAGGAGACATCGCAGACCCCATATTCTTGATCAGCATAAAAAAATAAATTGATCTAGCCCTGTCCGTCTATCCGTCCGTCGAGATTTCGGAAACTACAATAGCTAGAAAGCTGTTTTTTTCGATAACTCATCCCATTTCCAAATTATCGATAAAAAAATCGAAAATTCATTTACTTTTTTTACGTTTTTTAGGCAGAACTTCTACACTGATTTAGCTAGAGACTCAAATTTGTATATAGATATTATGGATACGTAGATTATATCATTTTTGGATTTGGGATGACACGCCCGCTTCGCCCACAAAAAAAACCGCATTTCAAATATTAGAGACTTGAAATATAGACTCGGCACATAGTTACATTTAGACACTCTTAATCTACTCTAAAAATTTGATGAAGATCGTATATCTAGACGTGGAGTTATAAGCGTTCAAAGTATAGCCCAACCAACCCCCACGGCAGCAACTGCGCGGTTAGCAGAGGCGCGCTTATACGTTCGTAAAGAAGAAGAGTATCACTTTTTTTTCAGGGTTCAGGGTATCTCGTAGTCGATTCGTCTCGACTAGAGCCTTCTTACATGTTTTTTTTTTTTTTTTTTTTTTTTTTCTTAATGTTGTTTCATTCCATTTGATTGTTTTAAATTGAGATTTGTGTGCCAAAAGCGTCGCAGCGGTGGTATTGTGTACAATATTGCTGCTTCTGCTGCTGCTTCTGTTGCTTACTTTTGCTGTTGCTGCTGCTGTTGGTTTTTTTTTTTTTTTTTTTTTTTTTTTTTTTTTTACGTTTTTTCATTTATGCATTTGCTGCATGTGAAAATTATTATGGAGTGTAAAAAACAACCACAACTTTGCCCCATACATAATTTCAGTCTGCCTACGTGTTGCTTATAATTTTCGTTTATTTCTATTCTTCCTCTTTACCGTGTGTCAGCTAATTGGATTATTTGGGCAAACAGGGAATGGTATCGTAATGGAACAAAGTTTTTGATTAGGTTTCAACTTCTCTGAACACTCATTGTACATAAATGCATTTGTATATGTGTGTGTGCGTGTTTAACCCATGGCAATCGAACATTTCACATGGCTGCTCATAAACGATGTGTTAAGTTAATTAGGGTTCATTTGATTTCGTTACACGTTTTTTCAAAGCAATGTTCATGATCTAGTAAATCAATCAATAGTTTGCAATTTCTAATTAATATAGTATACTTAACCTTTTTAAGCTGGATTTGCACTTTTAGTCTGTTTAGGATATGGAGTACTCAAGATTTTCTAATGTGTGCAATTGTTAACTTACCTATTGAAATCCCTTTCCGAATTGCGTCTACTAATGGGTCCTGTGGCGAAAACAAACATAACAGAAGGATGAATACAAGGAGTGTGTGTGAGCGAGAGAGAGAGAGAGAGAGAGACAGAGAGAGAGAGACAGAGAGAGAGAGAGATGCACAATGGATGGACGATATAATAATAATATTTCTTTAATTAAACAACAACTGATTGCATTATTGGCAAGCTAAACGTACGACAAGAGAGAAGAGGGAGTAGCAGCGGACAGTGGAGCAATTATTGTTTTTATATAAATCAAATATCTTATGTAATTTTCTAACTGAAATAAATTCAAAAATTCTTTTTATTTTTATAGAGAGAGGAAGGGGGAGGAAGAGGGGAAAGGAGGGAGAGGGAGAGGGGGGGGGGGGGGGAGGGAGAGAAGAGAGGGGGGGGAGGAGGAGAGAGGGAGGAAAGGAAAGAGGGAAAGGGAGAGAGAAAGAAAGAGAAGGAAGAGAAGAGGAGAGAAGGAAGAGAGAGAAGGAGAAGGGGGGGGTTTCATAATTAAAGTTTCTCTATCTCGATTTTAATTTTAATTGTCGATAATAATCGATAATTGTAATGATTATTATTATAATTAGTAATAAAGCGAATCGAATAATATGATCGCTGTCTAAAGGCATTGTCAACACACACAAAAAGGAAGAAATCATAATTACTTTATGCTTATTGGAAATGCACCGTTCCAATATTTATAACAATTTCTATTGTACTTATTTATATCCCAATTTTGCAGTCAGTTACTAAAAACTTCGGTTCCGACTTGCCACGCCCCCATTGAGGTTCCACTGAGCACTAAAGGTTTGGCTAAAACAAGTAATGAGAAGCTCAATGATTTGAAAACAGTTTGATACAATTATTTAAAAGAACAAATGTGCATATACATATATGTATGTATTTATATTGTCCCTAATTTAAATGTTAGTTAGTTAGGTAGGTCGCCTTCTTTTTGATGTTTTGTTGCTTGTAATTCAAATCTACTTAGAAGACACAGAAAACTAATGGGAATCATATTAAACCAAAATGTGACATACATACACCTTTTTGTCTATTTGATTAGTTATTGTATATTACAAAATTAATTTCAGTCAAATCGCGTTGAAGAGATTTAGTTTTTAAGCATTCAGTATCTCAAACCGATTGAGTTCAGGGCACTGTGATATATTTGTATGTATGTATATATGTATATGTATGTATGTCTTCATATATGCATGCATACATATAAAATACATGTATGTGTTTATTTTCAACAAATGTATGTATATGTGTGTATTATGTTATCAGAAAAAAAAAATTTCTCAAGCCAACCCATAAATAGTAATTTGATAAGCGCGCATTGAACGGCGCTCTGTGAGCTGCCGTTGCCACATCGTGTGTTTAGCAGAGGTGCAGCCTCAGCCGCAGTCACAGTCGCTAAAGCAGCAGCACCATAACAACAACAATAAACGACAAGTGAAGATGAGGAAAAAATAAAAATAAAACAACGAACGCAGTGTGTGATGCAAACGAATTTGATATAAGGAGAGGCAAACGACGCACTTTCCTCTCTCAAACATCACATTCTACAGCGCTCTCGCTCTTTCTTTCACAGCCAAACCAACGTCGACAGCGACATCAGCCAGCAGCAGCAAAACAAAATTTTTCGTTGTCAAATACCCTGCATACTGGTATTATTTATAAAAAAAAAGACTTATTTTTTTGTTTTTTAATTTTACGAACAATTATTTTTATCCTCAAGCAAGGAGGCGTGGCAGACCCCATAAAGTATATATATTCTTGATCAGGGTGACGAGAAAAGTTGATATAGCCATGTCCGTCTGTCCGTCTGTCCGTCTGTCCGTATGTTTGAACGCGTCGAGAGTTCATTCTTTTTGTATATTGTACGCGCAGTATGAATTTGTTTAAGAAATTCGATAATTTGTATATTTCCTGAATTATCGATAAACAAATATAATGGGAATCAGTTATAAAATTATATTTAATTAATATATAGAGTTAGAGCGTCCAAGTCTTCTGCATATACATATATAGATACTAATTTAATAAAATTTCGATATTTGTCAGATTTTGGATTCCGGTCCCCAATTCGTCCCCACGCCCCCAAATGTGTACAAAATTCATTTCAAATACTCGACACATTCAGTTTGGTTTAGCATATAGATATGAATATCATATTCATAATCTGAAGAGATTATGAATACGATTGTCAGAAACAATCAATTTTCGCAGCAAAACCCATGTGGCGCTGCAAGCAAGGCTGAGAGACAGCAAGACGCTTGCAATGCTTACACACATGCATACACACATACATGCATACAAGCGTAGATCACCGTGCGTGTGTGTGCTCGTATTTTTGCATGTATGTACATATACATATATAGTTTCTTACGCGTAGAGAATCGAAACGAGGCATTCTTGGAATATGAATCGTTCGAAGAAAGGCTCAGGGGATTTCATAGTCGAGTAGTCTGGACTACAGCTTTCTTACTTGTTTTCATTGAAATTGAAAATACGTTCGACTTTGTTAATCGGCTCGGACTGCCTCAACTAGCCTCAAACCTTCGTCTCAAGTAGGTGTTATTTTATCATCTATCTCTCTCTCTCTCTCTCTCTCTCTCTCTCTCTCTCTCTCTCTCTCTCTCACACCTTCTCATTTCTTCTTGTTGTGGCTGTCGCTGCTGCTTCTGTTATCGTCGTCAATTCACGTTGATATAATGAAAACTAAGTGCTGTAGTTTTATTTGTTAAACGAGCAACGACAGCGCAGGTTCGTTGACCAGCCGCCAAGAAAAGTTTATTTATGCATTGACATAACATAGGATAAAGAAATCTGTATAAGGGATTATCTCATATTAAGCTTGTGAGATACATGTACTTGTGAGATTTATGTACATAAAAATATTTATAAATATGTATGTACATATATCTCATATATATTTACTGCAGTTTGTGCTGTTTTACCAAGGTCATTCGTCTCTTTTGGCACATTTGTGAACAAATTGAAAATAAAACAGTGAGCAAAAGGTATTCGCCAATAAGCCACTACGCTCGCGCGAAGGCAGAGACAGTGACATAGACAGAAAGAGAGAGATAGAGGCAGTGGCAGATGCACTAATGTGGATTTAAAATGTGTGCAAAATACGAGAGAAAAGGCAACGACATAAACAAAAGATGCGGCGCAGCAGACCCACCCAGACACATCCTGGTTGCTTCCATGCCGTATAGACGCAACGCAATGGAAATGAAATGGAACAGTGGTAAATTACGTTTTGTGAGTAAAAAGTTCCAAGTGAAATTATGCGTATAGGTTGAAGCCGCAACTGACAAAGGTTATTATGGACGAATGGTATGTGAGATCTTATACAAGTATTGATTGTCAGCTTGCATTATAATAAATTGGCCCTCGGCGTGGATGCAATACATGGTGCGCAGCAATTAAATCAGTTACAGTGAGTCCCAACATAAGTGAACCAATGAAGTGAAACAAACTAAACAAAAATCGTCTGTGTGGGAGAGCGCTAAGTGGGGTGAGAACTGCGGTCTCAGTGGGACAAATGGGAGATGATAGGAAATGAGCGCAAGCATGCACACACACACGAACACAACACTATATTTATAAATACATACATATTTATGAATATGCATATGATGTCTGCCGCCAACGCAGTCAAATGTCATTTAGCGTTGCAGGCGCGTTCGCTCAGTTGGAGCTTTGAGCTACATACGCAAGCACACTCACGCATAAATACATGCATGTGAATGCATAAGTATGTGTACGCGTCTCTATGCATACGACACACAGCCACGCACACACTGGCACATGAGACAGAGGAATGAAGCTGGTGAAAAATGTTTGAAATTCAAGCAAGTCGAAATGTTTTGCATATTCATATGTAAATTCGTATTTTTATACCCTGAACCCATTGAAAATGGGAATTCAGGGTATAATGGTTTTGTGAAAATGTATGTAACAGGCAGAAGGAGACGTCGCAGACCCCATAAAGTATATGTATATTCTTGATCAGCATAAAAAAATAAGTTGATTGAGTCCTGTCCGTCTGTCCGTCCGTCCGTCCGTCCATCCGTCAGTCCGTCCGTATGAACGTCGAGATTCGGAAACTACAAAAGCTAGAGAGCTGATATTTCACATGAACACTCATATGTTAGCTACACAATACGAGTTTGTTTTGTTTTTTTCGGTAACTCATCCCATTTCCAAATTATCGATAAAAAATCGAAAATTCTTTTCAATTTTTTACGTTTTTTGGGCATAACTTCTACACCGTTTAAGCTAAAGACTTCAAATTTGCATATTTAGATAGATAATATAATACGCAGATTTTCAAATTTTGGATGCCACGTCCCCTTCGCCCCCATTTCAAATACTAGAGACTTGAAATTTGGCACATAGATACATATTGATACTTTTAATATTCTCTGCAAATTTCATTAAGATCGTCCATCTAGAAATGGAGTTATAAGCGTCCAAAGTTCAGCCCAACCCACCCCCAAGCCACGGCAGCAACTGCGCGGTTAGCAGAGCGCGCGTAAAGAAGAAGCGTATCACCTTTTTTGGGTTCAGGGTATCTCGTAGTCGAGCCGTCTCGACTAGAGCCTTCTTACTTGTTAGTTTTGCGCTTCGCCTCCCACGAAAGCAAAGGCAGCTTCGCTGCTTTCATTCATGTTTCTTATTGTTGTGTCGTTGTATCTACTGCTGCTGCTGCTATTTACTTTTGTTTTCTTTGAGCGCTTTCGGTATTTGACTCAGACATAGATGTTTGTACGTTTTTGCACGTACATACATACATACATATGTATGTATGTGTCGCATTTTTTATACCCTGAGCACATTGAAAATGGGAAATCAGGGTATAATGGTTTTGTTAAAAGTATGTTACAGGCAGAAGGAGGCGTGGCAGACCCCACAAAGTATATATATTCTTGATCAGCACAAAAAAATAAGTTGATTGAGCCCTGTCCGTCTGTCCGTCCGTCCGTATGTATGAACGCGTCGATTTCCGAAGATACAAAAGCTAGAGAGTTCATTCTTTTTGTGTTAGGTCCGTATATTGCACGCGCAGTACGAGTTTGTTTCAGAAATTCGATAACTTGTATATTTGCAAAGTTATCGATAAACGAATTTATCGGGAACCAGTTTTAAAATTCTAGCTAATTCATCTTTAGAGTTAGAGTCTCCAAGTCTTCTGCATATATATAGATACTAATTTAATACAATTTCGGTTTTTGCCAGATTTTCCCCAAATGTCAAAAAAATGCATTTCAAATACTAGAGACATGCAGTTTGGTTTAGCATATAAATATGAATATCATAATCATAATCTTAAGATATCAATACGATTGTCCATCTAGAAACAGAATTATTAGCCATCAAAGTTTTCTCATCAAAATCCATGTGGCGCAGCAACAAAGGCAACGCGACAGCAAGCCGCTTGCAATGCTTACACACATATGTACATGCATACAAGCTTAGATCAGTGTCCATGTGTGCGCGTGGTTTTGCATGCGTGCAGAAACGAATCGAATAATTCCTGCAATATTATTCGTTCGAAAAAGGGCTCAGGGGATTTCGTAGTCGAGCAGCCTCGACTACAGCTTTCTTACTTGTTTTCTGTTGCTGTTCTTATAAATTATGTATGTATGCACAAAATGTTGTTGATGTCAATTTAAAAAGAAGCGGGAAAACTTTATACGAGAAGTACATACCTGAAAACAAAAAACCAAAAACACACTCTTTTCTTAACTATACTTATGAATATAACAAACAAGTAAAATACATTTTAAAGCGTTGAAAGCTATAAGTTACAATTTTATATTTACTCTCTCCCTCTCTCACATACACATTCACACAGATGTCGACTTTGACTCGACAAAAACAATAAACTTGTGTAAAGAAATTGCAAGCAAAAGTGAATGCGAATGGGCAAGCAACAACACAAACGAGTGGAAGACGAAAGAATCTCATAACTTTTATACTCGCTCATGACGTGAAAAAAGTATATTGGCTTTAATCAGTTTTTGTTATACATATATATGTATGTTGAAAATCGGAAATACATACATATATATGTACACAGATATATACTATATAACAAATATAGCCGTTTTTTCTTTTCCCGTGAGTATATGCAGTCGACTGTGGCTGACAGCAGAGTTCTGTTACCTGTTTTTATTGGCAGTTTCAAATGAAATATTAAGCAATAAGGCACAACAAAAAGTTAACTTCAAAATGTAATGCACACTGACATACACATCATGTATGTGAGTCTGTGAATATATGGACAAACACACATATGTAATAGTGGGTAAGCATACGTGTGTAGCTCTGCTGCAAATTTTAAAAAAGAACAGTGGATAAGATAAAAGCAGCAACAACAGCAACAGCAACAGCAGCAATGAAGTCGACGTCGACATCTAAGTTAACATCAAGCATCATCATCGTTTTTGTTGTTGGTGTTTCTTTGAGCTATGCTCTGTCATCGCAACGCAATGAGGAACAACGAGACGGTGGAACAGAAAGAGAGCGGGCGATCATAATAGAGAGTTAGATGAAGAGAGGCAGATAGTATTAGAAAAAGATGTACATACATATGTACATAGGTGCAGCTGGCAAAAATATTGGCATAGAACATAGCCAAACATAAATTTAGTTTTATACCCTGAACCCATTGAAAATAGGAATTCACGGTATAATAGTTTTATGAAAAGTTGTGCAACAGGCAGAAGGAGACGTTGCAGATCCCATATTCTTGATCAGCATAAAAAAATAAGTTGATCTAGCCCTGTCCGTCTGTCCGTCCGGCGAGATTTCGGAAATTACAATAGCTACAGAGCTGTTTTTTCGATAACTCATCGCATTTCCACATTATCGATACAAAATCGAAAATTCATTTACTTCTTTTTTACAATTTTTGTGCATAGCTTCTATACCATTTTAGTTAAGAGACTTCAAATTTTTTTTTAATATTTAGCTAGATATTATGCATACGCAGATTTTGTAATTTTCAGATTTTGGAAGCCACCCCCAATTTGAAAAGAAACATTTCAAATGCTAGAGACTTGTAATTTTGCAAACAGACACATTTAAATGCTATCAATATATTCCAAAAGTTTCATGAAGATCGTCCATCTAGAAATGGAGTTCTAGATGGTTCAGCCGTCTTGAATGGAGCTTTCTTACTTGTTTGTGTTGTGTTTGTTGCTGCCCTGTATTATTAGTTTCTTCACACTTGTCAGAGGGGTATTGGCTTTGTAGTGCAAAAGTAACACCGTAAAGATGATACCTGGGTTAACATATGAATTACCAATCTATTTTATGTTAAAAATAAACAAATCATTAACCATTATTAGTATATATTAAATTAATTTTAGATTTATTCGTATTTGACTGTATAAATCGGTCCTATAAAACAATTAGAGTATTTAGCTATCGGCACTTTAGTGCAAAAGTTTTTTATTTTTTCTTTTGTTTCGCTTAACTTGATTTATGATAGACACAGAAACATACAAACGCAGACACACAGACACACACACACACCACGCAGCGAAATCGAACTTTATTGATAGTCGCGCTGTAGCAATAAAAAGTGTGGGCAAAGGGCACGCATGCATATGTATGTATGCTGCCATGGGTGGGTGTGGTCGGTATAAACGGAGCGCAAGATGCTCACAGATAAGCATGTTTCTGTGATTTCAAGTGGGTGAGTCGACAAAATATAAGCCATGTTTATGTTCGGCACTTGTTTATGACCAAGAAACGAACGAAGGAAGATGATCAAACGAAACACATTCATACATATGATAAGAAGAACAAGAAGAAATAGATAACGAAGCAGTAAAGTCCTATGTAAATTTAAGACAAGCTCCGCAAGGATTCACTTCTGAATGCCTATATCGCTGGGCATCAAAGTTCCCGTAGAAATACATCGACAAATACATAGATGCAAAACAAGGCTAGAAGGGAAGTGAGAGGGGAAAGCCCCACCTAGCTAAGAGTCGCCTAAAAAAAGGAGGTCAACAAAGCTTAAGCTTTAGCTTTAAAAGACCATTAACGAGTAAAAAGAAAAAGCGAAAAAGAAATACGAAACACAAGAAAAGCGTTTGACATCATGTAATTTGCTAAGCGTTGCGCGATTGCGGATAAGAGTGCGAAAGAGAGGCAGCATGATAATTAGAAATGGTAAAGAGTGAGGGGTGGGAACAGATGTGTGCATCCCAATGCGAACGAGAAAATGTTAGCAGCGAGAGAATTGAAGCGGGGGTGCCAACGCAGACAGCATTGGTACGGCGAGAGCACAAAAAGGCGGGCAAAATACATACATACATATATGCGTCTCTCTCTCTCTCTCTCTGTGTGTGTGTGTGTGTGCACATATTAAATGGCAGACTTACACGCTTATAGCTGTGACTGGAAGGCTAATGCTGCAGGCAATGTATGAGAGTGACCACCCAGCAATACCCTGTAAGCAGATTATATCACAGACATACATATAGCATAAGTACATGCCATTTCCTTTTCCAATATCCAACTAGTATATATCAATTAGGAATGGAATATTATAATACAATATATTAAAATAATATTTAATTTATAAACAAGTTACTTGATATACTTTGTAAAGCTCATACTAATTAAAAATTTTAAAAATTTTAGTTTATTTTAAATAAGAGTAAATAACATTTTGAACTCTAAATTTGATCTAGTGAAATTAATTTTACAGGGCGGAGACACTCACGTCCTACACCACCTTTAAGGGGGATGGGGCGGGTGAGAACGCGCACCTGCCAAAAAAGCAACAAGCTAATAAAACAGACTATAAAACCTAAACGCAGCATACAAATAAAAGAACGCACAAAAAGTGACGTATAACAAAAAAAAGTAAACAAAAAGCATAGAAGAAACGCAAAAAATAACAGTTGTCGAAATTTTCATATCCATATGAATGTACATACATATGTATGTAGATATATTTATACACGAGGAGAGTAATATAAAAATAAAACCGTAACGAGAGCGAGCATGTAGCGGCAGCGTCAATAACACGTTTACTGCTTTAAAACATTGCTGCAAATGTTCGTTTCACATGCCAAAATGTTTCACTCTCAAAGTCAAAGAGAGAACAATAAATTAGGTGGGCGGGCGGATATGTTTCAATTCACAATGTATGTATGCCGCTGCCTGCCTCACATCGCTGTTCTGACAGTTTGTCTGTGTCCCACATCTTCGACTGCGCTTGAGTAGCGACGCCGCGACGTTGGCGCATATATGCCGTTAAGCGCAGCATGCATGTTTTTCTCTAATGGCGGCAACGACTCTGGCGCCTCTCAAAGCACCAAACAATTGTTTGCCTCACATCCCCAAACACAAACACACACACACGCCCAAGTCGTAGCCACCTGCTGGCATTGCACAAAGCAACCAGAGCAGTGCAAAGCAATCGAGTTGTTTGTTGCACAGTGCAACAGCTTATGCAAATTAGAGATGAGCGCGTGCTCACGGACAAACAGGATATACATACATATATACTTTAATTTTTTGTTTTTTTTTTTTTTATCAATGTGTGTGTATACTAAAGAAGGAAATCTGTTAATTTCACATTTAGCAGCTTTAAGTCCTTTTTCACTTAGCATTTCCATATGCCACATTTTTCAAAAGCTAATTACCACTGTGCACACTTTTATTTGATAATAAAATAATAATACTTCCACTCATCCTCGATAGGCCCACGTTTTTGGCTTACTGACGTTGAGACTACTCGCTTTGTAATTATCATTACGTCATTACGTCATAAACATATTAAGTCGTGGTTGAGAATTCGCATCGAACTGTGCGAACACGCACACAAGCAGAGAACACCAATGCTCACATATATGCACAATCACAAAACATTCAAAATATCAATGTTTACCGCTATTTTATATTTTGTTTTCATTTTAATTTGGCGCGCACTGTGAAAAAAAATTATTGGGTCATTTGCTGATTTTGCTGAAGCACACATCTTTAGAAACTGCATTCAAATGTTTGTTTAAGAGTATTTTTTTTTTTTTTTTTATTATTATTATTGTTAAAACATGCAATGAATCCCTCTAATGTGCCTCGCCGTCGAAATGACATGCAAAAAGCTCACGCAATTAACTTAAATTTCGACAAGACACGCGATAAAAGCTGAGCGCTCTTTTTTACCGCTCAAATGGAGCGTAAAATTGGCAGAAAATAAAAATTGTGAATTGCAACAATTGAACTTGACTAAATGTCAGCAAGCGGTAAATGCAAATTGAAAGTTCATATGCATATGTTTGTGTGAGTGACAGCTTTCCGATAAGAATGCATTCGGGTGCATGTGTGGGTATGTTGCGTTAAATCGAATGGATAAACTGCATTAAATACACACGTAATTAATTGCACGTCACAAAAACTCTCGCTTTCTCAGTAGTCGGGCTGAAACCCACTCCGACATCCACTCACACACAAATATATATTTTTGTATATGTAAAGACATCAGTGCATGCATATGTGTGTGTATGCTTTGGTTGCGATGTCCGCAGCGACAACACCAACTAAACAGCTGAGCGTTAGCCAAACGGCGGTACATACACACACACACACATGAGCTTTCACATACACACGGTCACACTGCGCTTTGGGGCGTACGTGCGCATGTATTTGTGCTTTTAGCTAAATTGCAAAATATAAACAGACTAAACAACTTACCGTTTGTTTTATGAGTGCTGCACATTTAAATACAGTTATCTGTATGATTTCTCAATGTGATTTAAAAAAAATATATTTTCAATAGTGAATCGAACACCAGTCTCAATTGTCAACTTCGGTTCTTTAATTTATTTAACTCACAAGCAGCACGCTTAAGTAGCGCTAAATGTTGTCACTACATGCCGCATTTTTATTTATATTATATCTGAAGAAATTTCGAGCACAACGCGTGTATATCGCATAACAATAAAAAGGAAACTGTATTGATGGTGGCTGCGCTGCAATAGCAAAAAAATGCCAAACAATCGATAAGAAAATACTAGATTTTATTAAAGAATGGCTAAAGTGGCATGTATTTGACAAACAGCCGTTTGAGCAGTGGCATCTTTTCCATGACGATAGTTAGAAGATTATATATTCTTCTGCACATTCGTGTAAATTGGTTGATCGATAAATGTGGATTAAATGTAGAAACGGAGAATGTTTCTAGCTAAAAACTAATAAGTTTGTTAATTATTAAAATTAAATTCCGTAGTTATTACATATTTTTATTCGTATGGCTAAAGTTGCATTTAGTGAGAAAAATTGAGTATGTGACGTAATGAGGAAAATATGTGCGCGAAACTTTGAAATCCGACAAGATGGCAACGCTGTGTTTAAAGTACTTGTGCGTTTGTGTGCGTGTGTTGCAGCAAATTGTAATCGAATTAAAAACTTAAATTATTATACCAATTGAAAGACAACACATGTGCTGGTCGCATAACTAGTCAACTGTTATGGCCAATCGCACACGCAATAACACGACGAAGGTCGAGGCTCTCATCGAAAGCTGTCGCAGCGAGGGCAAATGGCAGCGCGTCATCGAGCTGACGGATGAGCTGAAAACGGGATCACCACATAACGGTAACCGAAACTAGAGGAAGCTAAAGTAAATCAATCACAAAATTTCTAAACTGCTTTACAGAGTGCTTGGCCAATTTTTTGGTAGGCGAGGCACGGCTGGAGAGTTACTTGGAGGAACATGCCGTGGCCGCCGAAACAACCTTCGGCCGGGCCAAAAGTGGCCTGGCCGAAGCAAGACGTTACTTAAATCTAGCCTTGGGCGAGAGTGGCCAAAAAGCGGGCATAGCCTTGGATGCGTATCTGTTGCTGGCTAAGCTCTGCTTCGCTTGCGGCGAGTACGAGCAAAGTTTGGAGAACTTCATCAAGGCAGAGTTAAATACTCTGGCCGAGAAGGAGCTAACGCTGTAAGCAATTCCATATATTAGATATATTTTATATATTTATGTGTATGTGTGTGTATGGGTACTCCTTATGATCAGGCGCAGCTTGAAGATCCTGGCCGAATCGTACGCAATTAAGGGTCTTTGCTTGGAACAGCAGGCGTCCAAGCCTACATCCAAGTTCAAGAAGGCCGAGAAGGACACAGAAATGGTAAGGTCGGTGCAGCAAAAGCTGCTGATTAAGCCACCCATTGCAGTAACAACAAACAACCTCTTGATCCATGCATAGATTTGTTGCTTTGAGCGCGCCTCGGACTTGGGTCTGCTTTACCTGCAGGAGTACGACAATAGTGGAAGCAATAGTTCCTCGAACAACTCTACCGCCGGCTCCACACTGAACGTGAATGCCGGTGTACAGCAGTCGTCGAGCAGCTTCGCTATCAGCAGCACCGTTCCCAGCAGCAGTGCAACTCTAGAGGTCAATCGCCGCATGGGCGCCATACTGGAGACGGCGCTACAACGGGCGCCTATCGTCCTTATTAAGGCGGGCAAGCTGCAAGCGGCCGTGGAACGTTATCGCATTATGCTGAATGCCATTGAGACGCGTGCGACGCAGTCGTTGCGACTGACGCTCGCCCGACAGCTGGCTGAGGTGCTGCTCCGTGGCGTTTCGGGTACGATATACGCTCCTCCATTCACCACCAAGACGGGTGGCAGCACTTTGCGTGGCGGCGGAGCCGCCAAGCGGCTCTGGAAACCACGCAAATACGCAGCCAGACAGCAGTTCACGCCACGCAATCAGCAAGAGGAAGTCATTTTGCTGCTGCTCATCGCCGAGGCGCTGGCTGTACGGGACACGGTGCTGTCGCAGAGTCCGGAGTTCAAGCAGGCACGACAGCACGCCATGGGCAATGTGACGGCCGTGTACGACCTGTTGGCGCTGGCCACTGTCCGCTGGGGTCTAGTGCAGCTGCTCAACGAGTCCTTCGAGAAGGCGCTTAAGTTCAGCTTTGGCGAGCAGCACGTTTGGCGGCAATACGGACTGTGTCTGATGGCCGCGGAGAAGCATGCGTACGCGCTGCGCGTGCTGCAGGAGTCGATGAAGCTGACGCCGGGCGATCCACTGCCCTGCCTGCTGGCCTCGCGCCTCTGCTACGAGAGTCTGGAGTCTGTGAAGCAGGGACTCGACTATGCGCAGCAGGCGCTCAAGCGAGAGGTAAAGGGTGAGTGCAGACAACTCCACTACAGTTGCTTTACATCATTCATAATTCTCTCTCACATTGTAGGACTTCGTCCGTCACGGAGTCAGCTCTTTGTGGGCATTGGCTACCAGCAGCTGGCCATACAGGCCACGCTGAAGAGCGATCGCGACAGCTACAATAAGTTGGCGCTGGAGGCGTTGGAGCGTGCCGTTCAGCACGATGGCAACGACCACCTGGCCGAGTACTACCTGTCCCTGCAATACGCGCTCCTCAATCAGCTGGGCGAGGCTTTGAGCCACATTCGCTTCGCTTTGGCGCTGCGCATGGAGCATGCGCCCTGCCTGCATCTGTTCGCTCTGCTGCTGACAGCTTCGCGACGTCCGCGCGAGGCGCTGGGTGTGGTAGAGGATGCGCTGCACGAGTTTCCCGATAACTTGCAGTTGCTGCATGTGAAGGCGCATCTCCAACTGAATCTGGAGGATGCAGAGACGGCGCTGTCCACGGTGCAGCACATGCTCGCCGTGTGGCGGGACGTGTACGAGGCGCAGCTGGCTGCCGAAGAGGAGAAGCATTCGGATACCAAGAGCGGCGTCCACTTGGTGCATTCGTCCCAAATGTCTGACAAGGATTCGAGTAAGTTTTTGCCATGCGATGCCATCGCAATAGACCCCATATCAAAAACAACATCAACAACACTTTCCTCTAATAATAACTATATATTCTGTATAAAACCAAAAATACACACACCTATGCATACACATATACATATAAATCTATTATATATCTCTGTAACTATCCAACTTCTGCGGAATGTGTCTGTCTAAAAAACCATTCATAACAAACCATAAACATAATTGTAAGTCTTAATTCCAAATTAATCAAAAGAAAAAGAAACTTAACTCTGACGTCGGATGGCATCGACGTCCTTATTCACTTGCTGGATTATATAGATAGTAGATTCCGAGTCAATAATCAAATCAATACTCAGGAAATACTGTAAAATAGTGGTAAAGGGTCCTTTGGCCAGATATCTATTATTTAAAAAGTTATCGATTAATAACTCAATAAACACATTGAAAGATCGACAGAAAGGTAGATAGATAGATATAGAATTGAACCACTAAATAAATTTATAAATAAAAACAAGTAAGAAACTGTAGTCGAACTGCTCACTACAAAATCCCCGAGCCTCTTCGAACAATAAAACCAAAATTTCGAAACAATTTATGCACATATATGCATGTATGTGTGTATGCATCTGTGTAAGCATTGCAAGCGTCTTGCTGTCTCGCTGCTTTGCTGCTGCGCCGCATGGGTTTTGATGAGAAAACTTTGATGATTAATAATTCTGTTTCTAGATGGACAATCGTATTGATATCTTCAGATTATGATTATGATATTCATATCTATATGCTAAACCAAACTGCATGTCTCTAGTATTTGAAATGTTTTTTTTCATATTTGGGGCTGGTGGGGCGAAGTGGGGACCGGAATCCAAAATAAAAAAACAAAAACCGAAATTGTATTAAATTAGTATCTACATATATATATGGAGAAGACTTGGAGACTCTAACTCTAAAGATGAATTAGCTAGAATTTTATAACAGGTTCCCGATAAATTCGTTTATCGATAACTTTGCAAATATACAAGTTATCGAATTTCTGAAAGAAACTCGTACTGCGCGCGCAATATACGAACCTAACACAAAAAGAATGAACTCTCTAGCTTTTGTATCTTCGGAAATCGACGCGTTCATACATACGGACGGACGGACGGACAGACGGACATGGCTATATCAACTTTTCTCGTCACCCTGATCAAGAATATATATACTTTGTGGGGTCTGCCACGCCTCCTTCTGCCTGTTACACACTTTTAACAAAATCATTATACTCTGATTTCCCATTTTCAATGGGCTCAGGGTATAAACAAAAAAAAGTAAGAACCTTGCAGTTAGGCGCAAATAACTGCGAGAGACTTTGTTCCCGTGGGTGCCGTTTATTTAATTAATAAACATTTAAATATTTAGGCAATTAGCAAACGTACATGATAAGCAACAAACGTTTTTCCTATACACATTATACGAGTACACGCACTGCGTGCGCGCAAAAGCTGTATGCTATAGTATTCTAAGAATAGCGATTGAATTGTGAGCTTGTAGCAGTGAACTTATTTAGGTTTAGCTAACGATTACATGGTATTTTAAAATGACCTGGGTTCGAATCCCACTGGAAACTTTTTGTTTATTAATCTAAAACTTTTTTCATTCATTAATATTATATTTATTTAAAATATTAATATTTATGTTAAAATGCTTTCTGCCATCTTAGCAATTACTACTAGGCTATTATAAGCATAAATTATGCAGTTGGCGACAACAAACTTCTTTGCCGATTTACCAAGCCCCCAGTGGGCGTTGACGCATAATTTTTGGCTAGGGGTAACATAATTGGAAAATTTGGTTGCTTACCACGCCCCAAAGAGCCTGAAAAATTATTTTTGGGTCATCGATAGAGGAGGCCATTAGCTCTAAAACTGTAGAATATATAAACTTTTGCGGTTTGCCACGCCCCTGTGGGCATAGATATATCTACCATAGCTTATTGATCTTAGGTTATCACCGCGAGTATGCATTTCAAATTGCAACTCTTTAGCTCATTAATTAGTATGATTACTGGCATACGGGCGCAAGAATTTTCCGATTTGCCACGCCCCCAGTGGTCGGATCTGGAAAATTTTTACACTTTATAATTCGAGAGCATATCTGAGTATATGCTCCAAATTTCAAGTCTCTAGCTCAAATAGCGACGAAAAAAATATAAATATTATTCATACGAATAGACGAAAAAAATTCGTTCGAAAATTCGTTTCAATTTTTTAGGTTTTTTGACCATAACTTCTACACCGTTTTAGCTAAATTTGTATATTTAGATAGATATTATGAATACGCAGATGATGTATTTTTCAGATTTTGGATGCCACGCCCCCTTCGCCCCCCAATTTGAAAAAAACGCATTTCAAATACTAGAGACTTGCAATTTGGCAAATAGACACATTTAGATACTCTTAATCTACTCTGAAAATTTCATTAAGATCCATCCATCTAGAAATGGAGTTATAAGCGTTCAAAGTATAGCCCAACCCACCCCCAAGCCACGGCAGCAACTGGGCGGTTAGCAGAGCGCGCGCCTATACGTGCGTAAAGAAGAAGAGTATCACCTTTTTTGGGTTCAGGGTATTTCGTAGTCGAGCCGTATCGACTAGAGCCTTCTTCCTTGTTCAAATTGTGCTATATTGAAATTTGGCATGTATACTCGGGTTGACAACCCAAGACTAATAAGCTATGGTAGATATATCTACGCCCCCAGGGAGGCGTGGCAACCGAAAAAGTTTATATCTCCTACAGTGTTAGAGCTAGAAGCTTGAAAATTGGATGGTTCAGTTACTAATATCCTTCTCTGTCGATGACCCAAAAATAATTTTTTAGCTTCTTTAAATTTAAAAAATAAAATTTATAAGTTTTCGATTAATAAACAAAAAGTTTCCAGCGGTATTCGAGCCCAGGTCATTTAAAATAACATGTAATCGTTAGCTAAGCCTAAAAAAATTCACAGCTGATGAGCTCATCAGCTGATCAGCAGCTTGTGAAGAAACAAAACAATACAATCGCAATTCATGGAATATGTATACACTCTTGGATGTGTATACACTTACAAACCGCTGTTTACACATGCATACATATATATATGCATGCATAGAAAAGTTGCTTGCCACGGAGCGTGGCAAATCGGAAAAGCACAATTCATATGCGTATGTTTATAAATATAAATATATTATTAATATAAAATACGCAAATATAAAAAAAAATAAATAAAAATTTTTTGAAAAAACGTTCAATGCGGGATTCGAACCCACGCACCTAAGTGCGGCTTGTATACCGCTTACCACCTGTGCCACTGCCTTGACCTGGGCTACGTTAACTAAAACTGCTAGAGCGCCTTTTGACAAAACTAAAGTAACGATTGAAAAATTCACAATTCAATTGCCGAAGTACTATTTCGATTATTAAATGTTTATTAAAAAAATAAACTTCACCTACAGGAACAGAGTCAATCGCAGTTACTTGCGCCTAACTGCAGCGTTCTTACTTGTTTTAAATTGTCTCTAAAAGAATTTCCAACGTTATAGACTAAGCATCGCCAAAATAAGTTTTGTATTTAGTTTCGGATCTTCTCTGAAGTTTAAGCTGCAATATTATCATCAGTGTTGCCAAATCAGTTTTTTCCCGTCAAATCTCTTGTTTTTACCCTGAACCCATTGAAAATGGGGATTCAGGGTATAATGGTTGTGTGAAAATGTATGTAACAGGCAGAAAGAGACGTCACCGACCACATATAGTATATATATTCTGTCCGTCTGTCCGTCCGTCCGTCTGTCCGTCCGTCCGCCTGTCCGTCCGTATGAACGTCGAGATTTCGGAAACTACAAAAGCTAGAGAGCTGAAATTTTACATGAATACTCATATGTTAGTTAGGCAGTACGAGTTTGTTTTATATTTTCGATAATTCATCCCATTTCCAAATTATCGATAAAAATTCATTTCCATTTTTGCCACGCCCCCTCACCTCCAATATGCAAAACGCATTTTAAATACTATAGACTTGAAATTTGGCAAATGCACACATTAATATATTCTGAAAGTTTCATGAAGATCATCCATTAGGAATGGAGTTATAAGCGTTCAGCCCAACCCACCCTCAATCCATGGCAGCAACTGCGCGGTTAGCAGAGCGCGCGCTCAGACGTGTGTAAAGAAGAAGAGTATCAGAGTATATCGTAGTCGAGTCGTCTCGAGTAGAGTCTTCTTACTTGTTTTAAAGTATGTTTTCACTAAAAACAACTTTTTTTTGCTCAGGAAAAATTGACAACACTTATTATCATTGATCAGATTTACAGTATATATTTATGTTGTATTATAAGATCATATCAATAGGAATAGAAATATCCTTTGCAAGTGTATAAGTTACTTCTTTTTATGCTTCTGCATTGTGGTTCTTTCTTTCTCTTTGGCTCCCTCTCTCTCTCTCTCTCTCTCTCTCTCTCTCTCTCTCTCTCTCTCTCTCTCTCTCTCTCTCTCTTGCTCTTTCTGCCTTACGAATTTTCTCGTTTCAATTCTCTTAAGTTTTGCAACCTTTCGCATGCGTTACTCAGGCACGTTTACTGATTGTATATACAGCTCTTTTTAAAGTACTCTTCAATTCGAATTGTCCTTGGTTAATTTTAAAAAACTTTTTTAATTCGATTCCATTTGCAATTCTCAACTTGTTATTAAAACTTCAAGATTCCGTCTATGCTGCTTCGTTGGCCGCAGTCTCGCGGGTAGAACAGGCGCTAAGTGAGGCGGCTAGCTCGTTGAGCTCGTTTACCCAAAGACCAGGACCGCGCCGCCCCTGGATGCTGCAAATTGAGGTTGGTTAAAGTTCACTTCTGTAAAACATATATTTTTTCACATATATAGTCTCCCTTATAGATCTGGCTGCTGCTCGCAGATGTCTATATGCGCATCGACCAGCCGAATGAGGCGCTCAATTGCATACACGAAGCCACGCAAATATATCCGCTCTCGCATCAGATTATGTTCATGGTAAGACAGACCTATCGCAATTGCGATTTAACAGTGACACGAATTTAATACTTTTCAGCGCGGCCAGGTGCATGTTTATTTGGAGCAATGGTTGGATGCGAAGCAATGTTTTCTGAATGCCGTTGCCGCCAATCCGAATCATACGGAAGCGTTGCGCGCACTGGGCGAAACGCACTTGATACTAGGCGAGCCGCGGCTAGCCGAGAAAATGCTCAAGGACGCGGCTAAATTGGATCCCAATTGTCCAAAGATATGGCAAGTGTTTAATGAAACTCACCAAGCTCTCGATGCGAATTGCTCAGTTATTGATCTTTTAGGTTCTCACTGGGCCAGGTTATGGAAACATTAGGAGATTACAGCTCATCCGCCGATTGTTTCTCCACTTCGTTGCAGTTGGAGCCGTCTTGCCCGGTGCTTCCGTTCACTTCGATACCTTTAGTTTTCGAATAGGCATTTCGGGTGCACACATGCATTTCGTTTTCTTTTCTATATATACATATAGATCAATATATATAAATATTACACCAGAACTAACCTCAATTGAAAAACAAAAGTCGACGAGCAGAGCAATATTACTTACTAGAAGATTGAACGATACGTATTTGTTATTATCTTATTATTATTATTATTAATTTATTCCGTTGTTATTGCCAGTATTACGACAAGAATTGGTGGTGTAAATCGTGTGTACGTATGGAAATTATTAACTAACGTTCAGACATATTTAACTAAGCAAATTGTATTTAATGCTAGTTCATTCCTAGTGATGCGAAGGAAATTGGGAATTAATGTGAAACTAATTTGGAATTTAAATGTTAATTTATGTTATTTATTCTAAACATTTGTATACCAAATTAATTATCAAATTGTTATTAAAATACATATACATATACATAAATAAATAGATGTACGAAAATTAATTTTGTTAGACTACGTTTTCTTATTAAGTCCGTCTGTAATGACACTATCATAAAGTTATGTTTCGGAATAGATGAGATTTACTATTACATTAGCTTATAGATGCTCAGTCAATTTACAAAGATTATTTCGCGGTGTTGCGTGTGTAAAGTTTTGTTAGATATTTTCTAAATGGCTGAAATCAGCTTTTTGTTTAACTTCTCTGCGTGGCTGTCCTTCGGAACGCCTCTTCCTTTCACTTTTCGCAGTTTAATTGGCAGAGCTAAATTCCGGTCAGAAATATCAACGGAGAACCTCGAAAGTGTTTCAAAAAGAAAAAGAAGTAGAAGGAAAAGGAAAAGGAAAAGGAAAAGGACGAAACAAGCCAAAGTCAAAATAAAAATAATTCAACATAACGTTGCCCATGGCAACGGACAGTTGCCCAATCAATAGAAAAGTAAACAAAACTAAATAGAAGGTGGAAAAGGCCAATGCAGGTGCGCAGGAATTTGGGTTTACGAGCAGATTAATTAATATACGGAAACTTCAAGGGAATGCAGCAAAAATTGTTGCGCCAGTTAAGAAATTAGGACTTACAGCTAACGGCAGAGAGTTAAGAGTTCGGCCTGCATACAGAGTAGAAAATGGACTGCTGAGCTCAATGACGCCAAAGAGGAAGCGACAGCGTGGAAAAAGTCGCGCCAAGGACAAGGAGCAGCATAAACAGCTGCTCGCTGCCCTGGAGCTAGCGGATAGCTGTTGCGATATATGCCACTGCGATTGCTACAGTTCGCACAGCAGCAGCAATGCAAGTGGACCTGGCCAGCATTCAACGCAGGCGGAGTCGCGGCTGAAGCAATTGGATCAACAGATACGCGCTTTGGAGCAAGTGCAGCGCAGCGAGGGCAGTGCACACAGAGACGGGCAGAATCGAGTGCGTAGTCAGAGCATACAAATCAGCGCTTCCAAATCCCCAGCTGAGCAATCCCGTATCCCGCTCAGTCGACGCGGTTCAGCCGAGTGCCAGACTCGCGTCTCCACAGCGTCCAGGAGCAGGCGCTCCAAGAGCGCGGGTAGCCAACGTTGCCCGTCCAGGGAGGAACATCTGGAGGCTCGAGTACAACAGAAACCTTCCAAGCAGAGACCTAGACGCACGGGAGGTCTGCGCGACTGCCAAATGCTTCAGGTGAGTGCGGCTCGAATGATGTCTGAAGAGCGTAGGCAATATTCATTCTGACCACCTCAAATCTCTATCATGAATCATATATAATATATTTCATCTTGTTATTTAAGGTGTTGTTTTTAAAAAATTAACGAAGAGCTTTTTGACAGAGAAGCTGTTAATGTGTGTAAATTTAGGAATTATTAGATGGAAATTTCAAGTAAAGTTATTTTAAGGCATACCCAATTTAAAAATATCGAATTTAAGCTAAATGACTGGAACCGTAAATCTTAATACTAATCTCATATACGTGAAGATCTTATAGAAACTATCAGTTTGTCAGGCCAGTCGTATGTACTATATATATGTATATATAAATAAAACTAAGCTCACTATTGACAAGATAATTTGAGAGATGAGTCAATTCAGTTTGTTTAGGTCGCTTCTGGCAAGGGTCGGAAATGTTTCATTGTATGTACTTAATATTATTATATAGCTGGGATTATCGCAAACGAGTGTACTAACTAATCTAATCATTGATAGCAATTATTTACAATTTGGCTAAGAATCGTTTTTTTGTATTTTATTGCAGACTGTCTTTGGCTCGCTACGGGGTAGTGATGCCTCGTCGCTGGCCATCAGTGGGAGCCGAGCAAAGTCCAAGTCGCAGGAGAATATGTCGCTGGTGCCACTGTGTCAGAGACAGAGCCACAAGTCGCTGTGCGCCTCCATGGCTAACCTGTGCCTGGCGCCGACTGTGCGCGCTGCCTACGAGCGAGTACCCAGCCACGATCAGAGGATACTCAACAGGATGGCTGAGAAGCGGAGCGAGCGAGCGGCGGACAAGGAGCATGCATGGCTGGCTCGAAAATATTGGGAGAATGAGCGACTGGAGCGGCAGCTGCTCAAGTGCGAGCAACTGGAGGAGTATAAGAGAGCCGTGCACGACAAACAGTTCCAGGACTACCTACTGACCAAGGCTCGTCTGCAGGCACTGGCCGAACGCGATCTGGCCGAGCTGCGGCGGTTGCGCGGAGCCTTGGATGCCAAGGATACGGCGGCCAAGCAGCGGTTGGCAACGATGCGCCTGGAACGCGATTTGACGCTCTGCCAGCGGCGCTGCGAGGAGTCGCGTCGCAGCGAGGCGGTCAATCTGCAGCAGGAGGAGCAACAGCTGGATGAGACGCTGCGCAAGCGTGACACGTGCATGCGGCTCACACAGCGACTACGTCGAGCGGATCAGCTGCGTGCACAGCTGCTTGAGAGCTACTTGAAGCGGCTGCAGCACGACAATCAGCTCGAGCAGCTGCAGCACGAGGAGCACTGGCGTGAGCGGCAGCTCTCGGACCGGCTCAAGCGGGAGCAACTACAGCAAGATATCCAGCGCAAGCGGCAGCAATCGCAACGATTTGTTGACTGCCGCCAGCGCAAGCACGAGGCACGCTTTCGCACTGCAAAGATCTCAGCGAGCCTAAGAGAACTCGTCCGTCAGTCTGTGACGCCCGAGTCGGCCATGGACCAGACGTCAAGCAACTTCTGTGCCCAGCAGCAAGCGCAGCTGGGACGTCTGCTCTTCTCTCACCATCCACGAAAAGACTCCCACAAGTAACTACCGAAAGAATTGCCCTATTAAGTGTGCTATTGTTGTTATTGTATAATTAAATTCGAGAAAAACATGGAGTCGACCCATCAATTCAGCTGGAATAGCCGGAGCTATAGCTCTAGGCAATAGTCCACAATTGTCCGCTAGAAAGGTCGAGGATAGTTAAACTAAAATGAAAGCGTTGCAATCGGGCATGGCCGACTGTTTAATACTCATTTCGAAACCCATTAAAACTCTTCAATAATTTTTTTGTATTTGGTAATTTGTTTAAGAAAAAAAAAAGAGATTCAAATACAGATACAGATGTTATGTATTAATTTTTAGGTCAAGACTAGATTCAGCAAGTCTGTGGGTTGGTTTGGGGTTGCACCGTGAAAGTAGTCTCGTGGATTAGTAGAAATTTGAGCTACAGTACCGAGTCACTCGCCGGACTGATTGCATAAGAATCTAATCTCTTATTTTTTGACCCCTCTCTCCAAATGTTGGTTCTCTAAGGTCTCACTCAATATCTCTTTTTCTCAAGTACTAAGAGGATTCAATTATCTTTCTCAGAGCTTTTGCCAGTTCGTTTAGATGCGTTTTGGCAGAAATTCCATACACATGGACGAATTAGAATTCTGGAATATAACATTTAGTGTGTGGCAAAACCCTGATGTCGATAGTGAGTCTGCAGTAACTTATAGGTCAAATTGTAGAGTTCTAGCTCATAGCAATGAGTAACATATAATTTTCCGATATATCTCGCCCTATCAAATATTTATATTTTTTTAATTGTAAACTTTAGAAGATGTAGCTCTTCTGGAAGTGACAAGCCCACAGAGTGGTTATAATGATATTTTTTGGTGAGATTCAAGACGGTATCTACGTTAATCAATATTACCACTTCTACAAACTCTATGGTCAGTGATGAATTAGTTAATGTAAGGAAAAAAATTTAAAATATTATTATATTATGTTTGTAAAAGATTAAATTGAAATTGAATTTAGAATCTGAAATATCACCACCAATCTAGAACAAAAAGATCACGTATTGGCGAATACGTGACGGGAGAATCGCAAACAAAGTCAACAAAGCCCTGAAACCAGGGAGGGGTTGGGTCAATGTCTGGCTGTCTTGGTGTAGCTAGCCTGAGGGCACACGTCTTGATGCGTAATATTTGCCACTTTTCACACAGTATGAGTAATTACGAGAGTCTGTGAAGGGGTATACAAATAATAATAATACGTACTTTAGAGACATGTCCGATGAGAGATACTATTTGATTTGCCTGGCAGTCGAGGGTGACAGGCTATCGGAGTGCCCATCGCAACAGCTTATCGGCTGTGAGTCAGTGGAAAAAACTCTGGAGCTTTTTTCTTCTCCGCATTCCCAGCTATTCGAATCGCTGACCTAGGCCATTCGACGGTGGTCACTTCCCGGTGTTAAATCAAAGTTAATTGGATTAACACTTTTTCTGGCTCATAATTATGGCACGTCTCGTTACTATGCCATTTAGCATTGTTGTTGTTCGCTGTGGTCATTTTGTAATTGAAGCCAATGAAAATTGTCTTTGCAAGTGAATGTGTCGTGGCTTCTGCTCTGAATGCCTCGACTGCTTGTTTACGATCAGACAGCCGGGCACTTGTTTTGATTAAAGGCGTTGATAGTGGACCCGGCATATATGAATGTATGTATATACATCTATATATGCATATATAAATAAATATATAGATATTTTAATAAGTAAGAGTGCAACTCGACTAGGTGATACCCTGATCCCAGCTAAGATATCTTCGTAACCGAAATTTAAAATACATGAAATCTGAGGAGTCATTCAAGGTAACTCCCTTCTCTCTTTACCAGCGATCGCAAAAAAGAGTTATGATTTGATTTTTAACAATTGATTTGAAATAATTATTTTTGATTTTTATCATATAAATCAATTTTAATAATTCAAAATAATTTCTGTTTAATAACTTAAAAAATAATTATTATTTCTTATTTTTTTTTTTTACAAAAAATTATTAGCGGTACCTGCTCATTATCCATCACTAAAAACATGTGTATGGAAAATCTGGGATGAGAGAAACGAACAGCAGACAGCTTCACATGCTTAAGAATATATACAATAAATCGAGTCTGCCACGCCTTCTTCTGCCTGTCACATACAATTACCATTATACTCTGATCCCCCATTTCAATGGGTTCAGGGTATAAATAAAAAATGAATATGTGCATAGGCGTAGTGAGACCAAATCTCGATGTAGGCGCAGTCGTACTCGGTATGCTCTATAAATAATTTATTGGGTTTGGGCATTTTCCGTGCTGATAAGTTTTACGGTGCAGTGCCGTTTAAGCAAAGAGAATGCTGAAATTGATTTTCATTTTAGAACTAATGTATTTATTTTTATCACTGCCAGAATCGGGCGTGACTGATTGTATAATACTACTTCATCGTCCAAAAGCAGTGGAATTTATTCACTAGTCAACATTTGAACACTTCAAAATCAGATTACATCATTTTTAGGTTTAAGTAGTGAAGGTGATGATGCTCCTACAATTTTACAATAATAACCCCCGGGTTGCCAGAATTTAAGTTGGCGATTGGATAAGTTTCCAAAGGACGCTTAAACAATTTTTGGTAAAACAGTAGTAGACTTCAGCAGTAAATTGGAATTATTATTAACTTTAACTAAAATATAAATGATTGACTTAGCACAAGCTATTCGATTTACTAAAAAAATATATACATACATAATTTAAGAAATCTAATATAGCCATCAGATTCTGGGAAATTTACTCAATTTGAATATTTAAACTGAATGAATAGGAAAAAGAAATTTGAAAACTTAATTTAGTTATATTGAAACTTTTTTATTACAGTCAATGAACCCCATAGACTATTCAGAGTGTACTCTGAGGGCTATATGTGTGTGATAGGGAAAAATAATAATTCCGAGCGAAATTACTAGAAACATTACTTGCGCTTTCTTAACGTTATCTTTTGTATTTTTGTATTTATTAAATTTATTTTCCTTTTTGAATGATCTGTAGCAAATATATACTTTTAATTTTTATTAATAATTCTTGTATATATATTAGTTTTGTACCTAATATTAATGAATATAGAAAAATATACAAAGATGTTTTATGAAGCGATAAGCTTGGTGTTTCATAAGATTTTAAGCGCGTGCTTCCATCCAACAGTCGAAATTCATATTTATAACTAATACATAATATATTTATACATATCAATATGAATATATATATATATATATATTTATATATATATATATTTCATTTCATATCAAGAATAAATTGTTTATTATATGGTTATCAATATAATATTCTTGCAAATTTGCATGTTATGAAATAATTGAAAAATATAATAAAATAAAATAGTTTAAATACAAATTGAAATTTCTAACGATTTATTAATTTATTATTAATTTATGTAAAAGTATATTTGATAAATATATCAATTGTGTTAAGCCCAATAATAATTGAAGATAGTTTGTTCCTTAATTAATATTTGTTAGCGCAATTTCGACTCCAGATTTGCAATGAAATCTGACATATACCATATATGCTTATATTGTACACATTTACATATTGATATTTGAATATTTGTGTTTTATATTCTAATACTTCTACCTGGCCTACTGACAGATAGTTACAAATTGCATCACTTGTTAAAGTTCACAAATCAATCAAACAAAATACAATTGCAAAATAAGTTCAAGTCTTGAATATCAATATGAATATTGATCTATGATTTACTTAAGAACGACTAAGTTAATAGCAAACGAAAATATTATATATATTTTTGTAATTAAGTTGAGATTGCTGTCAATGAGCTTAGCTCTCAAGGTCGGCGTATTTGAGATTCAGCTGCGTCTCAATCAGATTCGAGTGCTGTCTTAATGTGTGATTGTTTAGATTGCCAACACTCTGGTAGGACTTCTCGCAGTACGTGCAGGCGTAGGGCTTTTCGCCGGTGTGCACCAAATGGTGGGAGTTTAGGTGGCCTCGTGTGAAGAAGGCCTTGTTGCACTGATCACACTTGTAGGGTCGCTTGGACATGTCCGGATCGTGGGAGCGCATATGGGTGCGCAGATCCGATTTGGTTGGCCACGTCTTGCCGCACACGGTGCAATCGAAGATGCGCGGCTTCGTTTCGCCCGTGTGCATACGGGCATGAGAGATCAGTTGGGTGCGCAGCACAAAGCGGCGATCGCACAGTTCGCAGACAAACGGACGTTCAGTGGAATGCAGCGATGTAACATGATAGCGTAGGCTGTGGCGCGATGCAAAGCTTTTCGAGCACACCTCGCACTCGTAGCGCAGCCCATCGCCCAGCCCGTGTACCGATATCATATGCAGCTTTAGCTGAAAATTGCGTGTAAACTTCTTCTCGCACTCAGTGCACGGGCATAACGACTTTGGCGTCCTGCCGCGCCCCTCTTTTCCAGTTGATCCTGCTGTTGCCGCTGACTTGCGTGGAGCCCTCTTTCGTTTGGGCGGCTCAACTACTGCTGCCGTACAATCTCTTTCCTCTTCTTCTTCTTCTTCTTCTTCGTCGGTGATCTTCAATTGCTCCAGGTTACCTGGCATATGAATGGGCGTATTTAGGGTGGCAGCATCCCAGGTGGAAATCATAGGATTTGGATGTTCCTGAATGCCGCGGAACAAATCCGATAAATCCATCGTACCTATAGGGAAAGTAGAACATAATATTTAGATTTTCAAGATTATTTATAGTAATTTACTCGCAGCATGAGCTTAGTATAATCGAACGCTTCTGAGGATTGATCAAAACATATATATGTATGTACAGTCATACCCATATAATCTAATAATTGTTCATATTATTTGCTTCCACTCCCAACAGATGCAACAGATCCATGGCATCTCAAAGGTAGGAGTAAATATATATATATATCAAATCAAAGAGTTGTCATATTTAAATTGAATATAATTTTTTTTTAAATTGTTTTTTTTTTTTTTTTTTTTTTTTTTTAACATTATTCAAAAATATATTTATAAATTTTAGTTTATATATAGAATAATACAAAGTATCTAAGACCATTTCTAGCGTTAGTATATTAAATAATAAAAATGACTTGCGTTTAGTTCAAGCGGATGTTGCCTTGATAATGGGGCTATGATTGCAAATTTTACTCTTGATAAGATTTTTCAACAAAAATTCTATTCTTGCGATATTTGTGATTAGGCTAATTAGTTCGATCTGCTTATCAATTATTCAGCTCACTCACCAAAATCCACTGGCTCCGGCAGCGATGACATAGACATGGACGTGGACATAGATTTGGCTTGCTCCAGGCAACCAACCTCACGCTCGAGGCATTCAAGGGCATCGTCCAGCGCCTGTTCGTTTCGGGCGCGTAGAATACGCTCAGATTCCTCGCAGCGCTGTCGGAAATCAAGGGCGTCATGGAGTCGATGCAGGCAGAGCTGGCAGATGACATCGCTGGGTACAATCTGCAGAGTGGGCGACAATGCGAGAAGCTGGCTGAGCAGTTGATCATTGTCGCATATGTTGTGGCATTGCGGCGGCTGCTCAACCAGGCAGCAACGGCAGACCACAAAGACCGAATGATTCAGCAGCGGGAACATAATAGTAATACCGTGGACTGTGTCCGACCGCTCAGCTGGACCGTTTCTGGACGTCTGTGCTTCGAGCGTATTAAATAACAGCGATCAGCGATCTCGACCGGAGACTGAAAAGTACTGATGCTGATGCCGATGCTAATGTCGATGTCGATGCCGATGTCGAAGCCGATGCCGATGCGATGCCGAAGTCAACGCCGATGCCGGCTGAGGGCGCCTTGATAGCCCTTGACATGGATGGACACAGGGCGGGCGATAAGCGGCCCGAGACTGTCTGTCAATGTTTGCTAATTTACAATCAACGCTTACTAATTGATTATTGGGATCTGAATTCGAAATCGGGTATCTATGGTCTTTGCAGCAGCCTCAGCCAGCACTTAGTCCATTCGACTTGTAAGCGTATACCTTATCGCCTTAGAGCCTCAGTACTAATGAACCTGTTATCGCATCGTAGTTTTGCCTTTTTTGTGGTCGCATCGATCGTATCTTCCAACGGTCGCGTACCAAAAATAAATCCTACTCTTATCGCTCTTATCGCTTGGATGTTTCGAACCTTGTACTGAGCGGGTTTCCCGTTCTCTTCACATGACAACGTTTATTTTCTTGTCGTTACACTCGAAATAGAAGATGCTCTAACTGAATATATGAATATCACATCTGAACCTATTGAAAACGGGGAATCAGGGTAATTTGGTTTTGAGAAAATGTATGTAACAGGCATTCGGGATCAGCGTGACTACCAGACTCAACTGAGTCTGTCCGTTTTTCCGTTCGTCCGTCCGTATATACTTTAGCGTCGATAGAGACTAGAAGAGCTTGAGACTTGAATTTTGATGTTAGGTCCGTGTATTGCACGCGCATTTCGAGCTAGTTTCCGAAAATCGATAACTCTTTCCGTTTCTGAGTTATCGATTAAAACCCTTTATTGGAAATCAATTATAAAATTATATCTCGTTCATCTTTAAAGCTAGAGTCACCAAGTCTTTTGTATTTGTATAGAGAATCATATAATACAATTTTGAATTTTGTTATATTTGATAAGATATGAACCGGGACCAAAGTATGACATACGGTTTGCTTTGGCATATACATATGAATGTCATAATTATTCTGAAAGAAGATTTATTCATAAAATAAAGTATTTATTTTGTGTGCACAAATAAAAGAATATCAGAGTTCGGGGATCTCTCTTATTATTTTAAATATTATTTTAAATACATTACTTACGATACCCGACATTCAACAAATAATTTTATTATTATTATTATCAACATATATGCAAAAGACTTGGAGACTCTAGCTCTAAAGATGACCGAGATATAATTTTTTATGATGATGATCTCGATAAACGGCTTTTTATCGATAACGGTGAAATGGGAATATTTATCGATTTTCTGAAACGCTCGTACAATACACGGACCTAACAAAAAAGAATTATACATTATAGTTTCTGATCAAGAGTATCCATATATAACCCTTTAATATAAATTGTCACAAAATCTGAATGGCTAAGCCCACATTTTAAAAATTGTATGCAATTCCTCTTCATTCCTTTCATCACTTTTATCGCATTAGAGAAAAAATCGCAAATCAATAAATATTGCTGATGTGTAGAAAATATTTATTATTCATTATTCATTTTTAATAAACAACAAACATGTTACCTTAAGGTTTCTGATATTAAATCAAATATTTTGGAGTATATTTTTATATTGATATATAGAATGCCTTGATTCTGTATTGTTAAACAATATGGCGCAAACGTTGGGTCGATTTTCAATCTTGTTGTTTGCATTTGTTTTAATTCTTACTCAAAGTGGTGGGTTCTGACTTGAGGACTCCCTTATTGTTATATACAACAATATTGAAAATTTGATATATCACATACCTGTCTTCTTATCGTAGAGGCTGGGAATGTATCGAACAATGAATGTGTCAACTGTAGCCTGTACAGTCAATCTTGTCAGGTTAACTCAACTGGATGGGCCGCCTTTAAGTTGTCGTTGTTCGACTTTGAAATAGTTCGTCCCATATCTAATTTCCAGATCGAGGATGTGGATATCAGTCTGGCTGGTTGCGTTATTGATGGATATAAATTAGTTGGTAAATAGAATACATTCAATGTCAATTTTAATGTCTTGGCCCACTTCAATACGGTGGTACTGCAGATGAAGTTGAGACATTCATTTGCTTCTGGGCCCCATATATTGGATGCCGGACTGTCGCCAGTAAGGATTATATTAACATACATCATTTGCATTATATTGCCTGTCACCAATGCTTCAAGTATTGTCGCTGTCCTATTCTAACAACGTCTGCAGCACATGCAGCACATGCAGATCATGAATCATTTATAAGCTTTCGCCGCATTTCTATTTTCGTCTTTTACTATTTAGTTTATGATTGTTATTTTGAACAAAAAATACTTACTTAAATATATATAGATTTTGCATCCCACTGCCACACTATTGCGGTTGTTCTCCCAGGAATCAACAGAAGAAGAAGACGTAATATTTATGTAAGCATTTAGCAAAGTTCTTTGAACAATACCTCAATATTTGAAATATGATTTTCTGATACAAACGCATCCAACAGTAAATATCTCGAGCATATGAGTTGAGGTATAACTTTTATGTTTCAATTATATATGAAAATCAAAATTGTCAGTGCAGGTACTTCAAATAATAAATGCCAACAGTTCAAATATGTTTTTATTTAATATTTGCTTTGGCCCCGTGCTGTTCAGTTTAATGATCAGTAAGTTAAGCTCTAAACGTCATATAAATATATACTAATAATCAGGTTGCACATGAATGAGAACTGAATCTTACAGGTGCCAATGAACGTTATAATAGGTGCTTCGATTGCGTAGATAGGCTAATTAATTGTATGCCCGAGAGTAGCCTTTTGGAATCGACAGTGCCAACTAAGGACAAGTATAAAATAATCGCCGGTTCAACGAGTGTCAATAATTCGAAACTAGAAAAATGTCTAAGGCCCAATGTGAATCTAACTGGTAAGTATGATGCAGCACCCTTACTGGTTCCCAACTGAGTAAATTGGCTCAGTGCATTGTTCATCTTGATATCTACATAAGTGTCTACTTTACTAAGAAAAATTCACATGGCATTTCACTTTTGCATTTTAGGTGTTCTTGACGGTGTTCTGTGTACCAGTAGTAAGTACAATTCCTGTGGCGTAATATCAAACAACTATAATGATGAGGGTGCTGTGTGCTGGGCATGTGCCCCATATTGTCAATGCGATCCTTTTATATTCTCAAAGGCTGTACGAGACGATGCTATATTATCCATATATCTGGAATTCTTTCAAATTGCATTCTATATGAGCGGATTGGAGATTTTTTGACAAATTTTCCCGTGAGCATATTCTTTGAAAATGTATCGCTCGAGTCAGTTTCAGGCATTTTTGGGAATCGCAATTTAGTATATTGCAAATTGAATTTGTGTCAAATGATCGATAACTAATACTCGATCACGGAGCTTCAGTTGATAATGGACTGAATTGTGCCACAGAGCTGGATATAAGCTATGAAGTATTTGCAATTCAGTGTATATCTCTATCAAATTGAAAACCTAAAATTGTTAAAAATAAAAGCCAGAAGTATGAACAATTAAGATAAGCATTTGAATATGTTTTACATGACTCTTAACCATAACTAAGAGCATTTGTTATTTATAAATAATGAAAGTTCTCTCAAATTATTTTAGCATCTTCCGAATGCGAATTAAATGATTTAAAAAAGTACGGTTTATTTGTTTTTCCTGTAACGTGCTATTTAGATTTCAGCTCAATCAACATTTTACATGTGCAAAAGCAATAATCACTGATTTTGATAGGTCTATTATCCTAAACGCAAATCAAATTAATTCCCACACACATACGGTTTGAAGACGTTAAATGTAAATTTATTAAATCACACTTAAAGATAAAACACTCTAAGAAAAGTAAATCGAAACATCGTATTATACTTAACAAAGTTTAATCTAAACTAAATAACTATCAGTATAATGGTTTTGTGAAAATGTATGTAAAAGGCAGAAGGAGACCCCACAAAGTATATATATTCTTGATCAGCACAAAAATAAATTGAATAAATTTACTGAGCCCTGTCCGTCTGTCCGTCCGTACGTCCGAGATTTTGGAAACTGCAAAATCTCTAGAGCTGAAATTTCACATGAATACTCGTATGTTAGTTACGCAGTACGAGTTTATTATTATTTTTTTTTCGATAAGTCATCCCGTTTTCAAATTATCTATAAAAAATAGAAAATTCGTTTTTCTTATGTGAAACTTCTACACCATTTGAGCTACAAACTCGAATTTACATATATATTTAGATTGATATTATAGACGCGCAGATTTTATAATTTTCAGATTTTGGATGCCACGCCCCCAAATTTAAAATACTAGACTTGCAATTTGGCACATAGATACATTTAGATTCTCTTAATATACTTTGAAAATTTCGTGAAGATCGTCCATCTAGAAATGATTACAAGCGAGATTTGCGTAACAACGAGTTCTTGGAGTCGCCGAGTTCTATCACCAAAACTCTTTCTTACTCAACCGTCTTTGACTAAGTGACCTATTTCAGCTCTTCTGTCAAACTGTCTATGCCTAGTCGTATATTCTCGTTCATCAATATCATAGCAAATCTGTGCGAAGAACATAAGTAGCCCTCTCGCTCTCACTCAGCGACATCCGAGACAACGTTCAGCAAAAGCTATAGTTATATCTCCCCTAATGTCAATACATCCTTTAATTGTTACTAAAATGCTAACTCACTCGATTAGCGCTAATTGTCAGCTTTTCTTTAACGAATCACAACATAATAACTAACACAACGTCATGATAATACATATATATATATATATATATGTATATATTGATATAAATATAAATATATATACATATACATATATATTTTTTTTATTCTGCTGATGATCTGCTCCAATCTTAGTCTTATTCAAAATCCAATCAACGCTTTCTTAATGCTACACTGTTTACTCATCCTCAAACACATATGTATGTATGTAGTTAAAGAATATGTGCACGTATACAGAAATATGCATATATGTATTTGTGGAGCGTCGTAAAACGCCGCTGATTGCACAGAATTAAATTCAACTATACGATTCGAAGCATCGCAGTTTGCAGTACTCGCAGATACAGATACACCTACACCTACTCAATTGAATGGGCCGTCAATCCTCGACTGAGTTGAACGTGCTTATCTGACGTTTGTTTGCGCTATATATACATATATATATATGTCCATTTATGTTAGTCCATATACGAGTACATGCAATATTTTCAATACTTGTCGCACATTGCTTCTGCGTATTTTTATCACACAAACGAGCTAAGTGTGTGTGTGTGTGTGTGTGTGTGTGTGTGTGTGTTTGTGTTTGTGTTTGTGTGTATTTTCACTGTTTGAAATAAATTATATATAATTTTTATTAAAATTTCCGCTTAAGCATCTCTCTTTCCCTCTCCCCTCTCTGTATGTATGATCTATTTAGTCGTCAGCTCTTTCTCTATGATACGGAATTTTATGAACTCTCAACCATATTTCTCACACCGATCTAGTAAATTAGTCGCACATATGCCATTTTGTCAAATTTTCAGTTCCTGACATTTAAATATTTGAATTATATTCGACTTAAACGCTATTTTTGGCAGTGAGCTTGAAGAATCTCCAGAAATTAACAATTCACCAGACACATAACTAAAATTTTGCTGTAATGATTGTCGAAGGTCTATGCAATCTTTTAATTGGATTAATAAGGAGATTTTAATTTGATGTCTTAAACATTTCAAAAGCACACAATTTAAAAAAATCAAAATCAAATTAATATTAGTATTCTATAGAATTGTTATCTGCTATTTCACCTATCCAGACTCCGCATATTTATATTGTACTCAATTTTCGGAATATCTTGAACTAAACGAAGAACCCACAAATCGAAAATTACTCCCATTAAAATTTCGATGTGACTCATCTGTTTTATAATTCATATAATTATACCCTGAACCCATTGAAAATGGGAAATCAGGGTATAATGGTTTTGTTAAAAGTATGTAACAGGCAGGAGGAGGCGTGGGAGACCCTATAAAGTATATATATTCTTGATCAGGGTGACGAGAAAAGTTGATCTAGCTCTGTCCGTCTGTCCGTCCGTCCGTCCGTATGAACGTCGAGATTTCGGAAGCTACAAATGCTAGAGAGCTGAAATTTCACATGAACATTCGTATGTTAGTAACGCAGTACGAGTTTATTTTGCTTTTTTTCCGATAACTCATCCCATTTCCAAATTATCGATACAAAATCGAAAATTCCATTTCCATCTTTTACGTTTTCTGAGCATAACTTCTACACCGTTTTAGCTAAAGACTTCAAGTTTAGATATTTAGATAGATATTATAAATACGCAGATTATGTAATTTTCACATTTTGGATGCCATGCCCCCTTCGCCTCCCACTTTGAAAAAAACTCATTTTAAATACTAGAGACTTGCAATTTGGCAAATAGATACATTTACACATACTTAATCTACTCTCAATGAAGATCGTGCATCTAAAAATGGAGTTATAAGCGTTCAAAGTATAGCCCAACCCACCCCCAAGCCACGGCAGCAACTGCGCAGTTAAAGAAGAAGAAGAGTATTAGCTTCTTTTTTGCAGGGTTCAAGGTATCTCGTAGTCGAGCTGTCTCGACTAGAGCCTTCTAAATTGTTTTATACTACATTTCTATCTATAGTTTGTTTTAAAACGTCTCTATAATTCAATATAAATTAAGATATTGCGAGTTATCTGTTTCATCATAATCTACTACTTAAGAGTTTCCTACTAGTCTTCTGTTTTCGGATTCAATGCTTTCTTTCTTTCTCTTCGTCTCATTCTCTTTCTTCTTCGCACTCGTAATTTCTTTCTTTCTCTCTCCCTCTCTCTCCTGTTTTTTACTGAATATTTTTACTGAATACTGAATTTACTGAATATAAATATAAATGCGGCTCTAATCGAAATCGGGGTGCAGTGCTCTAAATCTTTTATACTTAAATTTAAATGTAAGTGAAGGGTAAAAATAAAATGAGAAATTCATGTGCGTATGTATGTATGTATGTATGTATGTATGTATGTATGTAGGTATGCCAATATAGCAATGGAAACTACATAATTCTAGAGAAGTCTCTTCAATAAACATTTATGGCTGCTGCTTAGACGTACAATACGTACGAAACTCTTAGAAATGATAATAAACACACGCACACACCCATCCACATACATACATGCACACCTGAGCACATGACATCGTTAATCGGTGTGAGAGCAAGTAAAGTCTGTGCGCACGCGCAGAAGAAAGTGCTGAAGCAACGATTAATGAGCGAAAATGCGACCTTCAGACTTGAGCGTAAGGCACAACAACTACGAACATCAACAACAACTACAACAACAGAAAATCAAACAGGTATAGGAAAATGCATTTTCCCAAAAAATTGTAAGCCGGCGTAAACCGGTGCTTAAATGAAAGCCAATAACTAATATAGAAGAGAAAGAGCGAGTGAGAGAGAGAGAGAGAGAGAGAAAGCAGTTCTAACATATGCAACAGGTGAGCAGCAGCAGAGAGACCCTCTGAGTACGCTCTCATGATTGAGCTGCTGCGCTCTCTCTCGCTCCCATACATAATGTGCATGCTCTGCTGATATTCAGTGTAGGCAAGCTAGCTTCACGACACAACGGCTCAGTTTCGATAGCCAGTCCGTATGACGGTCTCGAAGCCAACGGTCGGTTAGTCGCTTGTAGCAACGTCGTAGGTTCGATGTTCTTTAACTCTCCATCCAAATACGATTGGATAAATATATGTGCAAATACATGTAGATATTGATATAAAAATGTCGGACAAGTTAGTGCGTGTCTGTCTGTCTGGTGTTAAAGAATAAATTATTGAATAATTATTATATTTAAGATACAAATATCGAAGCATATATTATAAGTTGAATTGAATCTGTTCCTCAAAGAGTATAAAAGGCTCACAATACGCAAACGAACAACTCTGGAAAATTCTACATTAATCCTAAAATCTTTTGGATATTCAACGAAAAAGAGTTTTGTATATCGCCAAGGTGAGTCTCTGTTATTTATTTATTTATTATTATTGATTATGTTCAAGTGTGTACGTTGTGTCTATTTAGAGGGGAATATTTTAGGTTTAGGGGATGGAATCTTTATTTATTGCGCATCGGCATTTGCAGTTCCATCAAGGATTTCGGACTTAAACTGCGTCGTATACGGCATCTTATGCTGTAAAGGGCAAAACTAAACGAATTGAAGATAATTTGATTAGTATCAAAAGAGAAATTGTTTGAAATGCTTACACACTACATACATATATATTACTATATACTATATAATGAAAAAAAAAATATATATATATATATATATATAAAAATATATATATATATATATATATATGTATATATTTATATATAAGAAATGAACATGAACAAAATTCGAGAAAGAATTCATTTATTAAGATAAAATTCAATATGTTAATTGTAAAAACTTTCTGAATATTTTCTAAAGCCCAAATTGAAATCCTGTATAAAGTTTTTCGCAGTTTCTGAAATATAATATAGAAATGTATATTACAATAGAAAAACATGTTAAAGATAAATCTGAAATAATTGTGGAAGCTTGTGCAGTTTTATGGCTAATTTAAGAAGCGATTTTTTCAATTATTTCTAATTTGTGGATCGCGTATTTCGACAATTTCCATTTTAAAGTCAACTGGCAACAAAGATTTCCTTTCAGACTGTGGGTTTTATTAAGCTTTAATTAAATCATAGCCTAAAAAGCATCGAAGCAACTCAAGACTTATATTCATACTTTACCAAGTTATTAAATGCGACTTAAAGAAAATGAATGACAACCTAGACGAAGTGTAATTAAATTCAACTGTGATTGGAGGTGAGGTGTGCTCTGTGCATGGGGAGCCACGTTACATTTGCTTCTCAAAAAAAAAAAAAAAAACTTTGACAGGTAAATAAATGCAATTTAATTGGAGCAGAGCTACAATTACTTGGCCATTGCCAGCGTAAAACACCTGAGCCTCAAAGCCAGCACACGACACTCACTCACTCACACACACACACACACACACACACACACAAATTGGCATTAAAAAGTGAAGCGAAAAGAGTCAAGACAACATACAAGACAGCGAATCCAAAATTCAATAGCTAACATTGGCCAATAGTCCGAACACACACACACACATACTAGGACACACAGTTAGTTGTACACACAACAATTTTCATAAGTTTGCATTTTGAACATACGACCCGAAAAATGATTACATAAAACTAGCCCCGCACCTCATCCGACCCGAAACGTGGCCCGATTCATTATGATCCGGTTTGCCTTTGTTGACTATGTAATGTGAAAATATTTGTAACTTCCCCCTTCCCCGATGAGGAGCCAACACATAAAGGAGTTGCACAGTTAATGAAAGTTCAAGTGAAATTACCGAAAAAAAACCTGTTCGTTTACGTCGAGCTTTAATCAATTTCTGTTTGAGCAAATCCCATTATGTTCAAGGCCGACAGCGTTGTGGAAATCGAAATCGAGATCGAAATATAAATGGAAATGGAAAAGGCGAAGTATATCATATTTTTAACAATCGATGAAATAAAGTTGAACGGCATTTAGGTTGATTCAACTTGAAATTTATTTCGAAATTATCAATGAATGTGGAGTTAGGACTAGTTAGTTATGTTAGTTTAGTTTAGTTTAGCTACCTTTGTCAATACCTCGCACCTGTTTAAATAGGGAAAATAAATGTAATAAAATCCAATCTTGGCCTGGCTTACGGCGACTTGACCCAACTTTCCGCCGCATCCTTTGGTTTCTTGATCAGGTTTTATCGTAAATTTAATATTCTTAAAATTATACTAGATCATTATGATGTGGTACATTCCGATATCTGGATTTTCAATAAAGAATTATTTTACAAATATATATCTATATATATATCACATAAATTAAAATAATGAACTGATTTCCGTGAACTGAATTTCACTTCAAAATTGCAAAATAATTAGTTTTCACCTTCAAGATATTTGCTTAAATAATAAGTTGGAATTGAAACTAATTTATGAGATTTCTATGTTTATGTTTTATCTCTTGCTAGATGGCAATCAAATTTCAAATGAATAACATAAATATATACACAAAAACTTAGAGTCTTACTCTCTCTCGCGCTCTCTCTCTCTCTCTCTCTCTCTCTCTCTCTCTCTCTCTCTATCTGTCTCTCTCTCTCTCTCCTCTCTCTGCCACACTCTGCTTATTCTCTAAGATCGTTATTATGACTTCAGTGATATGTCAGTTCAACTAATAACTTGCACTTTCTTTGGTCTAAGCGTTAATTAGCCTTATCACATGGGACTTTTACTCTCTGGTTCGCTTTCCGTTGAAAATGAGCAATTATGATGTCGTTTTCCGAGCTAACATCATTGACTTAATATATCATCAAATTGGCAGGCCAATAATAAAAATAGAAGTAAAAAATCATATATACAAATGCTAAAAAACAACAACTAAATAAAGAAAGAGAGAAAGAAAAGAAGACGAAGACAAAAGCCGCGACCAGAGCTGAAACCGTCGAGAAATGTGGTAGAAAAAAGAAAGTGCACCGCTGATCAGCTATACTACATATACATGTGCAGTAAATATACATATATATATATATATATATATATAACGGCACTTTAAAGCACTGAACAATGAGAGAATCTCTGGAAAAAGAGCGCAGTGCATGGTCTCTGAGTCGGGGTCTGAGTCTGGGGCTGAGACTGAGACTGAGACTGGCAGGGCACTTTTCCTTTCAAAAGAGTTTGCACATGAGACGCGTATTGATTGCCGTGGAACCACTTGGCGCTCGAGCTTTATTTAACACCTTGATGGGCTCCACAGTGCTGTGGATTGTCATTAGCTGCGTGCCACTTGGCTTTGGAACTGGAACTACGATCGCAACTCGAACTTTGCTAATTTGTGGCGTTCGCTTTCATGTTAAATACTTGAGCAAATATTTAAACTGTTTGCTTAGCAGTTTCTGCTAATGTTTATGTTAATGCTAACGTAAATTCTGTAATGTCAATTTGTTAGATTTCGCAAATTATTGAGCACTCAAGTCGCGTGCCGAAAGTTGTTAATGACGAGCCGTAAAATTCCCGCTTGGGTCTGCAGTTAAACATTTATCCATTAACCTGTTAAAACCAGTTTTCGTACCTATGCTACCTATGCAGCCTGTACGATAACTCAACTCTAGGCCATTCAATATTCTGAGGATCAGTCAAATGTCGAATTCAATCAGATGGGTACAACTACTACGAGCAACGAGCTACCTGCTGCATTTGATTGACCGGACTCCAGTAGACACAACTGTACATCTTTGAACTCTTATAAATGGAATATAAGAAAAGAGGATTAAGTTATTTGTGTGTGAATCCCACGAAGCCTTTAGAAAACATATTCAACCATAGGACATGCCCAAAGTAATTATGGAAGTCCGTGAAAGCACCTAATTGTTCTTAGCAGGTATTCCGCTGATCCGTCTTTTACTTTTATGTCAATAAGAAGAATGATCGGGAATTACCTTAAGGGTACCTGGTGTTTCCAAAATTGTAATAGACTGTTCAAATAATCTTTTATAATGAAAGAAGTCAGTTAGTATTTTCGCTTAATAATGTCAAACATTCCAAAGAATACGAAAACTAAAAAAATTAAAGTTATTATAGTAAGACTTTGAATTTCTTCAATTATCAACACGATTTAGTGCCCGGAAATGTTTGACTAGTGTTAAATGAATGAATTAAATGAGTTTCTCGCTGTATTCGAATGATCGAATCAGTTGAGCTTAAGCTATTTAAGCAGCTCACAACTGCTCCACTGACCCAAAGACTTCAAATGGAATTAAACAACAATAACAAAAAAAAAAAACAAATATAAAATGAGATATAAGACATTCTAATCAAACCGTTTAAAACTAGCCGACAAATCGTTAATTAATGCAAAGCCAAACAAATCAAAAAGCGAGTAGAAATAAATAAAAAATAAAAAAAAAAAAAAATTAAATTCAAATTGAAAGCAGTTACAAAGAGCGAACTTTAACTAGGCATGTGTTTGTATGTGATTGTGTATACATATGCATGCAGTATAAATGTGTGGCCTAGTTCCAAGTTGTTTTGGCTGCGCATGCGTCAGAGCAAGCTCGCGGAGCTTGAAGTTCAGAGTCGCAGAAAAAGTAGAAAGTGTTTTCGATTTGTGTGTGTGTGCATGTGTGTGTTTTTTTTAAATATTTATTTTTATATACGATATATATCGTATTTATATTTCTGCTACGTCTGGCAGTACCGGGGCGACTGTCCAGTATCGATATGTTGCCAAGTGTTTGACGGCTGGTCAATGTTAATTTGTCAGCCTCGAAGCAAGACTAATTAAAATTCATTGCAAACAATTGTTGCCACACAAATTGTAAGAAATACGAAAAGGTTGTTTGCCTGTTGCCAAAAACAACACGCATATGTATGTACCGGAATATATATGTGAATCAGCTTTAGAGTTGACAATCCACAATTTAAAAAACCTATATGTATGTATATAAATATTTAGCCAAACCACGCCCACGTGTTAAGGTCAATGGAGTCTTGGGTTCTACTTGACTGACTTGACCCAAATTTAAAGCCATCCACAAGGCAAATTATTTAATTGAATTTCGATGTCAATTTTTTAATAATTTGATTTCTTTTCAGTTATTTTGCATTAGTGATATTAATAACTTTAATGTGCATTAATCAATATGCATATTGCAATTTGTTAGTATTTATGCTTTGCGTATTTGTCTGCACAAAAAAAATAAATAAATAAATAAAAATAAAAATAACAAATTACAAAACAAAAGTGAAAGTTGCTGATTTTGATTTTTATTTGGTAATGGTAAACATATTGAATAAAGTATGTGTGCGGTTTTTATTTTTTTTTTTTTTATTTATTTATTTTTTTTTTGCAACGCATAAATCAATTATATAAATTGTTTAAGAAGCGAGTAAAATAGAGACGGAAAGGCGTGCAGTTTGCGCCTGGGTAAACCACACTTATGCAATGCCATGCAACAAATTGATCATAAAATGCAGATAAACAACAACGCCCAGCGGACGGAGAGGCACGCATCCGTACGCTGCGCGAGCAGTTGCTGGAAAACTTCAGCTTTTACTGGATGAAAACCAGCTCCATTTAAGCCACATTTTATACAGTGCAGTTTTCCAAAGAATTTATTCGCTTTTTTTTACGTTTAATTAATTGTTGCTTTTATTTTTGTGCATTTTAAGATGTTTTATTTTTTTTTCGGATACATTCTTATACAACATTTACTTATGTACTTAGGTTACTTAAAAATGTACTTATGTACTTAGCTTACTTACATATTAAATAAAAAATATGGAAATGATTTATTATTCATATTTATAAGCAGAACTTGGATATTTTATAGATGCAACATAATGCATATATAAATAGCAGAGAAAAAAATAAAATAAAATCAAAAGTAAACTATTTTGTACAATTGAGCTCTGAATCACATATATCCATTTTTTTTATTAAGCTCGAAATCTGCAGTGACCCAAAACAAAAAAGAAGAGTAAAAAATAAAAAAAAAAATAAAAACGGAATATGTCAAAAAGTTGGCACATCAAAAACTCTTATACAAACATATGTGTCAACATTCTTTCAAAGAAATCATCAATATGCATAAAAACAACTATATAAAAGGCACCACGTACACGTAGACACATATACACAGCCATAAACAATAATACGTCAAAGTGCTTTGACCAAAAAGCAAAGAATCGAAATAAAATCAAAATGAAAACAAAAGACTTAAGCGACAAACTCTTTTTGGGCAGACAACTTTCACGGCGCTTCAAAGAATTTCTAATGAATTAATAAAAAAATGTTTACAAATGCGAAAATGTTTGAATTTTGTTAAAATTATAATTGAAAAGAAACAAGAATATTTTGCTATAAATCAAAGTATCATCTGCTGCTTTTCGACCCAGTTACCCAAATTGGCAGAAGACCCACAAATTATGCAGAAATCGCCTTTGATGATCGTCACATTTAAATAAGTCTCTATTAAGATATTTGTTTAGATATACATTTATATTTATGCTCGTTTCTTGGTTTTCTTGGCACGTATTCAAGCTAAGGAACAGGTGGGAAATTCTCAAGGTGCGAACGTGTCGCACTGCACAACATGATTCAAGGAGCCAAATTGTGTTTTCCTTTTGGCAAATTTCAAAAGTTCAGTAAATCGCTTTAGTCACAGCGAACGACCTGATAACGCATTTATTTTGACATTTCATGTCAGCTGGCAGCTGATTATGAAAACTGAAACTGAAACTAAAGCTGGAGCTGAAGCTGAAGTCGATGTTAAAGTTAAAGTTGAAGTTGAAGTTGAAGTTGATGTTTGCAACATCGTTAAAATGTTCATTAATGAGCTTTGAGGGATGCTGCGTTTGTTATGTGATTATGTCGTAAAATTTTAAATTTTGCATAATATCGGACGAGGCGGCTTTTGAAAATAGCTATTTTTAGACTTTGATCGCGTCAAAGCGAGTTGAAAGCAAAGCGAGAAACTGTGAACATAAATTTGATGGTCTTATATATTAAAGTCAAATTACGATAGTAAAGCCACGTCAGCCAAATCAGAATTCAGCGAATTCGTGATCAAGAGAAAGCAGGATAATTCAATCAAAGAGTGCAACTGCCGTTATATGATGAAATTATAAGGCAAATTAAGTCAGATGATAGGTAGACGTTGATGATAGTTAGACGCATATAAGAATAAAATAATCTCTTAAGATGAAAAGGAAAGTAGTACAACTTTATTATAAAGAATTGCAAATATCTCATTTGTAATTGGTATTGGTCATTGGGTTTTTAGTGTCTTTAAAATATTAATAGAAATAGCTGTCTTTTAAAAGAATTTAAATATAATCAATTTAACACATTGCTAAATTTTATTATACCCTGAGCCCATTGAAATGGGAAATCTATAATGGTTTTGTTAAAAGTATGTAACAGGCAGAAGGAGGCGTGGCGGACCCCATAAAGTATATACATATATACTTGATTAGGGTGACGAGAAAAATTGATATAGCCATGTCCGTCTTTCCGTCCGTCCGTATGTATGAGAGACTGCTCGACTACGAGGTCCCTTGAACTCTCCGATGAACCTATAATATTCCAAGAATTATTCGATTCGTTTCTGCACGCGTAACAAAATATACATGCACATACACGCACACAGCCACACGCTGATATAAGCTTGTATGTGCGTAAGCATTGCAGGCGTCTTGCTGTCTCGCTTACTCTGCCACGTGGGTGATGTTGCGAGTACTTATTTGATTGATAATTCTGTTTCAGACTGACAATCGTAATCAAACTTTCAGATTATGATCAAGACATTCATATGTATCTAAATATTAAACGAAACTATGTCTCAAGTACTTGAAATAAATTTTTTACACTTAAAATTGTCAAGGTGTCTCCTTTCTCACTTCTTCATATTAAAAATGTTTTGTATTATACGAATTTAAACTCATTAATTTAAAATCAATATTCTTTAACGTTATGTTATATTTCAATAAATTGATTTTTAGCTATATAATTAAAAAAAGTATTATTCATTATATATATGATATAAAAGACTCTGATTTTTAATCAAATATTCAAATGTAGCTGTCAGTTTAATCATATAATTAATGTAAGTCACCTAACTGACAAATTTGTTGATAACAAGAACTTTTAGAGCAACATTCGTCATATACCTCAAAAGTAAATACTAAAATGAAGCCATCACATGAATCGTGCACGAAACGTGTTGCATATTTGCATAACGCTTTAACAGTTATTCTATGAATATATGAATTATTATGGCAGCGGGCATGTTAGAGACTTGAGGTGCTTGGCCCCGCTCTGAACTGTGTTGATGGACAGCGACAGAGACTCATTTGCTGGCTCTTTACCACAAATATAAATATTGCCGGCGTTGGCGACTGTTGCCACACAACACTCCTTGGATGTTGATGTTTGGCGCCCAACTTGTTTATTAAATCACTTTGACATAATGAACCGCTATACCAACAACAATAACAATAGTCGCTGCAACGGTCCACACTGAAGCGCCAACCTTGACTGAAGCAAATCCGAAAGCCAAAAGACTTAAGTGTGCTATGGGCAATGGGCGCTCGTGTTGTAATGTCTGTTTTGTTACCATTTTTTTCTTCTTTTGTAAAAGTGCAGCGTCAGTTGTCGTTGAACCCGATCGAATAAAAATAGAAAGTTGCCAAGTGTACGCTTATACAGATACAACTGCATTTATTTATATATTTGCTGCTGCATACTTATGTATAATTGCTGGTGAGATTGGCGTTTAACATGCAAATAGCAAGATAAACAAGTAAGAAGGCTCTAGTCGAGACGGCTCGACTACGAGATCCCCTGAACCCTGCAAAAAAGTGATACTCTTCTTCTTTACGATCGCATGAGCGCGAGCTCTGCTAACCGCGCAGTTGCTGCCGTGGCTTGGGGGTGGGTTGGGCTATACTTTGAACGCCTATAACCCCATTTCTAGATGGATGATCTTAATGAAATATTCAGAGTAGATTAAGAATATCTAAATGTATCTATGTGCCAAATTTCAAGTCTCTAGTATTTGAAATGCGAATGAAAATTGTGAAAACTACATAATCTGCGTATTCATAATATCTATCTAAATATACAAATTTGAAGTCTTTCGCTAAAACGGTGTAGAAGTTATGCCCAAAAAACGTAAAAATTTGAAACGAATTTTCGATTTTTTATCGATAATTTGGAAATGGGATGAGTTACCGAAAAAAACAAAACAAACTCGTATTGCGTAGCTAACATATGAGTGTTCATGTGAAATTTCAGCTCTCTAGCTCTTGTAGTTTCCGAAATCTCGACGTTCATACGGACGGACGGACGGACGGACGGACGGACGGACGGACGGACGGACGGACAGACGGACAGGGCTCAATCAACTTATTTTTTTATGCTGATCAAGAATATATATACTTTATGGGGTCTGCGATGTCTCCTTCTGCCTGTTACATACATTTTCACAAAACCATTATACCCTGAATTCCCATTTTCAATGGGTTCAGGGTATAAAAATCGTAAAAGGCAAGGGAGTTGCCTAATTATTATTGAACAGTAGAGGTATTGTGTTAGCATTGTCCGTAGTTGACAGTAACTTGACAGTCAGTTACTATTAACATTTGTATATTCTTTTATTGCACAGCTGTTAGTTAACATCCTGACATGAGCTTCATATGTTATTTCATTGAAAGTGTTGTGGTTTCCTTCTTATTGTTATTGTCTTTTTCTGTTGTGCTGTTGTCATTAGGGTCGGTCTTGGGCAATTATAACGCTAATGTTCTATTCATGTAGAGCTTATTTAAGCTGGTTGTTCGACAAAATTCATAAAGCGAAATGTCTATGGCACATTCTGTGTTTCGCATGAATAATAGCTTTAACCAATTGCGCAGCTACAAATTTTGTTTTCATTGTAATGAGTTTTAATTTTTGATCAATAAAAAAATATTTGAAAATAAAAATTACAATATTAAGGCAACGTGGAACTTCACTAACAACACTAACTAACGAGAAATTAGTAGAAATAGTAGTTAGCGACTTTCATCTACAGATATTCAAATGATTTTAATTTAGTTTTTTTTTTTTAATTTTTAAAAACTTAATTGAATAAATATTCAGTTTATATAAAATTAAATTTGCAAAAAAGTGAGATCGCCCCCGGGTGGACTCGAACCACCAACCTTTCGGTTAACAGCCGAACGCGCTAACCGATTGCGCCACGGAGGCCGCTGAGTAAGGTCTACCCAATCTCATTTTGCTCTTTCATCATCTTTCTTATAAGAGTATATTTTTAGGTCTTGTATATAGGGCTGAGTTGAAGTTCGTTACAATTCTGCCCTATGACATCGGCCTCCGTGGCGCAATCGGTTAGCGCGTTCGGCTGTTAACCGAAAGGTTGGTGGTTCGAGTCCACCCGGGGGCGACACTTTTCTTTTTTTCAAACTAACACACTTCTATTTCTATTATTTTTCTCTATTGACAAATTGTTATTTACTGGGAAAGTTAATTTTAAAAAATTATACTTAAGCTATTTATTATATACCTGTACTTGACTTCTATGATCATGTTAATGTGGATTACAGACTTTTTTGTAGTTATTTATTTTATTGTTATGTTTTGTTAGATGAACAAGGGCATTTGTACATATTTTATTTTCTTAAATTTATTCAGACAAATAGCATACTTAAAACAATGTGTGTGTTACGTTAAGTTGAAGGTGCCGATAAACAAAGCAAAATAAACTCAATACAAATACAAATACAAATACAAATACAAGAACAATTATGCCTACCAACCTATAGCAAAGCTACGTTGAGTTAATGTATATGTGTATGTATGTACATAGATAGACTATAATAATAGCTCCAGTCTACTTTTGCCCTAAGTCTTTCACCTTCATTAAAGTACAGCATGCACGTAATTGTCGATCTTGAGTTGTAGTTGTACGACAAAAACTAATAGCTATTCTCTTATTTATATAACTTTATTATATCTATGTATATCTCAACAGCAATTATATTTTTCGATGCATTTACAGATGACGTGCGGCATATCGTGTGTCGATAAGACACTAAACAAATCATTTTATCACCTCGGCATTTGCATAGCCAAACATCCGGGCTACTTTGTAATCATTCCCGTGATGATAACGCTCCTCTGTATGACCGGGTAAGTGACGAAAAAATGCTGTATACAATCGGTATTATGATTTTAAATCAAATTTCATTATCCGTTTATTTTAATATGCAGCTATCAGCAGTTAAAGTATCAAATCGATCCCGAATATCTGTTTTCGCCCATTAATGGCGAAGGTAAGGCCGAGCGTGCGCTTGTTGAGCAATACTTCAAAGTGAATTATACGCATCGCTTCAATGTAGGACGCATTACCAGGCCGGGTAAGTTCCAGCAATAGCAGCAACCACAATCAAAGTTTGACTATGCTTAGGGTGGGGCTTAAATTGTTGGCCATAGTAGCAAAGCATTGGGCAAGTGAAATGACTCGACGACACCCATTTAGGCATCCAATTAAAAATTGCAAAACTTTTCGCACCGCGCTTATGCTCCATCTCAGTTCCCCGAAAAAGTGTTGCAAATCTATATTTGTTGACTCAGACAGCATTTAGTTTCTAACATTAAGGTTCAAGTCTACAAAATCAACGGGCAGATGAAATAATGTGTGGGCAACATTTGTGTAGGGTCTTGAACCGCGGCAGAGTTTCTACACGCTATTAACTACACTAAATGGCTTATTAGCCAAAGCCAGCAACAACATTCAAAACAAGCTTACCTAGCGAATGATGTAAAATTGCCAAATGACATTGTGCCACATAAAAGAGAAAAAACCGAGCGACTTGAGCCAGCAGTAGTGAAACGACAAACACAATAAGCTTTAAGCTGTTACAAAATAAATTGTATGACAATTGAAAGATCATCTATAATTATTCTAGTTGTAATGCTCAATTGACTGTAGCAATATTTCCATATATGTATATATTCCACAAATAAAATAAAATATATATATATATATTTATATGAAATACATAAACTTAAACAAAAAGTTAATTCCCATACCGGGAATCGAACCCGGGCCTTCTGGGTGAAAGCCAGATATCCTAGCCACTAGACCATATGGGAGGCTTTATGTCATTTGGCATAATGAAGGAATTTTACATTTACATATTTTAAACAACAATTTTAAAATAGATTTCTCATAAACTACTTTTATTTTAGAGATAGCTATGGCAACAGCTTTTTACGTATTTGAAAGAATATAAGCCTTGTGTATAACAAATGAATCGTAAATCCCTACAATGTGCCTGTGCCAACGCTACAAAGCCGTAGGTGGGTAAAGGAGGTCAATAATAAGTGTGTAGTAAAAGTGCTCAAATTTGTAAAAGTATTTTGTAAAAATGAATGCGCAATCTCAAATCCATTAAAAAAAATCAACTGTAAAAATCGCAAAATATCATCCAAATTTAATGAGTACATAGCCAAACGTTGAGACGCTACACTATATAAAAAACTAAAGTCGAGAAAGAGCTAGAGCGTGAGTGAGCGAAATATACATAACATACTAGGCGAGATTTACAAACGATTCTTGCAAAATCTGTTGGCCGCATTCTATGACGCGCTGCACTCAATGGCAACGAGGTCTTAACTATTCACTGCTCATAAGAGTAATTTTGTATTTCTAGATCTCGACTTTATAACCACATAATCAAGCGTTCATTTCACATATGCGTGTATGCGTAGCATCATTGAACTTTGGTTTTGACAATCACAAATTATAAAAGAGAAGATGCACAAGTCTTGCGAATTGCAAGAGCAATACCAGCAGCAGCAACTTTTGTATTTGAGCTAACTGTTTATGGGCATTATCTAGACCGCATTTAGTCGGTTTCGACCAGTTAGCTACGCTTCGCTTGACTTGCACTTTTGGTCGTAGCTAATGTGTGTGTATTCCCGCAGACACGGAGGCGATTTCAAATGCTTAAGACTCAAATGGAGTTGCATGTTAGCAAATAAATTGTGTTGCAGTGCAGCTGACTTTCGCCTGTCTGTCTCAAGAAATTAAGTATATTATTTTTATGTAGCGCAACAAAGCGATGCATACATTTTTTTATCTTTTTTTAATTTTTTTCAATGCAGTGTTTCAATGAAATATTATATAAATTGATTGGAGCTATAGACATTGTCATGCATGGAAAATAATAAATAATACAGCTATACAGTTGTAATGTTTGCACTGCTTGCACTGCTTATTCGTCGTTGAATTAGCGTTTAGATGTGCGTTGTATACGTCTCCCATATTGTCTAGTGGTTAGGATATCCGGCTCTCACCCGGAAGGCCCGGGTTCAATTCCCGGTATGGGAAATCAGTGTAGATTCAGTCACTTTTTAATTTTTTAATTTCATAATTTATCTTTTTTTTTTTTTTTTTTGACAAAAATGTCGAACAAATATCAAACATAAAATATTTTTATATACATTTTTTAATACAAATTTCCTATAAATTACAATTGAAATTGAAATATAATGTTTTCCCGCTAAATTAATGTTTGAGAATAGTAAATATCTAATAGGAAATAAATCAACTAACTAAGAAATGGTATTTAAAATCTATAATTTATTATTTAAAATCATTCAGATTAACTAGTTATTTTATTTTTGCCGCTTTAGTTATATTAACTCTGAAAAAACTTCTACATTTATATTTAATTATTGAACTTCAATAAACTATTGATTTCGTTTATTTACAAAAATAAACAATCATCTATATAAATAGTTATATGAAGAATATTGATAGCTATTCAGATTTATATTTTATTATTAATACAAATTTCATTGTATATATTTTTCATGAACTCTATTTAGATTCAGGTACCTCTAAAAAAATATATAAATTAATGCCAATTAAATTGATAAGCAACTGATTAAAAATAGCTGCGATATGCAGCAAATTTGCAAAAGTATCTTATCAACAGCTGCTATACGTGTATAAATAGAAAATTATCTCCACCTCTATTTCAGTCTGTCTATTTGTATTTATTATCAAAGCAACGTGCAAAGTTTATTTATGTCAAAATTTGTGTTAGAATTTTACAAGTTCATTGACAAAATATTAAAATATTTGCGAATGGAACGTGTGGAGCGTCACGTTCCGTCCAGATGCTAGGCTCCCACTTCTTATAGCACAGCATTAGAAATACAGATTATATAATATATATGTACATATATATGTGAATGTATGTATATATCTTAATGGTATATTATATTATGTATTTAAGATATATTATATTATCTACGCACATGCTTAGATATTTATTTACATATATAGCGGGTCTGTGACACACACTGCTGCATTCGTTATGGCGCATTAGACACAAAAAGATTTGCACAATACTCTAACAATGTGGAAGTGAATTATATGAGCGCAAATAACTAATAAAAAAACCTTTGAAAATGAAACTGATTTGAATTATTGTCACGTTGCCAGATACAAAGCGAAGGCGCTGGCACTGAAGAAGGCCTAGGCAGGGCACACTGGTGCGAAATAGTGTCAAACTATTATTAAATTTAAGTTTGATTATATGAAGCGCGAGAGCTGACTATCTTCTGATGGGAAAATGAACTCATAAAATATTCTTTACTAGGCCTATTCAATTTTTTAAAGCTGCGTTGAGGATCTGATTAGCATTAGCTATATTGATTCTAAAAATAGTGTTTATTTATTTGTTCTTCAATCTTTTACAAATAATCGTGCAAATAATTTCATTACAGAAATATGTTACATTTCGATCAAAATATGTGTAAAGTACGCGAGAAGTTCGATTAATCGTTCAATAATAAAAATTGGGGGGGCAGAATGAGAAAAATGATTTCATTTTATGAAACTTTTAAGAAACTATAAGATTTAGATCAATCTTTAAATTTTAATTGCAGGTCGGTTTGGCCGAGTTATAGTTATACCAAAAGACGGAGATGACAATATGTTGCGCAGAGAGATTTTTATGGAGCTACGGCAGCTGGATAATCTCATACAGAATGCGACAACTACATATGATGGCGACGCATTTACATACAAAGATATTTGTGCTCGCTGGGAGAATGAGTGTTTCGAGAATGATATCTTAAACTTGGACGCTCTAATGGATGATGTGAGTGAAAACTCTGATTTAGCTGAACTCTACTAAGTTCTCTCTCTCTCTCTCTCTCTCTCTCTCTCTCTCTCTCTCTTGCAGATCGAGTCGGGTCAACTGAATTTAACATTTCCCATCATGTTTAACCCTGTGACATGGGATGCTCACGCCTTCCCAGTATTCTTTGGTGGCACAAAACTGACCGAAGATAATTATATAATAAGCGTGCCAGCTATTCAATTGGTTTACTTTGTCACTGCCGATACAAAACGTCAAGATGCCAAGTAAGAGCAAAATTGCTTAAGACGTAAATAACACCTAAATATTGAACTGACACATTTTAGGGGCGGTGAATGGGAGGAGACCTTTTTGAGAGTCGTGGGAAAGGCTGAAGAATCGAGCATGTTCAAGCATATATCGGTTTCCTATTTCGCCTCACGAACTCTGGATCATGAATTGGAAAAGAATACCAAGACGGTAGTGCCTTATTTTAGCTCAACCTTTCTACTCATGGGTTTGTTCAGGTTAGTAATTCCTAGATCTAAAACTAGTAGAGTTTACATTTTTTAATATTCTACGGATTCGTTTTAGCGTCATCACTTGCATGATGGGTGATGCAGTACGGTCGAAACCCTTTCTTGGTCTGATGGGAAATATCTCAGCCATAATGGCCACCTTGGCGGCTTTTGGCTTGGCCATGTACTGCGGCATCGAGTTCATTGGAATTAATTTAGCAGCACCTTTTCTAATGATTGGTAAGTCCTTCAGTATGTTGTAAATTTACGTATACTTGAATTTGATATATGCTTCTAGGTATTGGCATCGATGATACGTTTGTCATGTTGGCTGGCTGGCGACGTACTCCGGCCAAGATGCCCGTCCATGAGCGCATGGCGCACATGATGTCAGAGGCAGCTGTTTCGATTACGATTACATCGGTCACAGACTTAATATCCTTCCTGATTGGCATCATTAGCCCTTTTCGCTCGGTCAAGATCTTCTGCACCTACTCTGTGTTTGCTGTCTGCTTCACCTTCATGTGGCACATCACTTTCTTTGCCGCCTGCATGGCTATATCTGGGTACAGGGAACGTAGGAATCTTCATGCGATATTTGGTTGTAAAGTAATGCCCATGTCGGTTGCTATTAAAGGTAAGATATCTAGTAATAATGCATCGATCTAAGATTATGAAATAGATAATTAGATTGCTGAAAATGAACTTGAGTTAGGAGCGCGAGAATTCGTGTAAAGTGATAAAACTTATCTTAATAATATTATTTATAATAACTCTAATAATTGTTTATCATCAAGCGAAAGTTAATTAATTGATCGTTTTTTAGCTAAATATATATATTGTTTAACCGCTGGTAATGCTTAAGACGTTTGTTTCACAAACATTCTTTATATACTTGTTTCGGAATGTCTTATAGCCAATTAAAAATTTCTAGGTAATATAAATATTTATTTCAACGAAATGCTTTTATATCTAAGTTATATAGTCAATTGCAATAAGCCGTCCCACCATCGTTCTTAATCTCTTCGCCAGTCTACAATTAAATTCTGTAGTTTGCGCTTAACTGATGACAAAACTTGGTTAGCTATAACAAGGTCCACTGGTCGCTGGCTAGTTGGCCCGAACAACCGGCTCAGTACCAAGCTTAAAGAGAATGAAATTAATTTAGTCGACCAACTAGTAGTGGAAACATGAACTTGATCATGAGGCAAAAACGTCAAACCAGACTAGTCTCGACTAAGAAGAACGTCGATGGCAATCCGCGGAATTTGGGTCAATGGCAACTGGACTAAAGCAACTTTTCTCTAATTTTTCAGAGAAACGCAACTTCCTCTACAAGGCGATCATGGCTGGCGGTATCGATCCCAATGATCCAGACAATCCCACCGACAACAAGGATCACATGTTCATGGCATTCTTCAAGGACAAACTGGCAGCGGTGATCAACAACAAATGGTGCAAGATAATTATTATTCTCGCCTTTGCCACCTATCTGGCTGGGGCTTGCTATGGAGTCACACAAATCAAAGAGGGACTGGAAAGACGTAAATTATCACGAGAGGATTCGTATTCAGTGGAGTTTTTCGATCGTGAGGATGATTACTATCGGGAGTTTCCATACAGAATGCAGGTCGGTTTTCCACCAACATCTAATACGTTGAACACCTCTATCTAATGAACTCGTTTACAGGTTATTATTGCGGGTCCTTTGAATTACTCGGATCCCGAAGTACAAGAGCAGGTAGAGAATTTGACGAGCACTTTAGAACACACCTCTTATGTAACCTCCTCACTATATACTGAATCATGGCTCCGCTCGTTTCTCTCGTTTATGGAACGCAATAATGATTACCTGAATGAGACCATCGATGATGAGCAATCGTTCATTGATGCAGTAAAGGAACACTGGTTGTTTCCTGGCAACCCATTCTCACTGGATGTGCGTTTCAATCAAGATGAAACACAGATTATTGCCTCAAGATTCCTTATACAGGCCGTCAATATTACGGACACGAATCATGAAAAGGAAATGGTGCGAGATTTGCGACAAATATGCAAGGACTCTCCGCTGAATGCATCCATTTTTCATCCGTACTTTGTGTTCTTTGATCAATTTGAGCTGGTTCGTCCCGTTTCAGTGCAGGCCATGGTCATTGGTGCGATCATTATGATGATCATCTCCTTCATCTTCATACCCAATATCCTTTGCTCACTGTGGGTAGCCTTTTCCGTCATATCAATTGAGCTAGGCGTCGCTGGCTATATGGCCTTGTGGGATGTCAATTTGGACTCGATATCTATGATTAATCTGATCATGTGCATTGGTTTCTCTGTGGACTTTACAGCCCACATATGCTACACCTATATGTCGTCGAAGAAGCGCAGTCCCAAGGCGCGTGTACGCGAGGCTCTGCATTCGCTCGGACTGCCCATTGTGCAGGGTTCCAGCTCCACGATCTTAGGCATTATAGCTCTGTTACTAGCACAGAGCTATATCTTTTTGGTATTCTTCAAAATGGTTTTCCTTGTCATCTTCTTTGGCGCTATGCATGGACTGTTCCTGTTGCCTGTGTTGCTTTCGCTCTTCGGACCTGGCTCTTGGCTAACGTGGACTGGTCGTGACTATGGTTCCGAAGAGGAGGTGGATGACAGTGCGGATGATATGAAGCTAGCAAATGTGATGGAGAAACCCTTTGCACAATCCTACTACATGCAGTATCCCAGCATGGGGCTGAACGGCCCTTATGCCTATGGCTCAAAGAGTTTCCTGGGCGCGCCATATAAGGCCTACGGCGGTGATGAGAAGGATCAGGGCCTGGGTACCTCCGGCGAGGACTCATCGGAGAGCAGCTCCAGTCGCTCACAGCGACGCCAACAGCTGGCAAATAATGCCGCTGCCGCCGAGAAAGGCTGGCGACAATCAAGCTATCAGAATATCTTCGGTAGCGGCGGTGCCCAGTTCCAGCCCCAACCCGATCTCTATGGCCAGCAGGTGTCTGCGGCCGAGTGGCGACAGCGACTCGATGCACATGAACAGCAACATCAGCGGAATAAACAACGACGGAATCCCTATGAAAACTACGACCAGGACATGCAACGGCCAATTCGTCGAAACTCCCACGGAGACGTCATCGATCTCCATACGCCCACGCCGACCTCGTCGCTGGATGAGCGAATGAGACGCCAGTACCAGCAGGCCCTTTGCGCTGGCAGTGGGGACGACAGCAGCTATCGCCAGCAGTCAGAGCAGAGTCCCGCTCCACTGGCCAACAGCTCAGCAAAGCGCTATCACCGCCGTCGCTCGTCTGAGGACTCGACGCGCTTTCACCAACGCTGGCCGGCCAACATTGAGGAGCGCCGTGCTAGGCGCGCCTATTCGCCTACCCAGCGACACTCGCAATCGCATTCGTATACAGAAACTGCAGTCGTTGCCGCCAACTTCGCCCATCGCTCCTCCTCGCATCACAATCTCTACCAGCAAAGCAGCAAAGTTACGCATCAACCGCCCACATATCAATATGGAGATTACTAACATTTGTTGAATTCAATTGAAGCAGGAAGTGGGGAGCTTTAACTTGCTAGTGGATGACATATAAAGAACAAACGTAATTAAGCATAATTAAGGACTCTAAAAGCTTTTCTTTTATTTTCGATTAGTTTTGATGTATTTACTGTGCATATGCTACCTTTTCAATTTTAAAATGATTTTTAATCTGTAAAAATAATGGACTACTTAAAATTTTAAATAATTTGGAAAGTCTGAGCAATTATTATCCTTTGAATTCTCTTCATTTACTTGACAATTTCTAAGAATAATAAAGTAAAATCATTTGAGAATTCTCCATAATTACTCTTATTATCACAACGATTCATTTTATAGAATTATCCTTATCAATATTTTACTTTATCTATCTATGGCTTGCCCCAATAAGAAATTGTTCATATATTCAAAAAACAATTAATACCAGAAATTTTTATAATGATTTCATATTATCAGTCTACTTATATTCTTTTACATCTTTAGCATGAAACACATTTTAATTTATATAATTTTGACAAAATTTCAATTGATTTTCAATGGCGTAGATCTTTCACGATTCTCCTGAAATTTATCTTCGAAATTTATGTTAATCCTATTTTCGACTAGCCTAGTAAGCTATACAACATGTGCATTTCATAGAACGAAAGCAATGCAAGTCATATATCTTAAGTCTTCATATTATATACATACATAATTGCTTAACATTAAGTTTTTACAGCATATATCAGTCAGACTTCGAGCTCCCATTATCGAAATCTACTTTAATTAATTTAGCTATACCTAAGTGAAAGAATTGGATGATATTTTTGTATAGAGCGTTTAACTAGGTACTATTAGCTATAAACAAAGTGAATAATTATATATTTATCTCTTTAGTTTAAGCACTGAATTCCAGACTACACTAAAAACTGAAGTGAGCATTTCTTAAGTTTTAGTATGGGACACGATTTTGTATTCTTAACTATTTTTGCTCTTGAATAAAAATTTTATATTTTCCTAGAAACTAAGTACATCTCTTATTTATACATATCTTAACTGCTGTCTGAACTTTTAATGCGATTCTGATCGCATCCATATAAATGCCTTTTCGCAGTAATACAGAAATGAATTCTTCGGGATCTCTGGGCTATAAGAAATGGGCTAATAATAATTACTTTATCTTTATTAATAAAACCAACTGCCTCGTGCTTCTCCTTATTGTACAGACAATATGTTTTATTCTGATTGCCAATTAAAATTTATTTAGTATTTTCAGTTAAACATAGGTATATAGAAATCTGAATTTATATGCTTTGGGCTATGTAATAATTTGTAACAATTTAACATTGCTTTTGACAGACAAAGTAATGCCTGTCTCTGCAATTCTCATCTGTCCAGGCGCCTGTGATTCCATTTATTGCAACGCAACGGTAGGCAGACGATGGGGCCCTAAGGAAGTTATTATAGAAAATGCGAGTTCCACTGCTATGCCACACGTATTGGGAGGCAAGTCCTTGATTTGTACCCGAAACCCAAATGGGCTCGTTACCAAGCGAACTAAGATCGGGCATACCGGAAGTTTGGATAAAATTGATTAAATCGGTCTGAACCTTATATGAAGGAATGTTGGCTAGAACATATTCCTGTGCAGCACAGACGAGCTGAGCCTCATACCAAGTCAACTAATATTCAAAGAAGCATAATAAAATATAATTATTTCCTCCGGTGATTATTTATGTACCTTGTACAGGCTTAACCCGTATTGCGTATCTTGATAATTAAACGCAGCTAAAATAGGTTGAGATTCATCTTCATCGTAGGAGGACGTCAGGGCTTCAGCTTCAGATAAGTCAGCCCATGCGACAAAGCTAATCAGCAAGAACAGACAGAGAGCTAGAGACTTCATTTTGTCAAGACCTCCACAAGCTGTTTGTTTTTATAGCAATTATTAAGCTTTGAACTAATGGTTAAAGTGATCCATCATTGTCATCGATAATTCAGTTACAACTATCTCATCGTCACATGTAATTAGCTCCATAATTATCGTCGTAGAAATCCAAAAAGCAATAAAAATTTGTTTATATAATCAATATTAAATCAACATAATAGGTTCTTTAATATATAACATCAGTTACATCTTCTACGACGAAATTAATTCATAATTGTTTCAGTCCCATTAAAAATGGGAATTCAGGGTATAATGGTTTTGTGAAAATGTATGTAACAGACAGAAGGAGACGTCGCAGACCCAATAAAGTATATATATTCTTGATCAGCATAAAAAAATAAGTTGATCTAGCCCTGTCCGTCTGTCCGTCCGTCCGTCTGTCCGTTCGTCCGTCTGTCCGTCTGTATGAACGTCGAGATTTCGGAAACTACAATAGCTAGAGAGCGGAAATTTCACATGAACATTCGTATGTTAGTTACACAGTACAATTTTATTTTGTTTCATATTATCATTGTTTCCATATGATCGATAAAAAATCGGAAATTCATTTACTTATTTTACGTTTTTTAGGCATAACTTCTACACTGTTTTAGCTAGAGACTTCAAAATTGTAGATTTAGATAGATATTATGGATACGCAGATTATATAATGTTTAGATTTGGGATGCCACGCCCCCTTCGCCATCAATTTGAAAAAAAAACGCATTTCAAATTCTAGAGACTTGCAATTTGGCAAATAGACACATTTAGATACTCTTAATCTACTCTGAAAATTCAGCCAACCCACCCCTAAGCCACGGCAGCAACTGCGCCGTAAGCAGAGGCGCGCTTATACGTTCGTAAAAGAGAAGAGTATTAGTTTTTAATTTTGGAGGGTTCAGGGTATCTCGTAGTCGAGCCGTCTCGACTAGAGCCTTCTTACTTGTTTTTTTTATACCCTGAACCCATTGAAAATGGGAATTCAGGGTATAATGGTTTTGTGAAAATGTATGTAAAAGGCAGAAGGAGACGTCGCAGACCCCATAAAGTATATATATTCTTGATCAGCAGAAAAAATAAGTTGATTGAGCCCTGTCCGTCTGTCTGTCCGTCCGTCCGTCCGCATGAACGTCGAGATTTCGGAAACTACAAAAGCTAGAGAGCTGAAATTTCACATGAACACTCGTATGTTACGAGTTTATTTTGTTTTTTTCGATAACTCATCCCATTTCCAAATTATCGATAACAAATCGAAAATTCGTTTCCATTTTCAGATTTTGGATGCCACGCCCCCTTCGCCCCCAATTTGAAAAAAAACGCATTTCAAATACTAAAGACTTGAGTTATTAGCGTTCAAAGTATAGCCAAACCCACCCCCAAGCCGGTAGCAACTGCGCTGTCAGCAGAGCACGCGCTCGTAAAGAAGAAGATTATTAGTTTTTTTATACTTTGTTCCCAAAGGGAAAAAAGTATATTGGGTTTGTGCAATGTCCGTCTTGCTGTCCGTCCGTCTGTCCGTATGAACACAATATTTTTCGGCGCTATTAGAGCTAGAGACTTGAAATTTGGAATATATACTCATATATGCTCCCGAATTATAATGTGTAAAAATTTTCCCGATCCGCCCACTAGGGGCGTGGCAAATCGGAAAAGTCTTCCGCCTATAGGCAAGTTATCATACTAGATGATGAGCTAGAGAGTTGCAATTTGGAATGTATACTCGGGGTGACAACCCAAGTTCAAAAAGCTATGGCAGATATTTCTACGCCCATTGGGGTCGTGGAAAATCGGGAAAAACCTATCTTCTACACCTTTAAAGCTAGAAGGTTGAAATTTTGCATGCGAGTTAATGTTATAATTCTAAGAAGATCGATCAAAAAGTTATATGTATACGCCCATTGGGGGCAAATCGGACCTGAATATATAGTGATTTTTCAAATTGTGCTATATTTTGAACACTATTGACACTAGAGACTTAAAATTTTGCATGTATAAGCTATGGTGGATATATCTACGCCTACAGGGGGCGTGGCAGACCGAAAAAGTTTATATCTCCTACAGTTTTAGAGCTAGAAGCTTGAAAGTTGGATGGTTCAGTTACTAATGTCCTCATCGATGACTCAATAATACATTTTTAGCTTCTTTGGGGGCGTGGCATATTGAAAAATACCCTGTAATTTTCGCATTTTTGGAGTATAGACAACAAAATTTTGCAGTTATGTTAGTTTCTAAGAACTGGCCAAAAATTATGCGTCTACGCCTGGGGCCGTGGCAAATCGGCAAAGAAGTTTGTTGTGGCCAATTGCATAATTCATACTTTTAATAGCTTAGTAGTAATTGCTAAGAGGGTAGAAAGCATTTTAACAAATATAAAAATATTAATGAATTTAAAAAAAAAAAAAATTAAGTTTTCGATTAAAGTTTCCAGCAGGACTCGAACTCAGGTCTTTTGAAAATAACATGTAATCATTAGCTAAACCCAAATAAGGTCACTGCTACAAGCTCACAATTCAATCGCAATTCTCAGTATAGCATTAAGCTTTTTGTATGTAAGAATAGAAATCGATTGTTGATTGCCATGTACGTTTGTTAATTGACTAAATATGTCGTTTATTAAATGTTTCTTAAATAATTAAACGGCACCTACGGGAACAAAGTATCTCGCAGTTATTTACATTATCGATATGAATCTGAATCAATTGAATATAAGAACCAATAAAAATACATTTTTTATGTTTTTGGAGACCAATACCATCATGAGAAAATATAGATTTGATAGAAAATTCAATTGCAACATTTTTTAGTTATTCACATCGTTTTTCACACACGAAATAACGCTGAGCGTAGCAATCTTCAGCGATCCAGTAACCGGTAATTGCATTAAGGCCGAGACAGCGGTACGAGGAATTGGGCGGAGTCTGGAAATTGCGATATCTGAAGGGTTTTCCAATGCTGAACCAACTCCATTGAGAAGCGCTCGCCAGATTCGAGCCTGACGTCCAAACTGGTTCGCTAATCAAACTCAAATAGCCCGAGCTGAGCAAAAATAGGTAAACGCGATTCTGATTATCTTCATTTTCTAAGTTGGCCAAGGTATAGCCTTGAGAAGCACAGGCGGCTTCAGCTTGGAACCAATTTAGCTGTGATTATACAAAAATGGAAAATAAGAAAATTAAAGTGTGGCCATTTATTACCTTAATAGCTGCTGATAGTGAATAATCCTCCGATGTATATGTGGGCACGAAAATCGGCAGCGGCTTCTCCTCTTCCGGTAAGGGCTCGTCTTCGTGAACTAGTTTCTCCAGCTCTTGAGCCCAAGCCAGTGTGCCAAGCAGACAGAGAAGAGCAATACCTAAAGACTTCATTTTGTGAACGATTCAATAATGGACGTAGCCCTTTTATACAGCTCTGGCATGGTTTTCGTTAATTGTCCGGAACATTCATCAATGTCACTCGATAAGATCCAAATAAAAGAATTTTAAGTTTTACGGAAAATTTGATTACAGACAAGCGAACAGTACGTGCTAAATAACTCGTGTGTTTCACTCTCTCATATATGTATATGAATTATATTAAATAAATCCTCAATAAAGTGCCTATCAAATTTTGAATGTATAAGTATATAACTCTAGATTTTTCAATCACTTAAAAAATGCGGATATCTACTTTAAACGCACACTTTTACTGAAAACGGTTCACTACATATTTTATATCTATTTACTACTACTAATTGCTTTCTGAACGACTTTTGATGCGATTTTTATCACGTCAATATAAATAGCGTTCAACAGGAATACCAGAATGAATTGCTAACAAAATGTTTCGACTTCTGGTTCTCATATGCTGTCTCCAGCTTTGGAATTGTCAGACGGCCAAGGAAAGATATATTGTTGCAACTTTTGGCAAGGTAAGAGCAATTGAGATTTAGATATATTCAATATCTAATCCACTATTTTTCTGCCAGGTCAATTGGTTCCAGGCGAATCAAATATGCCACCAATCCGACATGATTCTGGCCACAGTCACCAACTACGAGCAACAGCTCCTCTTGATACGTAGCATAGCTGCCAATGGAATTTACTTACGTCTTTCATGTTTAATGCATCACTCAATCGATTAATCTTTGTCCAGGCCACCTGCTGGGACACGAAGGCTTCTGGCTTGGTGCCAGCAACTTGGCAGATCTGAATTCTTGGGCGTGGCACGGCCTTGGAATACCTCTAGGTTATAAGAAATGGGCAAACAATGAACCACTAGTGGACTTTATTGGAAATGAGGGTTGCATGGTTTTGGGACTGGATCAATCCTGGTACAGTGTGGATTGTTACAGTGAATACTATTTTATATGCGAAAGAGCGTGCAATTCAACAAATGATCCCTTATATATATGAATCAAATAGTAGCTGCAATATAAATTAATTCGAATCTAAAAGAATGTTTTTCTCTACAATGCACTGTGGACGGAAAGCCCGATTTTTTGGCATAAAGTCGAAAAAGTAATGGAACGATATGGTGCCGATTGTTATTTATTTAGAAACTAGACACTCTAAGCACTATATATTGATAAACTATAACTTAATTGTTGCAGCCCTGCATGAGAACCAGGGCCTCAAAGTCAAACATGTGCTCAGAGTTTTGCTTACATTTTCAAGCTTTACAAATTTGCTCATGTTTGAGGTGACTTTTTTCAGAGAAAGAAAACATTAATAACTTAATGAAATATGGAAAATATAGAGATAGGTATGCTTAATATAAATTCCAATTTGGAATTGTGCCGTATGTGTTCAAAGTTCTACATGTGTCGTATGTTGCAGTGTATGTTTTTCTTGAAAACTAGACCCAAGTCCGCGTGAATTATGGAGTAGAACTAATAAACTTCCACTTCCGGCCAAAAAGTAAATATGTCAAATTATAAATAAAAGTACGTAGTTTTTTAAGGTACTAATCCTTTTTGCGTCTTCTTGCATTCCTCTTTGCACATAACACATATTGCAGCCACTTTTGAATGCAGCAATGCACAGTTGTTTGATGTATGGCGCAGCAACACAAATAAAAAAGAATCAATTTATGATTGGATTGTTGATCATATTGGCAGCAAAACTATAAAGGAAAAACAAAGTGATTCTAATACTATAACTATAACAACTAATACTCTTCTTCTTTACGCACTTGTAAACGCGCGCTCAGCTAACCACGCAGTTGCTGCCATGGCTTGGGGGTGGGTTGGGCTATACTTGTTCGCTTATAACTCCATTTCTATATGGACGATCTTCAGAGTAGATTAAGAGTATCTAAATGTATCTATGTGCCAAATTTCAAGTCTCTAGGAGTTAATTCGCAAGATTACTTATATGGGCGGTCTGAGTGGGCGTGGTGGGATCCGTTTTAAATTTTACACGCTTTCTATGTATAACATTAGTGTTACGTGTACCAAGTTTCAACTCTCTATCTTCAAAATTGGAATTTATGCCAAAAAATCGGGCTTTCCGTCCACAGTGCAATGTATCAAAAAATATTTTATTTATTTAAAGCTTTGAGGGATGATTTTTCTTACAAATCAACCCCTATTTTATAAATGCATTTCGAATGTTGTTGAAATTCCCAATTGTTTATTCCCGAATATCCCATTCATAATAACACTCTAGTCGCTCGTATCTCGCCAACGACCATACCACGCTGAATACATCGGTTCTCGTCCGATCACCGAAATTAAGCAGCGTCGGGCGCGGTTAGTACTTAGATGGGGGACCGCTTGGGAACACCGCGTGTTGTTGGCATCGGTTGACAACTTTTTTGGTAAATAATTATTTTTTCTTTATTCCTGTTCTTGTTACCCTTGTAGTTGTTGAACGTGATAGTATTAAAGAGGTCCCCGGCTCAACTCCACTCTGAGAAATATTAATAAAACCAACTGCCTCGTGCTTCTCCTTATTGTACAGACAATATGTTTTATTCTGTTTGCCAATTAAAATTTATTTAGTATTTTCAGTTAAACATAGGTATATAGAAATCTGTTTTTATATGCTTTGGGCTATGTAATAATTTGTAACAATTTAACATTGCTTTTGACAGACAAAGTAATGCCTGTCTCTGCAATTCTCATCTGTCCAGGCGCCTGTGATTCCATTTATTGCAACGCAACGGTAGGCAGACGATGGGGCCCTAAGGAAGTTATTGTAGAAAATGCGAGTTCCACTGCTATGCCACACGTATTGGGAGGCAAGTCCTTGATTTGTACCCGAAACCCAAATGGGCTCGTTACCAAGCGAACTAAGATCGGGCATACCGGAAGTTTGGATAAAATTGATTAAATCGGTCTGAACCTTATATGAAGGAATGTTGGCTAGAACATATTCCTGTGCAGCACAGACGAGCTGAGCCTCATACCAGGTCAACTAAAATAGGAGAAATTTAATTATTATTATTTTTAATCATTTGTGAATTGTATTCTACCTTGTACAGGCCTAAGCCATAGTTGTCATCTACGTAACTGAACGAACTAAGGATGGGTTGCGCAACTTGGTCATTGTCAGGAATCGGTAGGACTTCGTTCACTTCATCAGCCAAAGCCACAGCTGTGAACAACCAGAAAAGACCGAAAATTGCACTCCTCATTTTGTAAGGAGCTCAAGAAAAATTTTGTATTTATATACACTTTCGATGCTAACACTAATTTTCTAGAACATCCATCATTGTCACAAATTATCTACTTATATTTTATCTAAAGCAAGGGATAAGTCAATGTCAATTTACATATATGCACCTTATGTATATTATACTATTCTGTTGTAACAGGCTCCATTCAAAATGTATATATGCTTTTCGATTTTTATTAATAAACCCTGAAAATAGGAAATCAAAGTATAATGGTTTTGTTAAATATATGTAATGTACATATATGTATATATTCTTGATCAGCGAGATGGGCTGAGTCGGTTTAGCCTGTCCGTGTATTTGAATGCGTCGATCTCATAAACTAAAACTAAAAGTTCGTATCAGAAAATCAATAACTCTTCCAGTTTTAAAGCTATCGATTAAATACCATTAAATAGTCTCAAGTAGAGCTTTCTTACTTGTTATTATTTTTTCTAACTACAGTCCAGTAATGGCAAGGGAACTGAATTCTTTACGAATTACAGAGACCTTCTATTTACCGTGGTTTCCACTTCACGGGGTTCAAAAAATTACAATACGGATTGAAAGGGTTTTTATACCCTGAGCCCATTGAAAATGGAAAATCAGGGTATAATGGTTTTATTAAAAGTATGTAACAGGCAGAAGGAGGCGTGGCAGACCCCATAAAGTATATATATTCTTGATCAGCACAAAAAAATAAGTTGATTAAGCCCTGTCCGTCTGTCCGTCCGTCCGTCCGTATGTCGATTTCCGAAGATACAAGAGCTAGAGAGTTAATTCCGTATATTGCACGCTCAGTACGAATTTGTTTCAGAAATTAGATAACTTTTATATTTCCAGTTATCGATAAAACACTTTATCGAGAATCAGTTATAAAATTATATCTCATTCATCTTTAGAATTAGAGTTTCCAAGTTTGTGCATATATATAGATACTAATTTAATACAATTTCGATTTTTGTCCGATTTTGGATGCTACGCCCCCTTCGCCCACAATTTGTAAAAAACGCATTTCAAATACTAAAGACCTGAAATTTGGCACATAGATACATTTAGATAATCTTAATCTACTCTGAAAATTTCATGAAGATCATCCATCTAGAAATCGAATTATAAGCGTTCAAAGTATAGCCCAACCCACCCCCAAGCCATGGCAGCAACTGCGCGGTTAGCAGAGCGCGCGCTCATAAGTGCGTAAAGAAGAAGAGTATCACTTTTTTGCAGGGTTCAGGGTATCTCGTAGTCGAGCCGTCTCGACTAGAGCCTTCTTTAATAATTTTAACTTATTAAAAATAAATAAAATACCTATTTATTAATTATGTTATTATCTTTTTTTTTACGAATCGTCTTCACGCTTCAACTAAAATGAACAAACTAAATCCAATGAGAGAACAACGACATTTCGAGACTTAACAGTAGTTTAACTTCCAGCAAAGTCAAGAATTACGAATTATAAGAGGTTTCGAAACGAATTATAAGAGGCAAGATCATCGCTGAGTAGGCAGAAAAATTACGAATTAACGAGGGGACCAAAATGTATGGGATTTTTACGAATTAACGAAGTTTTTTCAAGGGACCAGTAGTTTCTTACGAAATATTGAGGGATTCGATTTAGCAGGGTACGAATTATCGAGACTCGAGTGTATAATAATATATCCGTAATCCCTAGATTAAACTAGAACGAAACTAAACTAGAATTAATCTAGAAATTCGAGTATTGAATGTGTAAAATTAGTGATAATTAGTAATAATTGGAGTCATACAAAATAAATGTTAATATCTAGCACATATAGTTTCTGAAATCGGTGCGTTAGCACATTACACAGACGGACGGTCAGACGAAGATGGCTAAATAGACTCAGTTCGTCGTCAAGAATATATAAAATGTATGAGTCTGCCACGCCTTTTGATCCCTATAATATACTATATAACAAAAACATCTCATTTTCTCTGTGTTCAGAGTATGAAAATGTACTTTCAACAAGGAGTCTTTTTTATTCGCAATCAAAAATTGTTATTACGTTTAGCTTCGAATATCATAAAAGTGAGCAAATGTGTATTTCAATTCAACAACGTTTTTCACACACGAAATAACGCTGAGCGTAGCAATCTTCAGCGATCCAGTAACCGGTAATTGCATTAAGGCCGAGACAGCGGTACGAGGAATTGGGCGGAGTCTGGAAATTGCGATATCTGAAGGGTTTTCCAATGCTGAACCAACTCCATTGAGAAGCGCTCGCCAGATTCGAGCCTGACGTCCAAACTGGTTCGCTAATCAAACTCAAATAGCCCGAGCTGAGCAAAAATAGGTAAACGCGATTCTGATTATCTTCATTTTCTAAGTTGGCCAATGTATAGCCTTGAGAAGCACAGGCGGCTTCAGCTTGGAACCAATTTAGCTGTGATTATACAAAAATGAATTAATAAGAAAATTAAAGTGTGGCCATTTATTACCTTAATAGCTGCTGATAGTGAATAATCCTCCGATGTATATGTGGGCACGAAAATCGGCAGCGGCTTCTCCTCTTCTGGTAAGGGCTCGTCTTCGTGAACTAGTTTCTCCAGCTCTTGAGCCCAAGCCAGTGTGCCAAGCAGACAGAGAAGAGCAATACCTAAAGACTTCATTTTGTGAACGATTCAATAATGGACGTAGCCCTTTTATACAGCTCTGGCATGGTTTTCGTTAATTGTCCGGAGCATTCATCAATGTCATTTGATAAGCTCGAAGTTTAAGTACATCTTTTCCTTAAATTTGTTGCTGAATGGGGTTTTTTCTTTCGTTGTTATAAATTTTGCTTACAGTAAATCTCAATTTTAAGCGTTGCGTAAATCCGTTTGCCATTTTTATGGCAAAGTTTTGCGCTAATAATGTTATTCACTGCAGCCAAGCTGGGGTGCCATGAAATTTATCGAAAAAATGTAAAAAGCATATCTCATTTAACTGAGCTGTCAAAAGGAAAAAGCAACTCGGTGCTGAGGAGGGCACGTTATGACGGGTCAAGGATTGGCAATTGCCAGAGCTAGGATATTAGGGTGCACCCTCTTTTGTATTTGTAACGGTTTCCCTCAGTCAATGTGCATTTGCTACATTTTTTGTGTGTTTCTTTTGCGTGCTGGCCAAAAGTGTTTACGAGTCTCATTGGGATTGGACTACAAGAACGAAATGTGCAAGCACAGATCGTTGCGTTTTTACTTTTCGAGTGGGGTTCGCTTCTCTATAGGAAATCAAAAATTGCTTTTGGTGGTTAAAGTCGGATAGAAAATGGGGGACGGTTTATGGCGAACGGGCGTATGGACGATATGATTTCTGTTGGTTTGAATGGCATGCCATTTGCATTTGCAAGGCAGCATAAAAGTAACTTCTTACATTTGTTTGCAAGGTCTCGCTTACGGGCAAACATACTTTGGCGTAAGTTGTTAAAGGCACTATCTTTAATCTTATAAAAGTCAAAATATGAAATAAATATGGTGTAACACAATAAAAAAATGCTTTCAATTATGTATATAATTATATTATAATTATGTATATATTAATAATTCAAGAGACTTAATTGTACATTGCAAATATAAAAATTTAGAATCCAGGAGTCGAACCTGTTATGGTAATTGTAAAATATATTTTTGCTGGTCAATTTCGCTGGTCCTGTGGCGCAATGGATAACGCGTCTGACTACGGATCAGAAGATTCCAGGTTCGACTCCTGGCAGGATCGTAACAATAATTTTTTTTACATTTATAATATACAATTCAATCTCTTGAATTAATATTTTTTTTTCTTTTAATTATTGTGTAATATTGTTATACCCTGAGTTTAACATTATAATATATATATATATATACATATTTATATAATACCATTATTATTTTTCGATCAAAATCATTCGACCCAAAAAGTGTGATTTTTCGCCCAACGTGGGGCTCGAACCCACGACCCTGAGATTAAGAGTCTCATGCTCTACCGACTGAGCTAGCCGGGCTATTGATCGATCGATCGCCACATGACTCCAAGGAATCTGTGTAAAAGTTAGAGGATCAAATAAAGTAACTAATATGAACTTATTTAATTTCAATTAAAATTTTTATTATAATAATACCGCCATTTTATCATTATATCTACAATTTGGACGAGCTATACGAATTGCAAGTATTTAATAACAAAATCTATTTTTAAATCTTTGTTAGAAAATTGTCACTCCTTCAGTTGAAGCTCAAAGTAAACGTCTCCGTTAACTTTTGTTGCATGTACGCAATTAGATTGTGAAACTTGTTGACAAGATGACATGATCTATTAGCTTGGGTTATTTGTCTTTGACGCTGGCTGCAGGAAAAATTGCAATTAAATTGGCTACTGCAGCAGGAAACTGAGAGCAAAGTACGCGAACGACAGAGATAACGCTTAAAAAGAAAGGGGAGAGAAGTACAACTGACAACAAAAGTCACGCAAAATAAATGCGCCATGAGAATCAGGCGTTGGGTTGAGCGTCAGCATGAGGTTGAGGGCCAATGCTGATGGTGACGCTGCTGCTTCCACTTAATTTATGCGAGTCCGACGTTAGGGTAGCTGCATTTGAAGCTGAGACTAAGGTTGGGTGGGGTTGAATGTCGTCATCCGCCTGGTGGCTAGTTTCGCAGCACGTTAAACGAAGGTCGTCAATAGAAAAGCTAACGCTTAGCTCTCGTTTAATGGCTGGGATATCCATCTTATGCTCGCTATTGGCTGCGCATCCAACAATACGTTACAGTTTATTCAATTTTCACCAAGCCCCCACTAGCTTCCGTGCACGGCCAACAAGGCTGCAAGAAACTACAAATGTTAAAATTGTTCACAAGATGATGGCACAGGACACATGTTATCAAAAATAATTTGCTGTTTCATAAAGACAAAATAAGATTAACCCATAATAGAAGATATTATATTCTATATATATATATATATATATATATATATATATATATATATATATTGAATCATTTGTAATAAACAATAAAAAAGTTGTGAACCGATGCCAACAACACGCGGTGTTCCCAAGCGGTCCCCCATCTAAGTACTAACCGCGCCCGACGCTGCTTAATTTCGGTGATCGGACGAGAACCGATGTATTCAGCGTGGTATGGTCGTTGGCGAGATACGAACGACTACAGGGTTATTATGAATGTGATATTCGGGAATAAACAATTGGGAATTTCGTTCGTTAAAAATGCACTGTTTTATAAACAGCTACAAAATTGAAAGTGTTTCACGAACAGCCTTTATTGGCTAATATGAAATCAACTAATAAATTAAAGATTTATTAATTTAAAGATTTTGATATTAATATATGAGATTTTTTTTTTTTATAAACTTATAAATATATATATATATATATGCATATACATATATACAGCAAAATTTGGAATATTTATATATATATATATATGTTTGCTGTTAACAAACATTTAGTAAAAGACATTATCGATTGCCGATCGGAATAAAATCGGCTAATGTTTATTTTTGGTTTATATCAACAATATTTGAATTGGTAATGTTAATGTTGATTATGATAATCATTTATTACTTACTGTAAATATATAAAATATTTCAATCGTATGCATTAATATATTTGTAGTATGTGATTTTAATCACCTTTTAATTAGAGTTTTCATTTTCTTCGGATCCTCTTTGGCTCAAGCAGTCGCAACTCATTTCATTTGCATTAGATGAACGTTTGCGTCCCTCTGCCTTAAAAACGTCTTTGCCAAATCACTGCACTAAATCCCATGTTTCATTAAGATTTTATCGCACTTTTATGTTTTTAATGTTTTTTGTTCTTAGTCAATGGCCATCAAAGCTGTCGAAGCGCGGTAATGTCGCGCATCCCCCTGTCTTAATTAACAAATTCCTGCAGTAGTTCAAGGTTCGTGGGGTAGAGTTTCCAGCTAATGAGAGCTCGACCGGCCAGCCCTTTTAGAACCACGGGATTCAACTCTGCAGTCAAATTTCCCCTCGAAAGATGATGCAATTTGCGTGTTTATTAATTTTATGTCAATTTGCATGCAATTTGTGCTCAAGGCGAATCTTTATCTGAGTTCCAGTCACAGTTTTGGCTTTAATGATGTCTAATCTGGCGGAATGCACTGCACAGTAGAGTTAATTAAAAGTAATGGCTCGCCCAGCTATACGCATGGATTGCAGGTGCAGCCATCAAATTCTCAAAAACTTTCAACTTCAACTTTTTGAATTTCTGTCTGTTGAGTGGCTTTTGTTGTTCGATGGCTTTGCCAATGCAATTCAATAAAAATAAATATAACGAAGCGCGAAGCTAACAAAACTTAGATTTAAGTTGGAACTCTGTCTTCCAGCAACTGATAAATACCCTGTAAACATAAATAAACTAATTCAAGAATCTGTGTTTTTCATGCCAACATATCTTATTGACTTCAAGTTAGGAGGCAGACGGTAAATCTTGAAACACTGACTGACGACTGACGACCTAAATAAATATATAAATAATTTGTTTCTTAAAAAAAAAAATTTTGTTTTGCTTATTATATTATATTTTATTTAATTTTAAATAAAATTTCAATAAAATACTGAAATTTGAAAAGAATTACAATAATAGGCTAAAATTGAATATTTAAATATAGAACCATTTTTTTAATAAATATTTTACAAAGCAATCAATAATGAATTTAATACTTGATATTATAATTTGATTAAAAATATATTTAAATAATTTAAAAAGTAATGAAAATAAATCACCTTATATATGGACTATGCATATCAAGCTCAGGAGTTATTAATGGCATCTCTAAAAAAAAACGCATAAATGTAAATCGAATTTGTAGACTCTAGGTCTAAAAATGTGCGAGATATGATTTTATAATTGGCTCGTTATCGGTAACCCTATACATATTTTTTAAATAAACTCAATCTGCGCGTAATGTTAAAGTTAGTCATCCACAGTCGTCAGTCCTTCACTCAATATTATATTCATAGGGTATTAATATCGCGTGCGACTTACGCGCAGTTTCCAATAGCACATGGAAAATGTAAGTAGAATCGGGAAATGTATTTTGCAGTTGTGGCCCTTTTGCAATGCAACAAGGTCAGAGCAAAGTCATTGCGAATTGTTGCGTACGAACATAGCTGCAACTGAAACTCGCCCTCTTCATTCTGGCGAACAAGTCAACTGTAAATTGGCTTAAATGCAGTATATCATTAAATTTTATGTCATTTACCATTTTTTCACGTTGATTTTACAATATAACTCAAGTTGGATTGTCACTTTTGTGCTCTGCAGGGAATAAATAGATAATATGACCTCAGCCGTTGATATATATACTATAGATTAAAGATATATATGTCGTAGCCTTTGAATTAAAGCCCTGAACTTCCATTATAAGTTTGTTATATAGCGAATTCTCGGTGTCGCTGACTTCAATTACCAAAACGTCTTTCTTTCTCAACCAACTCTGATTGACTGCCCCTTTTCAGCTCTTCTGTCAAACTGCATCTTGGTTGCATATTCTCGTCAATAGCATAGCAACTCTGTGTCAGTCTCTCTAGATGTCAGTCCAATACTACTGCAACTGTCAGTCACAACGCAACAACTAACACAACGTCACAATATCTCACCGATACGACATATATATATATATATATACTTCAAGTCTCTAGCACTCTAAGATACAAGATATTCCCTTAGGGAGCATATCTTAATACTACTACTACTTCGATAAATTCAATAAAAAATTATGAAATTCCGAATAATTACATTGGAAATAAAAATAAAATAATATCTACAGTTATTGAAAATAATTAAAAGACTACTTGTAAATAATAATGTTTAACGGAGGCAAAAAAAAAAAAACATTACTTTGTCTGTGAAGTACAACCATGAATTTAATATGAAATTCTATGTATTTACGAGCATAAAGAAACAACATATATTAAAAGTTTGTATTTGCAATCAGAATCAGAAATTTTATCCATACTCTAGTTATAACTAAAGGAAAACTATTAAATACCCTGAAAATAATCAGTAATGTAAAAAAATAGAAATAAAAAGGTAAGCAACCGATGCCAACAACACGCGGTGTTCCCAAGCGGTCCCCCATCTAAGTACTAACCGCGCCCGACGCTGCTTAATTTCGGTGATCGGACGAGAACCGATGTATTCAGCGTGGTATGGTCGTTGGCGAGATACGAGCGACTAGAGTGTTAATATAAATGTGATATTCGGGAATAAACAATTGGGAATTGTATGAATATTATTATAACTGCTTTACGTTGATAAGGGTTGGTCGTCACAGGGAAGCGTAAAATGCACAATGTACTACAAATAAAAATAAATAACTAAATTAAGTCTATATTTCAATAGTGGCTAGTCTGTAAGGAAGAATTTTACTTATAAGTGAAGGAAGTCTAGATTATGATTAATATAATTTAAGTAATCCACTTTGAACAATAACAGTTAACCATCAAGACAAACTATTTAAAAAGTAATCTCCACTTAATTGACATATGGTAACTTTCATTCCTTAATAGTAAATAGATGCTTGTGAAAATGATGCGAGAGCAACAGCATTTGTAATTAGCAACGTTAAGCGCACATTATGTGGCTAAAATGCAACTAAGTATCTACTACTCTGTTTTCCTGCTCTCGTTCTTCTGCACTTATTTGCGACATTTTCGCTGCGTAAATTGACAATTGTATCAAGTGTGTTAAGTGCTTCAGCTTCTATATATATATATATATATATGTGTGTGTGTATGTATGTGTATGTGTATGTATACTAAAGCAATAAAAGAAATGCAACAACAATGTCCTTACATGGGTATTACAAGGACTCACAGCTGTTGCACTTTGATACGTCATCTTGTGGAGGAAGTAAAAGAGAAACTTTTTACATTAACCGCAATTGTTGCCAAGTGTTTTGTGGTTTTCCCACCACCTACCACCCACCTCTCCCCTCTTCCATTATGACACATTTGCCCAGCAGCTTAGCTGAACGATAATTGTCCATGGAATATCCTTGACAAGACACGCACGAGTTGCTCTGAGGGACAAGGCTAAATCGGAGCAAAGTCACAGTAAATCCAATTGTTTGTCCTGCCGTTGGGAAGATTAAATTGATGGAGTAATATTCCTGTACAGTATTAACAATAGGTTAATAAGGTAATTATATATCAATTAAGTTCTTAATTCAACAAGTAATTTAAATTATTTTTATATTAAATTATTAATCCCATATTTGTTTTCGACAAACAATATATATATAGCGATACGTCCGGGTCAGTGAATATATAAGATCTGGGAATGAGATCTTCATCGTCAGCTTTGTTATCCCATTGCGCATTTTTGATTAATTAAAGCTCCGTATCATAAATACAACCCAACTTTCAGCCATAGTCTAGCCGTTTCTCGCGGCTGCCTCTCTTTACGCTTGTGTTTGAGAAGCACAAGTCTGGCCCCTTTCTCGTACAGTACTTGTTTTCAACCTGAACGCAGAAGAAGAAGAAACTACAACTTTTAAAATTGTTCACAAGATGATGGCACAGGACACATATTATCAAAAAGAATTTGCTGTTTCATAAAGACAAAGTAAGATTAACCCATAATAGAACATATTATATCATTTATATATTTTATAATATATAATATACATATTAATAAATATACATAAAAGAAACAGTAATGCCCAAAAAGTTAGATTGGTTTACAAAATGTACCATTATCGTGTGATTTTTTTCATAATACAAAGAAATATAAAATTCAAAGAGAAATATTTCATTGCAAAATTAGACAAATTTAAAAAATGATTAAATTGAATCATTTGTAATAAACAATAAAAAAGTTGTGAACCGATGCCAACAACACGCGGTGTTCCCAAGCGGTCCCCCATCTAAGTACTAACCGCGCCCGACGCTGCTTAATTTCGGTGATCGGACGAGAACCGATGTATTCAGCGTGGTATGGTCGTTGGCGAGATATGAACGACTAAAGGGTTATTATGAATGTGATATTCGGGAATAAACAATTGGGAATTTCGTTTGTTGAAAATGAACTGCTTTCAAAACAGCCAAAATAAATTAGAGTTGTGTATAGTATACACCATATTGGCTAACGACGTCAACTAATAAATTATACTTTTATAAAATTTTAGAAGTAGATTTATTAATCTAGGCTCCGTATGATACTTACTACGAAGCAAACCTGACCAAATATGAATCAAATAATATTTATTTAATATATAATAACAAGTTGATTCGATTTAGCACTGTCTGCCTGTCCGTCTGTCTGTATGCATTAGAGATAGATACTTGTTTTAAAAAATCGATAAATATTGTCCTTTTAGTGCTATCTATTAATAATCAGTTAAACTTCTTAAGAGCACATATATTCATATGTATTTTAATAAATATTAATTTTTGTTATATTTTGGATACATGTCCTTCTGGCATTAAAGTTCCTCATAGGAAGCACTCTCTACCAGCGACTGTGTTCTGCTGTTTTGGGTGAGCTGTACGCATCTGCTTCAAGGTTACAGGGGATGTTATTATTTTAGCTCTAACACAAGATTTAAAAACAAAAAACTGATCTTTTGAAAAAAGTCATTGACTTTCATACGGCGATTATGAATATGTCATCGACTTGTAGTGAGCCCATGAATCGACCTCTAGTTCGCCGGTAAATGATCTGTTTAGTGACGGAGCTTTTGTGAGCTTCTTTGGCTTTCGTTTGATAGGGAAATGTCCATTTTAATTGCCATTTCAATTTGAAACTTGGTCATATATGAAGCAAAGGCAATAGAATCTTGAAAGTTATTTCTCAAGTACAAATGTGTTGAGCAACGAAATACTCGATTAAGATCTCAATTCATCGTATTCATTTTACGATACAAATATATCTCTAATGGAAGCAAACGAATCGGGTATTTTATATAAACCGTATGAATAGTGCCATTTGTAACATTTGTGTAACTAACACGACTCTTTTATATATAATATTATAGATTTAAATAAGTATATAGAGATCTACACACTTTCTTTAGTTGAGCACTAATGACAGGTGGACAACGAGTACACTTTATGATGGCGTCAAAAGCATGGATACATCCCTGTTAAAAGAAACGTTTTTTTTTTTTTTTTTTTGCCGAAAATCAATCAATTTATTAATTCAAATTATAACAGAAGCCATATGAAGCGATATAAGCCTGCTTAGAGAAGGCATTGACACGTGCAAAGGAGAAATACAATGACATTTTGACATTGCGCAACAAACTGATCGGGACTCGGGCATAAACAACTGCGAGCATTGTCAAAAGAAGGGAGTTGGTTGCATTTATTTTACACCTAATTTCTTCAGGGAGGCTAACGCTGGTCGCTGCCAGAGACAGATGTGATCTCTAACGTGGCAAGTAAAAATAAGAAGTCGAGAATCATATTAACGTTTTAAAAAGCTTCAAACGACTATGTTTGTCTTTGTTATAGCTGAAGCTTATACTCATAAGAATACTCAACGATCGTCAGTCATTCTCAATCGGAATATTTGTAACTTGACAAATATGGCACAGCCAACATTGCTTGCAATTGGTAACTACGCAAAAGAATTACTCTCGTCCAAATATTTATTTATATTTAATTTAATTACAAGCAAAAAGAATTTTATTGAAATTGCAAAACTGTTCGGATTATGTAAATAAATTTAAAAATACAAAAAAAAAAATAAATAAATAAAGAAAGAAAAAACTAGCAGCCGCACTACTTGTAATTTCCCATACCGGGAATTGAACCCGGGCCTTCCGGGTGAGAGCCGGATATCCTAACCACTAGACAATATGGGAGATGAACAATCTGTTGATAAAATTAAATTAGAGCTACAAAAAATATTCATATTTACAAAATAATTATTATTATTATATAAATATAAATAAGCACGTATTATCTGCTTCAAACTAATTTATCCATAAAGTAATTATTTACTAAATTTTAATACCCCAATATATAAAACTTAATAAATGTATATTGCAAGCAGTTTCTGTATTTCTTTAACGCCTCTGAATTCAAGAAACTGCTTTGTGTCGGTAGTGCAGTTCATCATATTGAATACACTGTAGTTTGCTGTTATTAAAGCATTTCAAGCACATTGGAGTTGTATGGTCCTGTGGCGCAATGGATAACGCGTCTGACTACGGATCAGAAGATTCCAGGTTCGACTCCTGGCAGGATCGAATTTTTTATTTTTTTATTTGCTAATTTTAGAAAACCTACCAAAGTACAATTTTATTTTAATTCTTTCGTTGACTGGACATAGTTTTGCCAATATATAAACGTCTAATTCAGTGAAAACGAACATATTCATAATTTACATCTCTAATAACTCGCTTAACTTAATTAACGTTTGTCACCAATATAAGTGCGGTCCTGTGGCGCAATGGATAACGCGTCTGACTACGGATCAGAAGATTCCAGGTTCGACTCCTGGCAGGATCGGAGTTATTTTAAACTATTTATTAATTTTTAAAGCAAATTTTTACTTACTTTTCTTCAAAAGTAATACACTTTAATAAAAATTCGCCAATCAGCGGAAAAAAATGTTCAATGACATACTGAAGATGCACTAGCTGAAAGAAAATCAAGTGACATCCAGCGTCATGTGCGTGTGGATTATGTGTCGCTTTATGCTAAGCAGCGGGCAATGTACAAAGTTTGTTATAGAGGGGACGCTTGAGAGTGGCGAAACGCTACGCCAGCTGTGTACACAATTCAACTTCAAGGACTTTTAAGGTGACAACCAAATGATTCTTACTAGAAGGACTTGATGCGTACGTGTGCGCTGCATATCCCCTGCGATTTGCATAATATCATAAAGATGCAATCAAAGAATATGCGACACATTTTTATTATTTTCAATGGTGAGAATTTTTAAACCGGAGCTCTTTTTAGTTACATTTTTAGTTTTAGGAAAATAATGCACTTATTCGAAAAACAACTCGAAATAATATAACATTATAATATACTTAAAAATATTGTTAAATTGCCTTCTTTACTTGACCTTTTACATTCAAGGTACATAAATATAGTGTTAATAAAAAACATGACACTTCCCATACCGGGAATCGAACCCGGGCCTTCTGGGTGAAAGCCAGATATCCTAGCCACTAGACCATATGGGAGCCGTTGACCGAATCGACTAATATCACTATATAACAAATTCAAATTCGGAATGCACAAACATATTTTGGGCGCTATTACAAATATTGACCTCCCAAAAATTTGAAGTATCATACCAAATTAAATTAATCATGTTCAACAATTTTAAAATAATATAGTTGCTTTCTATTATACATCATTGATAAAAATAAATAATAAAATAATATTAATGAATAATGCAAAATATTTCGATCCTGCCAGGAGTCGAACCTGGAATCTTCTGATCCGTAGTCAGACGCGTTATCCATTGCGCCACAGGACCGCTCACCTAAATCGCTTCAAAAACCCGTTTTCTCAAGCAGTTTATTACGACTAGTAATACATACAGAATATATAAATATGTATATATATATATTATAATAATGATATGAATTAACATATCCCCAAATAGAGTATGAATCAATAAACCTTCTAAAAAAATAGCCATAACAAATAAATAAAAAGTAAGAAAAAACTCGATCCTGCCAGGAGTCGAACCTGGAATCTTCTGATCCGTAGTCAGACGCGTTATCCATTGCGCCACAGGACCGTACAACAGTACTCTGCTATGAAAGCATTTAACAGTCAAAGCAGTGCAAAATGTACGATATTAATTTCGATTAACAGAACAAGCAGTACAACAAGCAGTTAAACGGACAAAATCTGCTAAAGGGGTATATTAAAACAATGTTTAATAATATTATTAACAAATGGTTATATAATGAATAGCTATATTAATTACTAATGTATAGGCAATTGTTGATTTATGAACTTCAAATAAATTTAAATATATTATAATTTGTGAGCAGCTCTTGCAAGTTATTTCTCTATGTTGTCAGTACGAAGACGTCAGAGTGTCTGCAGCAGCCATAACAGAAGAAGCCGTCGCTGCTGTCGTCAACAGTCAACAGACAATTCAGTCTCTTATTGGAACTCACTGTGTGCAGTTCAGTGGCAACGCAAAGCGAAAATACGACGTATTGGGCGTTCAACCGTTGGACGTGCGCGCGACGTAAGCAAGTGCGAAACATAAATAAAATACAAAATAATAATAAAAAGAAAATACATACATACATACATACAATAAATTGTTTATAGCAACACAAAAAAATTGAAGAGAAGAGAATAGAGTGTGTGTGTGTGCAAAAATATTTTAAAATATATTTACATATATCTGAGTAGTGTTGTGCGTGTTCAATAATAAATCGAAATAATAATTGATGCAAATACGAAATATAAACGTAACGTAAATAGATGCAGTTAGTTCGGTAAGTGCAGTTAAAATGCCGACAGCACCGACCCCTCCTGCTAACTACCTCGACACCCACTGTTTCTACTCACTCTGCATCTTATTCCGTTTCTGTACGCTTTCTGGCGCTCTTTATATTGCTTATTCTGTTTTTTCACACACGTTTTTTGTTTTCATCGTCTGCTTCTGCCTCAGCGAAGCTGACAAACAGCCGCAGCAGCAGCAGCGCAATGCCCAAAAACCATAAAAAATGAAACGAAACGAATGGAAATGAAATCGTTCAAGCAAGAACAAGAACGAAAAACTGTGTGCAGGCATAGCGAGTAAAAACGAAAAACGAAAAAAGCAAAAAGCTCAAAGATTGGGGCTAGGGCTAAATCAAACGTCGCGACGTTAACGTTGTTGTTCTTGCTGTTTGTTTAGCTGTCGTTTCTCCATTTACATACACATACATACATGTATATACGTGTGTGTATGCATGCGCACGTGTGCATATGTATGTATGTATGTCCGCGTATTTGTGTGTGTTATGCTTATTTGACTGGGTATGTGTACTGTGGATCTCTGGTCTCTGTGAGACGGTCACGCTGTTGTTTCTTTGGAGCTTACATGACTGAGTGAGTGTGTGTGTGTGGATGTATGATACTGTTTCTGTTTGTGTGTGTATGTGTGTTTGTAGGCCTCCACATGAGCAGCGAAAAGCGCCAAGCGACCTGCTGCCGCCGCTGCTGTCTCTCTGCCGCTACCGCTGTCGCTGCTGTTGCTTCTATTCCTTTGCGACTTTACTTCACTTCTCTCTTTCTCTCTCTCTCTCTCTCATAACCATCTTTTGCTTCTCTGGCCGCCGCCATTAACCCGTTTGGCGACTTGTTTAGCCTGCTGCTGCTGCTGTTGCCGTTGCCGTTGCCGCCGCACAATAAAACACCGTAGCACATACAAATAGTCAAATAGACAGAATTGTTGACTTCCCCTTTCGGCAAACGTGCCAACCCACGGCGTCCGCGTGAACTTATCGAAATGTCTAGCATTGTACACCCCATCATCCCAAGCACTACAAAATTGCCACAGTCAAATTACCGACCCACAACTTAAAAATTCCAGATGTATCTGCAGCAGAGACAGAAACAGAAACTAAAGCACTTGCAGAAGCAATAGCAGAAGTGCAGCCTAACTGAAAATTTCCTTTGCAATTATATGAATAACTCTTCCGGTACTCAAAATCAAACACATTAGCACTGCAATAACTCATTGTAATATATTTAATTGCCTGTGTTGTGTATATAATAACAGCGATATTTGATAGGACAAGATAGAAATTTAGTTGCTTTCGGTAGATATCAATAGATTTTAACTTAATGAGAAATAATATATATTTACATATGTATGTATGTACATATGAAATGTAAATCAAGTTCAAAGTTAAATTACAAATAATTTCCAATATAAATGTTATATTATATTTTTTTACGTTTCTATCCAGACCGGCTAAAATATGGCTAATCAGCTTTGAATAAAGTCAATGGCTCACAGAGAACCATTCTGATGGAGATTTACCAAATTTCGAGATCTCATACTTTAAAGTCTCTTCTTGAATTCATTTGTCGAATTAAATAAATAAATTGATATTTAGTAATTTTAATACATATATATTATTATATAATTTTTGAAGTTATCTTTGCGAAAAAAAATATATTAATCATCTTTTGTGTGAATCTATATACATATACGTATATATTGGTTGTTTACTCCCATATTCTCCAGTCAGAAATAAAAGAGCAGAAAAAAAAAACAATGGAGCTGGACGAGACAGAGTTTAGAGGTATTGTAACTAAGTTATTCAGTATTATATACAGATTTATAAAAGATTTGTGTACGCGAGAATAGTATAATAGTATAATTCAGCGCCCCTAATCGATGCTGCTGTAGTGAAGGAGAACTTTACTTACATATATATATATAAGAAAACTTGAAAAATATAAACATTTGGTAAAATTTTAAAAACATACTAGAGATAAAAAAAGTACATATCAGAAATATATATGTAATGTTAATGTGTTAATGTGAAATGGCAGGTGTTCGTTCACAAAAATTTTCTTTTTCTCAAATATGTTGTCTCTGGTATATAAGATAACCGTATAAATCAGATATAAATGTATCGATTAAAGTCGATTACTAAATTCCTGATAAGTCGAGCCCTATATGTATATCTATATATAAATATCGAAAATGCCCGTATATCATAGCGCCATTAACCTGCTCAACCAAAAACTTGTCTGAACGAATAAAAGCGTCAACCATTTAGGGCTGTGCAGCTTCGTTGAAAGGGAAAATAGCGCAATGGAGAGAAAAAAAATTATGCCTGCTGCTTGGGCTCGAAGTTTATTTTGCAAAAGTATTTTTCAGATACATACTTACATATATATCTAAAATTGCCACATAGCATGTGCAGTAAAAACGAATCACAAGTAACTAAATATAACACACAGAAACACGCATACTGAAATATATCAGATACATACTACTGCGTGTATGTGCGAGCTTGTGTGTGTGTGTGTGTGTGTGTGCGTGGGGCTGTGTCTAGGTTCCCGCTTGCAATTTCATTTTCATTGCAACTTCATGCCCCTGACATCGGGCCATGCCAGCCTGTCGGCAGGCTCGCTCTTCCTACATGCCGCCTCGTCGCTCGCCGGTTTTTTTTTTTTTTTTTTTTTTTTGCTGTCTGCAAGTTTCTACGCTCATTCTTCTAAAACTGCAAGTTGTTGCCGCTGTCGCTGCTTCATGGGCCTATTGAAGCTCTCTGGCTCGGTCGCTGCCGCTGTCGCTGCCATTGTCGCTGTCGCTGTCGCAGTCGCTGTCGCAGTCGCAGTCCCCGTATGCGTCACTCTGCTAGTGCACTCGGCCATGCAGCTGCCTGCCTGTCTGACTTCTTCTGTCTCTGTTTCTCCGTCGCTGCTGTAGTTAGCGGTGCGAGTGAGTAAGCGCGCATGCTGCTTGCCCTAACCTACACCACAGAAAATTTATTGCGTCGGCTCTACTTCCATACACACTTCCACTTCACTTGATTTCATGAGTTTGTATATCAACGAGGCACACATTTTTCAGTCTACATACTTCTCGAAATTTGTTTGCTGTTACTTTTATTTCTTCATTAGTTTCATTGATGCAATTTTTTTTATTTCTTTGCATTTATTTGGTTAATAATGTGTGTTTCTTTCATTGCAGAATTATCCAATCTGATCCGGTCAATACATTTTACGATTTTCAGATAATTTTAATATATTCTGGTGGGGAAGTGTAAAATAAATTAAACTATTAGGTATTTATAGTACTTTTTGGTAAGTAAATAATACTATATTGGTTATCACTAGATATTTAGTTAGTTTAGTCAATCTGATGGTATGGATTTAGCAATCGATCGTGTGGCCCATTAGCTCAGCTGGTTAGAGCGTCGTGCTAATAACGCGAAGGCCGCGGGTTCGATCCCCCCATGGGCCAGAATTGTTTTTTCTATTTTTATTTTAAAATGTAATGTTTATAATAATCGACCATTTTGATTAAAGTAAGTCATGAAAACAAAATGGCGTCAATGTGGCCCATTAGCTCAGCTAGTTAGAGCGTCGTGCTAATAACGCGAAGGTCGCGGGTTCGATCCCCTCATGGGCCAGTTTATATATTTTATATACATACACATATATAAATGAACACACAAATCTTAAAATTTGCATGTTTGTATTAACATATTTATTTTTTAATTTTTATGTATTTATTGAGAAGACTTCGAAATTACATTTGCCATGTGGCCCATTAGCTCAGCTGGTTAGAGCGTCGTGCTAATAACGCGAAGGTCGCGGGTTCGATCCCCCCATGGGCCAAATCCTTCTTTTTCTTAAAATGTAAGGTTATAAATAAACGTATATTGAAAGAACACATACAAGTAAATTCTCAGTACTAAGTAAGTGAAGCATCAAAGGAGCATATAAAAAATGAGCAAAATATACAAATTTCAATTGAAAAAATTTTTCTAGTTGGCCCATGGGGGGATCGAACCCGCGGCCTTCGCGTTATTAGCACGACGCTCTAACCAGCTGAGCTAATGGGCCACGTACATTTGTCCGGTCCAATAATATTATTTGAAACAAATTCAAAATTACAATATTTTTAGCTTATTTTATAATTATTTTTATTTATTTATTTAATTTTAATGGTATTTTGATTTAGACATAAAAGAAAAAAATTTTAAAAAGCTGTCTCGCCCAACGTGGGGCTCGAACCCACGACCCTGAGATTAAGAGTCTCATGCTCTACCGACTGAGCTAGCCGGGCCTTTTGCAGCTTGTTGGCTTATATTGCATTTGCCTATAGATTCGAAATTCTGTGAACGGGGAAATGTTAGATTTAGTTGTAGAACAAAGTATTTCGCAGTTAGTTGCGCCTAACTGCAACGTTCTAACTTGTTATACCCTGAACCCATTGAAAATTGGAATTCAGGGTATATTGGTTTTGTGAAAATGTATGTAACAGGCAGAAGAAGACGTCGCAGACCCCATAAAGTATATATATTCTTGATGAGCATAAAAAAAATAAATTGATCTAGCCCTGTCCGTCTGTCCGTCCGTCCGTCCGTATGATCGTCTAGATTTCGGAAACTACAAAAGGTAGATAGTTGAAATTTCACATGAAGACTCGTATGTTAGATACATAGATCTACTTAATATACTCTGAAAATTTCATGAAGATCGTCCATCTAGAAATGGAGTTATAAGCGTCCAAAGTTCAACCCAACCCACCCCCAAGCCACGGCAGCAACTGCGCAGAGCGCGCCTATAAGTGCATAAAGAAGAAGAGTATTACCTTTTTTGGGTTCAGGGTATCTCGTAGTCGAGCCGTCTCGACTAAAGCCTTCTTACTTGCTTTCTGCTGTCTTCTTCATTATCTGCCTACATTTCGACTTTGTAATTGTTGTCAGGTTGGTGTATGTAATGTGTCTTACTGCTTCGTAATGAGAATTATATATGTATGAAGTTACTTGCCTACCTCAACGCAGAACGTATAACAAATACAAATAAAAAGAGGGTATCTGCGCACGCCGATAGTCAGCCACCCCGTCGGTAAAGTAATTTGCTCTAAAATATTGTGCGAAAGGAAACAAAACAAATATCAAGCGAGCGCATATAGAAGCAAAAGCAGACACAGAGAAGCAGACAGACAGTCATTGCAATTGGGGTGAATACTGAGAGGCAAGCAGACAGACAGAGACAACAGGCAGTTAATCAGCCTGGCAGACGGCTTTTCGACTGCGCTACGTGCTAGAGTATAGAGCATTATACTCCTATGATAGGAGTGTCAAGCAAAGGTTGTTGTTATATCACGTGAAATGATCCTTGACTCATTACAAAATTATAATTATTATTAATTGCTAGTGGGGTAATTAATTAAAATAAAATATTTTTTAATAACATATATACATATATATATTTTCTACATATTTATGTATTTGACAATATTGTAAATATAATTAACGATGGTATAGATTATTATGTGCATGAAAAATATAATTTGTATCTGATCTGAATACTTTAATAAATATTGACTCGACAATGTTCCATAAAGTTGAAACTTTTCATGAATTTGTCGTGTTTTTGAGACTAGAGATGCTCGAACTTCATTGATGCAGCGTATTTTAGACTATCACACATTTTTGAAGAGTTGATTAGTATCATATACTATTTGGATTGTGTAGGGATGAAAATAAGAGGGCAATTAATGAAAGGAAAGACGAAATTACCAAGTACAGACGAAGTGTGTGTGTTGTTTGTTGTCGTTGTCGGACGGCTTTTTCGCCACCTCCGTCTAGACTTGTCACTCATAAAGTCCTGCACACATACAAACACACAAACTCATTTTTCTTCTTCCTTATCTGTCTATTTCATGTCCATTCGCCAGCACCGTTTGCAGCATACAGCAGACAAGGGCAAATAAGTTGGGGTAGGCTCACAAAATAAGAGAAATAACTAACGGCTTATATTTATAAATAAGAACAAAAGCAAAATGTAACAAATTTGAATAAATAAATAGAAAAAAGTTAATCGCCCAACGTGGGGCTCGAACCCACGACCCTGAGATTAAGAGTCTCATGCTCTACCGACTGAGCTAGCCGGGCACTTGCTTATTTTTTTTGAGAATTGAAAGTCATGCCATTTATTGATATTCCAGAAATATATATGCATATATCTATGTAGACATATACTTAATATATATAAATATAAAATTTGATCTTGAATAGAGTACAATATTTACAATATAATTATATACATAATGTATTCACTCATTATTTACGAATATTTCATTTATGTTACCAACCAATTTCATATATATATATATGTTATATGTTATATGTTATTATCGAAAAAACAAAACAAACTCGTACTGCGTAACTAACATACGAGCCTTCATGTGAAATTTCAGCTCTCTAGCTTTTGTAGTTTCCGAAATCTCGACGTACATACGGACGGACAAACGGACAGACAGACAGGCGGACGGACGGACGGACGGACAGATCGACAGGGCTAGATCAATTTATTTTGTTATGCTGATCAAGAATATATATATGGGGTCTGCCACGCCTTCCCTGATTTCCCATTTTCAATAGCTCAGGGTATAAAGTCAAGAATAAGGGGGGGGTATAATAGAGTTATGTGAATTTCAGCTCTCTAGCTTTTGTAGTTTCCGAATCCGACGTCTACGGACGGACAAACGGACAGACAGACGGCGGACGGACGGACGGACGGACAGATCGACAGGGCTAGATCAATTTATTTTGTTATGCTGATCAAGAATATATATATGGGGTCTGCCACGCCTTCCCTGATTTCCCATTTTCAATAGCCTCAGGGTATAACAAGTTTGTCAATAATGTAAAATATACACAATAAAAAACACTCATCGCCGTTAGGATTCGAACCCGCTATATTCTAGCACATTGTGCATCCTCTATCAACAGCGCTATTGCCCTGATCAAGCACATAGTAGCGAAAACGAAACGAAAGTAAAGACAATGGCAATTGAAATACAATTCAATCGCAATTTTATTTCTTAAAATATGCTAGAATTCATGCATATGAACGTAAGCACAAACACGAAAAATGTTTTTTTGTTTGTTTAGAACTTCAGACATACATATATAATTGGCAACATCTTTTATTTAATGCAGCACTTAATGGTATTTAATGAAACTACATTTATAATACATAATGTCATTTAATGATCCACATGTTCTAATGAATATTTGATATTTTATTTCTATCTAAAAATATAAAAAAGTTAATTCACATGAACATTTTGAGTTTAGTTCTAAAGATGAACGATTTTTTAAACAAACTTTCCCTGGTGCCTGTCACGTTTCCTGCTGCCTTTTAAATTACAGAACATTATACCCCGATTCCCCAAGCCCTTAATCATTTTGTCAAAGTTAGTCCTTAACGAAATAGTCAGCTAAAAAGAATCATGAGTGATCTTCACATAGCCCGGCTAGCTCAGTCGGTAGAGCATGAGACTCTTAATCTCAGGGTCGTGGGTTCGAGCCCCACGTTGGGCGACGATCTTTTTTTATTATTTATTATTTTATTTAACCTTGTAAGCATATTCTTACGCATACAACGGGATAGCATTGTTCAATCAAAACAAAACTTATGACTATTTATAAAAGAAAACCTAGAAAAGAAAATTTATGTGAATATTGAAATGTAATGCGACAATAAATGGCGAACGATTGATTGGCAGCGAAGAGACGAGCACAGAAAGCGAATGTAATTTAAAGACCACTTAGAAAATGAATGTATAAATATGAATGCATATCATGGCACTCAGCACAAATTCACAACAGTAGTAGCAAAAAAAAAAAAAAAAAAAAAAAAAACGAGAAACAGGCTTGTCATGCAAATAAAATGAAACGAGGCGAATGACTGAACTTAACCTTAAAACGCAGCACACACACACATATACTCAGTCATAAAAATACCTCTATGAACTAAATATACGTAATTCGCTTCATATATGTATATATAGCTGTTGATTTCCTTATGGATTTGGATCATTTGTTTTTGTTTAGACATCGCAAATTGCGGTTAATGCACTGGGAATTAAAAACTAAAATAAATCAACATACAAAACGAAAACATTGCTTAATGTGTTGTTGGATGCAAAAAATACTTTTAAATTGGAAATAAAGCACGGCATGTAAATATTGAGATATATAGATTTAGATGCTGAGCTTAATTTTTGATTATCACTAAATTATTTATTGATATTTTTTACAAACTTAACAAAATTGACATTCAAATAGGTATTTGGTGAAAAGAACTTCTCATCCCATATTGTATAATGGTTAGGATATCCGACTCTCAACCGGAAAGCCCGGGTTCAATTCCCGGTGTGGGAAGAGATGGCACGGTAGGGTCTCCGGGAGAAAGGAATAGTGGCTATTAGCACAAGTAGACTTGAGTTTCACATATTTATTAATATAACTTAAGTATAGTTTCATAACATCAATTCTAATTTAACCTAAAGTCATTTGATATACAATATTTTATTTATTTTACTTTATAGTTCTTTTATACTCATCTGACAATGGTATCATCCTATTTTTTGACGACCCCATTGTATATTTATTTGTAGTTGTTGCCACTAATGGAGATATGCTTTATAGAGACAAAAACATGTTTTAAATACGATCAAGCTATTTGTCTGACACTATTTTTGTAGCCACTTTTACCACATAAGTGCACAGACTGAGCAATAAAGAGGTAAACTGAAAAGAAACAAAAACTGGCTCAACAACTTGTGTAGTTTGCAAAAAGGCGAACTCACAGCTTTCATAAGAGTGACCTTGCAAAGTTCGTTGCAATCGTGTGATCGTTGCAGTAAAATAATAATAAGAAAAAAAGGTCAATTCGCCCCCGGGTGGACTCGAACCACCAACCTTTCGGTTAACAGCCGAACGCGCTAACCGATTGCGCCACGGAGGCCGCTGAAAGATCGTCAAAAATATACATACCAAAAACATATTTTGAAGGAAGTTTAAAACTGCCAATTTTGTAGACATATATATTTACCATATAGATACCATGTTGCAACTATAATATTAAACAAATAATAAATGCTACTTCAATATTCGATGTCATTTAAATTTGCAGCCAATATTAAACAAGTAAAGCTTTAGTCGAGACGGCTCGACTACGAAATACCTTTACGAACGGGCGCGCGCTCTGCTAACCGCGAATTTGCTGCTGTGGCTTGGGGGTGAGTCGAGCAATATTTTGCCGCTCATAACTACATTTCTAGATGGACGATCTTCATGAAACTTTCGAAACATATTAATAGCATTCAAATGTGTCTATTTGCCAAATTATAAGTCTAGTATTTGAAGTGCGTTTTTTCAAATAATGGCATAAATTTGAAGTCTCTAGCCCAAACGGCGTATGCCGTATGTACACGAATTTTCGATATTTTTATCGATAATTTGGAAATGGGATGAGTTATCAAATAAAAAAAAACAAGTAGGAAAGCTGTAGTCGAGCCCTTCTTCGAACGAATAATATTCCAAGAATTATTCGATTCGTTTATGCACGCATGCAAAACCACGCGCACACATAGACACTGATATACGCTTGTTTGCATGTATGTTTTTTTTTTTTTTTTTTTGTATTCGTTTATTAACAAAAAATGATATATAATATTAGATTTCTTAGGTGAGGCGACTAAAGATAGCGCAAGATGCTTACGGGACGGCCGTAGAGCATTGCTTCGCAAGCGCTTTGCACTATCTTAGCCTGGGACACCCCGACTCCTTATCCGCTCAACTCTGCGGAGCTCCGTCATAATTGTGGCCGCGAAGGTGCTTGTAAGATTCCAAGCTGCCTCCGATTCCAGCATGGCGTTGACTATATTGTCCGCTCTAATGGAGCGGCCCACAGCTTCCTCCAGACAACGCCTCTCCTCTTGGAAGCGTCCGCACTCGAATAAGACGTGTTTGGCGTCTTCAATCAGTCCTCGTCCGCACCAGGGGCATTCGTCCGTGTCCTCGTGGCCAAAGCGCTTCACGTAGCTCCGAAAGCATCCATGCCCCGAGAGAATCTGTGTGAGATAAAAATTAACCTCGTCCTGCTTGCGGTTTATCCATGGTGCAAGCTCAGGGATGAGCGTGTGTGTCCAGCGCCCTTTTGTTGAGGTATTCCATCGTCCTTGCCATCGCGCAATGCTGTCCGCCCTGACAGCGTCGCGCCTTATAGGCTCGTGCATGTTCCGCTCCACGGCTTCGGCGACCAATTCCTCCAGTGGCACCATACCGGCAATAACAAGTGCTGCGTCATCGGAGACTGTCCTAAAAGCGCAGCTGACTCTGATTGCGCTCAGTCTGTAGGTGGCACAAATGCCTCGACTATAGCTCGGCGTTGCCATCGCATTTGACCATATTGGTGCAGCATAGAGGATGACGGACCTAATGACGCTCGTTAGGAGGAGACGTCGTTGTTGCCTTGGTCCCCGCGTGTTGAGCATAATTCTTGAGAGAGCTCTACAAGAATCAGCTGCTTTTTTATGCACTTATTCTAAGTGCTCGCGGAAAGTTAATCTCGTGTCTATCATGACGCCAAGATACTTTATCGCCCTCTTAGATGCGATGGTAACGCTGCCGATCTTTATATTGGCAGTTTCCACTCTCTTGCGACTGCTGACTAGGACGACTTCCGTTATGTGCGCCGCTAGCTCTAGTCCAGCTCCAGACAACCAGCTTCGTATGCGATTGATACTTGCGCTGCACATATCGTCAGTATCTTTAAGCTCCTTTCCTATGGTGACGACTGCTACATCATCGGCAAAGCCAATGTTGTGCGCACCTGCTGGTAGTTCCAAGCGGAGTACGCCGTCGTACATAATATTCCATAGGAGAGGCCCCAGCACTGAACCTTGGGAGACTCCAGCTGACACTATATGAGTTTGGGGACCCTCACTCGTATTGTATATTAGTGTTCTTCCTCTGAAGTAGCTCCTCACTATCTCTTTTAGATATTTAGGGATATTATATTGTGACATCGCATCCAGTATCATATCCCAACTAGCTGTGTTGAAGGCATTCTTCACATCAAGAGTCGCAATGATGCAGTAGTGCTTCGTCCCGTGCTTCCATCTGGTGCCTTGGATGGCGGAAGCTGCCAGGCCGACAACTTTATCAAGCGCATCTGCTGTTGAACGGGCCTTCCGGAAACCAAATTGGTTAGGTGAAAGGCCTCCGGCGCTAGCAATAGCACTCTCCAGCCTAGAGCAAATCAATTTCTCGAACACCTTTCCCATGGTGTCTAAGAGACAGATTAGTCTGTATGAAGATGGCTCATCCGGTGGTTTGCCAGCCTTAGGTAGCAATACCAAGTTCTGGATTTTCCAGATTGCGGGGAACGTCTCATGAATTATACATTCGTTGTATAATTCCGCGAACGCGATTGGGTGCAAGGCGAGGGCTAGCTTTAGCGCACGATTTGGGATCCCGTCTGGCCCTGGGGCTGAGTTAAGTCTAAGACCTCTGAGAGCTACTAATATCTCCTCGTCCGTAACTAAGGCAATGTGAGTGCTCGTTGAGCCCTGCTCGGCAGACATGGTCTCAGGGGCATGAATGGAGCTTAGTCTTTCTGGAAAGAGTGTTTCCACAAGCAATTTAAGCTCCAACCGATCCATAGGCTGCATATGATTACCTGCGTATAGTCTTTTTACCACTATCTTATATGCCCTGCCCCAAGGGTCATATTCGACTGAGTCGCACAATTCTAAAAAGCATTCTCTTTTGCTTGCCCGAATGGCCTTCTTCAACTGTCTTCTAGTCGCCTGGTATGCTATTTGCTTTTCTACATATGTGGTCCTACCACGGGCGCGTTGGTAGCTTCTTCTCGCCTGGATGCATTTGCGTCGAATGTCACCTATTTGTGCATTCCACCAATACATAGGCGTTTGTTGTCGCATGAACCGCTTGCGGCGTAGCATGCTACTACTGCAGGCAATCTGAATTTGGGCTACCATTTGGCATGCTCTGGCCTCAGCATTGCCAGATGTGCCCAGCGACTGAATGGCCACTGAAAAGGCCAAGGGATTGAAAGTATCCAGCTGATACGATTCTCTCCACAAGTTTGGCGCCCTGGCAAGTGGCTCCTCTATTGTGAACAGAAGTGCCGTATGATCGCTGCCCGTATAACTATCGCAATGACTCCATGTTGATTCCCGAAAAAGGGATGAAGTGACAAAAGTAATGTCAATTACAGATCCGTATCCAGCCCTACTGAAGGTGTACTCTTGGCCAGTATTGAGCAGTGCAACGTCTAATGTCGCGAAGATCTCCAGAAGGATATGGCCTCTGGTGTTAGTTATATGGCTACCCCATTCTAACGCCCATGAATTGAAGTCGCCTGCTATAATGGCCTTCCGACCCCTAGCATCCACGGCAAGCTCATCGAGCGTCGCTGTGAAATCGCTGAGCTGCATGCTGGGGGCCAGGTAGCAACTGTATAGCCATAAGTTACTGTATCGGCCACGTACGAATCCATTGAATGGCTTAACATCTGAAAGCACATTCGTTGAACCGCCACATGCCCATAGCGCTGCTTTGCCAGTACTGTCTTTAGCCCACGTTCTGGGACAGCTGGTCTTACAGTGATGTGGTTCACTGAGAAAGGCTACGTCTATAAGTTTTTCTCTTACAGTCTGCTCTAGTAAATCTTGCGCAGCTATACAATGGTTTAAGTTAAGCTGAAGAAACATTCACATTTCATTTTACGCGCAGCTTCACGGTAGGATGGGCACTTGAAGCTGCCTGCTGAATGGTCCGTCTGCTTTTCGCCTTTACGGGAACCATTATGCCCTGAACTAGAGGTGGGCATGGGCCGAAATTTTGCCCCCACCCCACCCCACCCCAGGGGGGGAAAAGAAAAATTTACCCGGGCCCCGAGAGCAAAAAAAAGGGGGCGGCAAACACCCCCCCCGCCGGCCTAATTTTTTTAAAATAAAAAAAAAAAAAAAAATAATAATTAAAATATATATAAACAAAAACAAAAAAAAAAAAAAAAAAACAACAAAAAAAAAAAAAAATAATATAAAAAAAAAAAAAAAGACAGAGCGGGTGACAATTGCGGGATAATAATTAGGAGGCGAAAAAACACCCGCGAGGGAGGCAAAAGAAAAAAAAGAAAAGAAGAACTAAAAAAAAAAAAAAAAAAAAAAAAAAAAAAAAAATAAATAAAAAAAAAATAAAATAAAAAAAGGGGGGGGGGGGGGGGGCACCCCCCCCCCCCCGCACCCACCCAAACAACCCCGGGCCCCCACCACCCCCCCTGAACCCATTGAAAATGGGAATACAGGTTATAAAAAATCCAATTTTTTCCATTTTTTATTAAATAAAAAATTTTTTTTTTTTTTTTTTTTTAATAATTTATATTTTTTTATTTAAACCCCCAAAAAAAAAAAAAAAAAAAAAAAACAAAAAAAATTTTTAAAAAAAAAAAAAAAAATTTTTAAAAAAATAAAAAAAAAAAAAAAAAAAAAAAAAAAAAAAAAAAAAAAAAAAAAAAAAAAAAAAAAAAAAAAAAAAAAAAAAAAAAAAAAAAAAAAAAACAAAAAAAAAAAAATTTTTTTTTAATTAAAATTTATTTAAAAAATAAATAAAAAAAAAAAAAAAAAAAAACCCCCCAAAAAAAAAAAAAAAAAAAAAAAAAAAAAAAAAAAAAAAAAAAAAAAAAAAAAAAAAAAAAAAAAAAAAAAAAAAAAACCCCCCACCAAAAAAAAAAAAAAAAAAAAAAAAAAAAAAAAAAAAAAAAAAAAAAAAAAAAAAAAAAAAAAAAAAAAAAAAAAAAAAAAAAAAAAAAAAAAAAAAAAAAAAAATAAAAAAAAAAAAAAAAAAAAAAAAAAAAAAAAAAAAAAAAAAAATAAAAAAAAAAAAAATATATTTTTTTATTTATTTATAAAAAAAAAAAAAAAAAAAAATGTTATTTTAAATGACCTGGGTTCGAGTCCCGCTGGAAACTTTTTGTTTATTAATCGAAAACTTATAAATTTTATTTTTTAAATTCATTAATATTTGTATATTTATGTTAAAATGCTTTCTGCCATCTTAGCAATTACTATTAAGCTATTATAAGCTTGTATTATGCAGTTGGCCACAAAAAACTTCTTTGCCGATTTGCCAAGCCTCCAGTGGGCGTAGGCGCACAATTCAGTTCTTAGAAAGAGCCGAGGCTAACATAACTGCAAAATTTGATTGTTTACATACAAAAATGTGAAAATTACAGGGTATTTTTCAATATGCCACGCCCCCAAAGAGGCTGAAAAATTATTTTTAGGTCATCGATAGAGGAGGACATTAGTAACTCAACAATCCAATTTTCAAGCTTCTAGCTCTAAAACTGTAGGAGATATAAACTTTTGCGGTTTGCCACGCCCCCTGTGGGCGTAGATATATCTACCATAGCTTATTGATATGTTGTTGTCAACCCGAGTATACATGCCAAATTTCAAGTCTCTAGTGTTAATAGTGTTCAAAATATAGCACAATTTGAAAAATCACTATATATTCAGGTCCGATTAGCCACGCCCCCAATGGGCGTTGATATATCCGCCATAGCTTTTTGAACTTGGGTTGTCACCCCGAGTATACATTCCAAATTGCAACTCTCATCATCTAGTATGATAACTTGCCTATGGGCGGAAGACTTTCCGATTTGCCACGCCCCTAGTGATCGGATTGGGAAAATTTTTACACTTTATAATTCGGGAGCATATATGAGTATATGTTCCAAATTTCAAGTCTCTACTAATCTCTAATATTGCGTTCATACGGACAGACCGACAGACGGACGGACAGCAAGACGGACATTGCACAAACCCAATATACTTTTTTCCCTTTGGGAACAAAGTATATAAAGGGCTATTATATCTTCGGAAATAGGCGCGTTCAAATATACGGACAGACGGACATGGCTATATCGACTCAGCTCGTCACCCAGATCAAGAACATATATACTTTATGGGGTCTTCCACGCCTCCTTCTGCCTGTTACATACTTTTAACAAAACCATTATAACCTAATTTCCCATTTTTAATGGGCTCAGGGTATAAAAATTGAGTTTCATTAAAAGCATTTCTAAATATAAATGTCGAATATACAATATAGAATATGCAACGCCATAGCATTCCATTGGATTTTCATACAACTCATTGCCTATTCGTTATCAGTTCAGCGGGTAGTTTGGGTCAAGGATGTAACACCAAAGAGGAGAGGAGAAGTAAAAGCCGATGCACATTTTGGCGGCGCTAGTCTTGTAGCACTTTGAACATTTGAACGGACGTATTCAACTTTATACATCTCCATTCCAATGGTCTATGGCGGTTTCCCTACCAATCCTTTTTAAAACATAAATATATGTCGCGTGAATGAAATGGGAATAACCGGGTGAAGAGGCTCTAACGTAAACTTACAAACAATGTTGTTTAAAAATATTTCTTAATATTTCCGAAACTGGAAATGTTTAAAGTAATACATTTCTATATATACAAATATATACACAAGCTCATGAGATAATGAAATACTATATTTTCTTCATAATAGAGTACTAAGCAAACTGTTTGAAAATTTGTCTTCAAGTGCCGATTGGTTTTGCAGTAGATAATCGTTTATCTTATCCCTGGAGCAATTGAGTAACTCTTATACTGGTTCTTCCCAATCTATTTTCTATCACATTCTTTCATTATTGTTTCGTTCATTATTGCATTTAGCCATTTGGCCATCTAATACGTACAAAAAGAAACAAAATTGTGACCTACCTGTGTCATGTGCACAGGTGTAAATGGTATGCACGACATTCCACATGTCATTCTGGTCCTCATGCATTCCCCTCCTCATGCAACTGCCACTCGTTGTCACATGATGCATCCGCTGACATAGCAAAAATCCGCTGCTGCAGCTTTCGCTGCCTTCACTCCCCGTTCCCTCTCATACTTCCGCTCGTCCAATGCACTAAAGCAAAACAAGTAAGAATGCTCCAGGCCATGTTGCTCGACTAGGAGATCCCCTGAATCCTTCAAAGAATACTCCGCTTCTTTATGCTTACGTAACAAGCCAGAAACCAAAGTCAACTGTTCGATTAACATCGATAATAAAGGAATGGGATGAGATGAAGTCTGTTGCTATTGACTCAGCTCTCCTTGATCACTAATATATACTTTATGGGGCTGGCCACCCCTCCTTCTGCCTGTTACATACTTTTCGCAAAAGCATTATACCCTTATTTCCCATTTCTAATGGGCTTAGGGTATGAAAGAACTAAAGCGAGAGTGAATGCAATATTACCGTTGCCTACTCCTTGCTGCCCCTGCTTCTGCATCTACCTTTGTCTATGCCTCTGCCTCTGCCTCTGCCTATACTTCTGCTTCGCTTCTGCCCCTGGCTCTGCCTCTGTCTCTGTCGGCTGAGCCAAAAATAAACATGCAACGTTAAATAGGCCGCCTCAAACCACTCGCTAGCTGTGTTTGTATTTGCCTTTGTGTTCGTAGTTGTAATTGTAGTTGTAGTTGTAGTTTCAGCTGCAATTGACTGCGCTCTTGGTCTATGCGCTCGCTGTCTCTCTCGCTCTCTATTTAGCAGTGGCTCTCTCGTGCTCACGCCAAGTGCGCGAGACCTCAGCTTTGCTGTAGTTTGCGTCATGCACTAAGCCCTCTAGCTGGCGCTCTCTCACGCTCACGCTATTCTTCTACAGACTGCTTTTTGGGCATTGCAGCCATTTGTCTAAGTGAATACTTATGTGTGTGTGTGTCTGTGTGTATGTGTGTGCGCTTGCAACACACTACTATTGCAAATTTCTATTTCGTCGACGTGCTTTTGCTCTCGCTCTTCAATGTTCGCTCTGCTCAACTATACGGCGAGCCGCCTGTAGATTGTAAAATGCTGTAAGTTGAATATGTGCCTGTGTGCATGTATGTATCTGTAAGTGTACGTGTGTGTATGTGTTTCGAGTGTAAAATCGTTCATTTTTCCTGAGGTTCAGTCGCAGAGTTGAAGGTCACTTGATGTTTTATGTCATTCAACTTGACGTTGTCGGCGTCGTTGCTGTTTTCGTTGCTGCTGCTGTTGTTTTTACACCCTGAACCCATTGAGAATGGGAAGTCAGGGTATAATGGTTTTATTAATATATGTATATGTAACTGGCAGAAGGAGGCGTGGCAGGCCCCATAAAGTAAATACTCTTGATCAGAGCGAGAGTGTATTCCGTCATGTGACTACTGGAACGACAATAGGTCTTACCTATTACCTTTTAATTATATCTAAACTCATGTACACTTATTTTTTACTCATTAAAATAAAACTCAAACAGCTCGCCAGGGATTGAACCTTTAAAATCAACAGCTAAGCTAATTCATTGCTTTTAACAGATGATACTTCAAACACAATTCAATTATAATTGCTATATTGATGATGAATGATACTTCAAACACAATTCAATTCTAATTGCTATATTCCGAATAGAACAAAATTCTCTGGTTGGCATGTAAATGTATACATTCATACACACAACATGAAGAAATATATATTCCAAACTATTGAATATAATAAATTCAGAAATTTTGGATAACTATAACAATAACAATGTGGAGGACTCCTAAATATATAACAAATTTACTGTTGCTCTCAATAATTGATGGGCCAGACCGTGAGCGGCACCTGCATGCTTCTCTACACTGATTACAGTAAACGCCAATCAACTTGGTTATGTAAATGGTCTTCCCTATTATTACTCCGCAGGTGTCGTCACTCATATAAGAGCACACAGAATCCTTAGCTCCCGCTAAAAAAATAGCGTATAAATTTGAGTGTATTTCGCATATGATTAACTAAAAGCGAATTTACCAACAAGTTTTCTGCCTTCCATAAGGCATCTCTCAATATTTGGGTCTTCTCTTTCGCCAGGTTCCAATTTCTGTATAATATCCATATTAGTTGTGACACAGAGTTCTTCGGGAACTTTACAATTACGTAAATATGGTTTGCAATCAACACAGACATTGAGACTGGCTTGTCCATTTACATCTGATATATAGTTTTTAATCATTTAATAAATTTATATATACAATATATACACACGAGGTCTGTTCCTGTAGATCGAAGCTTACATGGAATTATAAGAAGAGCTGCACAACCAAAAAACATCGAGAGAACAACTTTAAATTTAGACATATTATTAAAAAAAAAAGAGAAAAAAAGACATTTTAAAAATAAAAAGTCATTTTAAAATTGAAGGATTATCGACTTCGATTCATATTCCTATTAAAAATGTTTGACAAATTTTGCTTAGTTTGCTCGTCTAAATTTTGTAATTCCTTGTGAATGTAAATAAATCTTCAGAAACTCAATGCGTAGTCAAATTTTGTCTTTAATCTTTAATTAGTATGTACACAATAATTGGTCAAATGGCCTATGACATTTTACTTTGAACTTTGGCATGTGCATTTTTGCTCAACATTGGTTCGCTCGTGCGGACGCTTTCTGAGATTAGCCTTGGGTGACAGGTTGAATAGACGAGTATTGCACACAGGCTGTGAATGAGACTAAGTGAGTGGTTAGTGAGTAAATGAGGTTAAGAGCGTGCAACTCGCATGCAATGGGAAAAGTCACGTAAATACAATAAAGAATTGTTACGTCATAACAGAAAGGAAACTCTAAAGTGAATTTTGTAAAGCACCAAACTTTAATGCTGAAACACCTCAATTCACTTATTGGTTCGACAATCGCTCGAAATTTCAATTTAATTATTCGCCAAGTTCCCACGAAGTGAAGAAAGCACCAAGAAATTAAAACGTGTGTGTCTCATTGCTCGTTGTAAGCTTAATGCACTCTCAAGTGTGAGCAGCCCAGACGAACTGAAAAGAGTGGCTACCCGATAAAACGCAGAAACAAAGTTACATACATACATACACACTTGCATACATTCTCATTCATGAACAAGTAAGAAAACTATAGTCGGGGTGCCCGACTAGGAGATTCACTGGTCCCAGACTAACACGGGCTTTTAAATATAACATTTGTAAATATTTTCGACTTTAACATGCATTCAAAGTTGCACCACTATAAAACAAAATTTGTTGGTTGTCAAAAATGTAAAATATAAAGAACACAACAACGTCGGGATTCAAACCCGCGATATTCTAGAATAATGTGCATCGTCTCTGTCAACAGCGCCATTATCCTGATCGATGTCACAGTAGCTAAAACGCAACGACTCTATTGCTAGAGTGCCAGGTACCAAACAGAAAAGCAAAGTAAAGTAAAGACAAAGGCAATTCAAACACAATGCAATCACAATTGTGATTCTTAATATATGCTAGAATAACGTATGCTTGCATATAAACGAATGGGAACAACACGGGTAATACTTATTTGGTTGAAGCTATGTACATACATACGAATTTCAGTGCTGCTTGCCACGTGCAAAAAATTTGAAATCTCTATATGAACGAGTAGACAAACAGACAAATAGGGCGGCTGATCAGTGATCACCCTAGTCAAGAAAATATATTTATTTAATTTTTTTTACGTTTTTACATACATCTTAAAAAAACGCTATACACTGATTTCCCATTTTAATGGGTTAAGGGTATAATAAAAAGAAGCATCAAAATCAAAAGTCATAAGGCAGCGATGTCGCTGAGACGCGCCGCGCCGCTCCGTGATGTCAACAGAAGCGAAATCAACGCAAAAAGTATGTTACAAAGTCAAAAACACAACAACAATAATCACCAACAAGTAGAGCTCAAAACCGACAGCCAATGAAACCAAGAATACCGCCAACAAAAGCAACAACAACAACTACAAGAAGAACAAAAACTGCGCTCAACTAAAAGCGGACAGCAGCGGCGATAGCCAACAACCAGTCAGGGAAACACAATGAGCTCAAGTCGAAAACCAGTTTTTTCTTTAAAGTTCCGCACGCTGGCCCCAAAATGGTATTTGTGTGCGTTGACACTGGTATTGAAATGCGAAATTGTCAATAATTTGAAAAAAGTAGATTAAAATGCACTTGAAAGGAGCAAACAAGTAAATAGTCTTAAGAGATAAATTTATTATAAATAATAATCAATCGTCACCATCATACATATATTTGTATGTATGTACACATGTGTATTATTATACATTCCCACATAACTCACACCACTGTGCATATCGATAACAGACAACGGCTGCCGCTTTGGCTACTGCACGTACAATGTTGTCGGTTTTTCGTGTTGCTGTTCGCGCGAAAGTTGAGCGCAGCTTAAGCAAAGGCAAATCAAAGGCAAAGGCAAACGCAATGGCAAAGGCAATGACAAAGGCAATGGCAAAAGCAAAAGCAAAGATAAAACCAAAGACAACATCATAGCATTGCCAAGTAAAAATATTGAGAAGTGCGCAAGCGCCGCAAGCAAAGTCAACACAATTCCACGCTCTCCACGCTCGCCCCCGCATAAACAAAAGAGATATGACAACTAAAAAAGAGTGAAAGAGCAAAAAAAAGAGCGCGAGAGCGGTAACTAAAAGAGCGTCAATAGAGGCATCGCCCGTTTCTTTCCGATAGCAGCGCAGCAGCAGCAGCAGCAGCAGCAACGGGCTAACGGCAACGGCGGCCTTTTAGTTTTAGTTTTTATGTGCGGCTCTCGTGTAATAAAAATTACATTGCGCGTCGTTTATGTCGCTTGAAAACTGCTGAAAAAAAGGAGGAAAAAAAAGAGAAACAAATTGTGTGCTAGAAAGGCCAGCATAACAAAACGTAAAGTGAAACAAATTTTTCATTTAATTAATACAACTCGTGAATAATCGTGTACATATACATATGTATGTATGTGTGCCCAGCGCCTTGTCTCTGTGTGCGTGCGTGCGTATTTATGTACGTGCATTTGAAATTGTTATTGTTGTGCGTGCATTTGTGTGGCTGTCTGTGCGTGTACTTGTGCGTTTCATATACATGTGCAGGCAAACTCTAAGTAAGAAACAAGGAAAATATTAATAACAACAACGATAGCATTTTGAAGTATAGTTAATTACAATACATGCATACAGATGCATGCTAATCTGTGTGCAAAATTCTAAACAACAGTAAAAACTGTGCCGCGCCAAGAGTTGTTGCTGTTGCGACTTGCGAATGACGTTGCCCTCCCTTTCCCACTCACATGGCACTTCCATGCATTTGTTGGGGCTTGTTTACTCCTAGACACAAGAGTGGAGAGAGACAGAGAGCGCGCACGATACTAACGGAGAGCACAAATGAGTGCAGCAGAATGAGAAGCATGTCGCCGAAATTGCTGTTCAGCGCAGCGAGTGACTTTACCTTCCTCCCTTTTACCATCCACATGTCACTTTCATGCAATTAATCCACAAAGAGAAACAGAGTGAGAGAGAGAGAAAGAAAGAGAGTGAGAGGAGAGAAAACGAGTATGAAAACCAAGAGCTGAACCAACGGAAAGCAAGAAAAGCAAGATGCAGAAAGAGGTCTAGAGAGAGTGCATTATATTTGTGTGTGAGTGTTGTTTTTGTTTTTGTTGGCGCTGTTGCTGTAGTTCTCATTAAAGCGCGTATAATGCTTAAACAAATCGCCGAAATAGCATTTAGTGCAACTTATTAACGAAGTACATTCAACGAATTTCATTCTGACATTTTGCTGTTCTGTGTGTTTTCCTCGACAAATACGCTGAAAAGCACGTGCCTGAGTGAGCAAAAGACGGAGAGAGTTGGCGAAGGGGACGGCTGGTCGCAGTTGCTATTGCAATTTGACTGAGACCCAAATTGCATTGCCAGCCCCATCGCTGCAAACGCTCTCTAGCTGACTCTCCGCTCAGTCGCTCTCTCGCACATTGAAACAATGTGCAATTGCGCACCGTGTGTTAGATGTCATTTGTATCATGTCAAAACAAAAGGAATTTCTATTGATGTTGAAAAACGCGTTAAATATGCCTTTGATTGCTGCATTGAGCAAATGTTGTTTTTTTTATTTATTTACAGATAAGCGGATAGTTAACAAAAAAATAAAAAAATAAATAAATAAATAAATAAAAATAAAAATAGATATATACAGTGGTTCACAGCTTATTTCAACCTGTACCTTAAAAAAAGTTTGTTGGGCTATAAAATCTAAACTATTGGCAATATCCCAAAAATTTAAACGCAGGTTGTTAGTGTGATGTTTATATATATATATATATATATATATATATATATATATGACAAATAACATTTTGGATGTAATGACATGATTAGCTTAATTCAAAATTGGTGAATTATAAAAAGTAAATTGGAAACTTATTTAAATGACAATAATGAATTTCACTGAAAGTTGTACTTCCGAACAACTGAAACTGAAGGCAGCACATGATGTTTATGAGAAATTCTAGTCCTAGTTATAACTAGGCAGAAGATCTCTATAGATCTTTGGTTGCCTTTTTCATTATTCATTGCCCCCAAAAATGGAAAATAAGAAGTGGAAAAATTGAAACTCTTTCGCTAATTGTAATGCACATACATAAATTGCAGCTGTTTTGTTTCAGCGCCAATTGGCAATGCAGATGAGTTTTTGAGTCGTCCTCTTTTTCATGTTATTTATTTTATTTTTTCCCTCTTTTTGCTTGCAAAAATAAAACTACTAAAATTTTTCACAGCGGAAATGCATCGTTTGCAAAATCGGTCCAATGGTCAGACAGTTGGTTTAGTCATACGATAGACAGACTGCATTATATGTAGACATACGTATGCACAGTCTATATACATATGTACATATACCTACATATATCCCCCGGGATCATTTCAAAATGAGTGCAAGTGCAACATGTTCGCGACAAAAGGCGAATAAACTTTACCAATGGCAAAAAGGAAATAAATAAAAAATAAAAATAAATATAAAAAAGAAAACAGAAATTTCTATTTCTATTTGTGTGTACAATAAATAGATTTCAATCCGCCAATTTTTGTATGTCCTCTATATAGCAGGCCAGTTATAATCGGAATTGATGATTAGATATGCTTAATTTTATGTACATTTATTTAATTCTTCCTTTTTCGCATAATTGGCTACATGTATATGAATATATATTATAATTATCTATAATTAATAATGAATGAATTAGTCAGGAATTCACTTTTAGAACATATACTTTCTACACACTGGGAACTGCAAGATGAGCATTTCCCTTTTCGTATTCGATTGTTTTGATAGAAACCGCAAGTGTATTGCACATATTATGAGCATACTACATGTCTTGGGCGGGGGAGTGTAGAAACCTTACATAAGCAACGCTACATGGAAATTGGGTCAACGTTGGCGTTAGCGGCCTTATCAAGGATTCTGGGTCAATATGCTTCCACCACGCACAGCTCTCATTGTACTTATATTTGTAAATACATCTTATTGATATCTATATATATGTACATATATATGTGTGTTACTAATTATATGCGTGGGAGTGTGAGCTAATGTAGGAGTGGGTTTTCAATCTCTTGAGAATATTATTTCAGTTGTCAGAGAACGATGTTGCAGGCAAAGACAAGGGAGGGATGGCCTATTGTTTAGTTAGGGGTAGAAGGGGCAGTATACATGCTGTTTGCAAATATTACGAGTTGTTCAGGTGCATTTAACTGCTGCGTTGACTTGACCTCGTTTAGAGTAGCTAATTGGCACTTGGTCATGCGAGCTAAATGCAAAGACGAAACGCACGACAGAATAAATATATTAATATAAATAATAATAATTATAATAATAAATAGTGGTTTTTAAATAAAATAAAATAAAAAAGAAACACACGCCCCCGGGTGGACTCGAACCACCAACCTTTCGGTTAACAGCCGAACGCGCTAACCGATTGCGCCACGGAGGCAGTTCTTAGGAGAGCGTCCAATATCATACTTCTAGATTTTAGTACGTAGAACTTTAAAGTAGCTTAACTCAAAAGCTCAAATTCTAAATCGTAAGTAGCTGTAAGTACGCTTCGCTGTTGATGTATGGAAAAATTTTGCGATTTCACCGCGGCCTCCGTGGCGCAATCGGTTAGCGCGTTCGGCTGTTAACCGAAAGGTTGGTGGTTCGAGTCCACCCGGGGGCGTGAATTACTTTTTTATGTTTAAAAACATATTATTCTGACATTTATTTTTGAAATAAAACATTTAATATTTATTTTTTTAGCTGCACGGTATCTTACAAATTATGTAAAATAAAATGCTTATAGGCAACATGAAGGCGTGGCCATGTTGTCATACGCCACTGCATCAACAACAAAATTTGACAGCTAATAAGTATAACGTGCATGCAACATGTACCGTTTGAATGCCACACAACAGCATCAACAACAATCGCAGCAGCAGCAGCAGCAGGAACAACAACAACAAGAACAACAACAGCAACAAACAACTAAGCAAAAACATTCAACAATACCCAGTCATATCTTATTGCAACAACAATTAGCCGCAGCTGCAGCTGCAGCCGCCGCCGCTGCTGCCGCCGCTGGCGCAGGCAACAGCAACAACAATGTTGTCTTGACCTTTGAACTGGCCAACGCAAATGGCGGCGCAGCAACGAAAACGACAACAGCAACAGCAACGGCTGCATCTGCAAGCAGTGCAATCAGTGTTGAGGATAAATTAAAACTATTGACAACTGCCACGGCAGCGCCAGCGTTAATGACAACGCCTGCGCTGGCGCCTGACACGCTGACGCTGACGCTGACGCCGACGCCGACTGCGTCGCATACCACCACATCTGCTACTGCTATAAAAACCGAACACATGCCTGACGTCATCGCCTTGACCACCAGCAATAGCAATAACAATAGCAATAGTAGCACCGCAGCCAACGCCAGCAGCGGCATTGCGTCTACGTCGGCCGCAGCGGCTGCCGCGGCAGCTGCGGCAGCAGCTTCCTCCAACGGGCATTTAGTATATGTGCCCAACAAACGCGCGCGTCTCGATGCGTAAGTTTCTTCAGAGCTTTTTCGTTGTTTTTACTCACGATTTGTGCCTTTGCAGTACCGAGGATTGGATGTCGACACCAAGTCCAGGCAGCGTGCCAAGCTCTGCTCCGCCGCTGTCGCCGTCGCCCGGTTCACAGAATCATAGTTACAACATGTCCAACGGTTATGCATCGCCCATGTCAGCGGGCAGCTACGATCCATACAGTCCCAATGGCAAAACAGGTGAGTGCAAGAGCGAGATAGAATTATGGGAGCTTTCGCTTGAGCTGATGTAAAGCGCCACCTCGTGTTAATTTGCGTGTTTGCAAGTTGCGCGTATTGACATCTAGATGGCGCTTTCAACAAGTTGATGGCTTAAGCCGTTTTTTTTTATTAAATTTGATGGAATTAACAATAAGGGCAAATTTTCAAAATAATTGATAGTGAATCATTAGGGTATTTAATAATTTGGGTTATCTAGACAAAATGATCCACAATAGTTTGAAATATTTGTAAGTCAATGGCAATGTCCAATATCTTATATATTTATAAATAATTTATAAATATTAAATATATTTAAATATTTTAAGTATTTTTAAGTTTTAATATACTACTTTTCTTGAGTCAAATTGTTGTTTATTATTTTCTTTTTACAAAAATTTGGCATAATAATTCTCCATTTTTCAGTTTTAGTTTTCTAAGATTATGAAGTATTTCTCCAATTTTAAAATTTTCTCACATGCTGCTTTCGATGTTCTTCGATTCATGAAAACATCATAGTTAATATGGGAGTTTAAGAAACACATCAAGTGCTCCGCCATGTAAAAAGATTCCCCATTCAAATTTATGGTAGTCAAAACGCAGTTTATTAACCTGCTTTGTGTCTGCGAATAAATATACTGGGCGAAAATGTTGGGACAAGGAAAACCTTAGCTAAACCAAATAGAGGGATCTAACAGTGAATTAGACACGAACTAAAAATAAACACACACACACACATATATTTATATATATATATATATATATATATATATAAAGAACGCGCCTTTCACCTTTCACGTGCAATCGTGGCCATTTTCAAGGTCGCGCATGGCAGACGCCTAAAAAGAAGCAGAGCGAGGATACCTCCTAGAGGGAGGGACTTTCTGAAATTACCAAAACGCGCCGGCAGACAAACGTAGAGTGTCAGATGTGTGTGTGTGTGTGGTGGGAGGATGGGAGGAAGGGAGGTGGGTCGAGGGTGATTGTGGGAGGGGGTGTCTGGTTTGTTGTTCTGGCTGTTTCAGCCTGCCTGGGTGTCTGACTGACAATGGCAATAAAGTTGAAAGTTGAAGGTCACCAGACAGCGTCGGCGTCGTTTTTTGGCATTGCCGCCAAGTTGAAGGCTAAACAAGCAGACAATAAACTTTGAGGTAGACCCTCCGCCTCATGCCTCTTGCCTCATGCAGTAAGTGTTGCCTGACTTCGAACGCCCCCGCAGACGCATTACGCGCAGCTTCATTTCCAGTTGAGAACTTCCAGTGCTTTCGGGCTTTTCTTTTTCTTGTTTTTTGGCCCGAAATTTATCGATTACTTGGGCGCCTGCGATACGCAAAGGCTCGCCCCTTGCGTTGTGCGTGCGTTTTGAACCCGAAAAGCAAATCGAGAAAGCAGAAGAGAAAAAACTCGTCTCGCTTTCATTCTCGCCGCTTGTGGAGCTGTCTGGCGGTGCGCGGCACAGCCGACGCAGTTCGAGGCAAGGACCAAGCGAACGACCCACAAATGTGAACGAGGAAAAGAGGGAGGGAAAAGGGAAAAGAGGAGCAGCTGTGAAAGGAAAGCGCGTAATGGAATGAAATCATGCCAAGGCTGTATGGCATTTGCTATGGTTTGATTTGAATGCCAGACAAGGACGCCGAGCAGCCCAGACGTGGGCAGTCGAAAAGGCTGAGCCAACTGCTGCAAACGAGGCACTTAAACGGGCCAACGCATAAAATGCCCAAAATTTGCCACTGGGAGCAATGAAAGTGGCAGAGGCGCTCGTCTACAATGCTCTAACCATAGTGGGTATTTCGCATATCCAATACGTAACCCTTAGTGATGGGCAAGAGCCGACGACACAATCAGTCTTTGAGTCAATCAGTTATCAAACTCTATTAGCAAGTGAGAGAATGAATGAATAAAGGATGGACTGACGGACTGCAGGAGTCCGTGACCAACTGTTTGAATGACTATCGATTATTGATTGACTGATTGACCTATTCAATGACTACCAAATGCTCGATCGTCAGATTCACTGATCGTTTGATCCAATGAATGATTACCCATCTGCTTAATTGACTCAGCTAGTGATTGACAACCAGTAGAGATTGACTGATTGACCGACCGACTAACTAACCAAAGGTTAGTGCGCAAAGTTATTATTAGTTATAATCGACTTCTCTTTAAGACCTCTAGTTCCATCTAGCTCCGTTCCTGAACCGATTGAAAATGGAAAATGGGAAATCAGAAGCAGGCCGACGAGCTGACTCGTTTAAGCCCGGACGTCTATCCGTCCGTCTGTGTGTATGAACGCCTCAACCTCTAGGTTCTAAGGACCTAAATTGGTTATATGGATCTGAAATTAGAGTCTTAAAATTTGGAATTTAGTTTAATATACAACTCCCGTTCCCATTCCTCAAGAATCTTATATTGATTGGGATATCAGCTATTCGAAGTGTTCAGGGTTTCTAGTAGTCGAGCACTCTCGACTATGCAAAAGAATATCTGGCTCATATGTATGCAATTGTTTCCCACTAGGAATTAATTTTTTTATTTTCTAAGCAAACTATGCAAAATATGTTTAAAATGTTCAATAGGAATACAAATTGGACTTTCATCTTTCATAATTCAGCATTGAAGCCCTGAGCCTCAATTCCAAAATGTTTACATTTAAAGTTTTTATTTCGATATTTTTTGGTTGTGCAGCTTTTTTAAAAATTCCACGTAAGCTTCGATCTATAGGAACAGACCTCGATTGCATATATGCGATATGATTAAATGATTAAAAACTATATCTCAGATGTGAATGGGGACGACAAGACTAATGTTTGTGTTGATTGCAAAAGACATTTTAGTAATTGTAAAGTTCCCAAGAATCTCTGCTTCTCGAGGGAGCCTGACCTTGTAAAGCCATTGGGAGCTGACGATGTGCCGGACCCGAACGTTGAGAAGTGCCTATTGGTCGGTAAAAAAATTATAGGTAAATTCTCCCTTTCTCAATCATATTCTGCGAAATCCACTCAAATTTGTACGTCTTCCCTTAGGGCTGGCTACGGTTCCTGTATGCTCTGCTACAAGCGACAATAAGTGTGGCGTAGCTATTGGGAAGTCCTTCTTTTTGCAAAGTATGAGTTCCATTTACTGTGATCAGTGTAGGAACGCCTGCAATTGCAATACATGGTCTGGACAGTCATCGGTTATTAAGAGCAGCGGTGAATTTCTTTTATATTTAGGAATTATCCATATGACGACAATGGTTACTACAAAATTTCTGTTTTATTAAAGTCTAATGTCCTGAATCTATATTTCTTTTTGTTATGATTTCTTGAAATTTCTCTAATCGGCAAACGGGAGTCTCTTTTCTTAATATATGTACGTACACATGCTTGTATTTATGTATGTGTGTACACACATGATAGAGTGTGAACCTTGAGTAATATGACATTCTTCAACATTCAAATAAGTGTATTCTGCTGTAACTTGAGTTTAGGTTTACCTATATAATGCATTGAAGTATGTGGATCAATGCAGGCTCGGGGCATCTTATAGTCGCCTGCCCCGACTAGGGGTTCTTTCTTGATTCAATTTAAATGATTTCATTTCATATTTGCAATTTCACTGGCAATTGCTCTTAGTTTGATGCCTGTTCTTTGAAGCTGGAGGAGTTATAGTTTTTTTTTTTTTAACTCGATATACGAACACAATTTAAAATGTAAAATCTCTAGCTTTTATAGGTTTCGGGATCGACGCCTGATACACACATTTAACAACATTTTATTGTATCCTGATTTTCCATTTTTAATGTTTCTTTTCATGCTGTCGCTTAATATTATTATTACATATGTATGTATATAAGGTCTGCCATCTGTAATTGGTTATTTATAAGAGAGGTCAGCTTGAGTGCATTTAATGTGACGTCGTTTGAGCTATTAATCTTACGCTAGGACAGGCTCAAGGCCACAGGGTCACTGTAACGAATAAAATGAGCCCTAGGAGAGATTCGACTGAGCGAACAATGTTTAAAGAAAAGCTAACGTTTTCCAAAGAAAGAGGATAGCAAAGAGGAAAAGTCAAACATGAAATCAAACGGAATCGGCGAATGCTAACTTTATAATGAATGCAAAAACTTTGCAGACACAAGAAGAGCTCAAAGATAAATGAGGTTTGCTTGTGCATTTATTGTCATAGATAATAGTAAATTGTCTTACGTTCACATATTTTGTAAAGATTCTTTCAAGAAATTATTATTGATCGGTAATTATGAGTATTATTATATGGGTATATTAAGCACAATTGAAAAGCACTGCGAAATTTATGATTTATTTCGATATATAAATTATATAAAATTGAGAACTGATAGAAATGCTTTAAGCGAATGAAGACAATACGATAAGATGATAATTGATATTATGAAATACCCTACGAAACGACGACTTGAAATTACAAGTTTACTTTTCTCTAAAATAAAATAAATGAATACTACTATATAATGTATAAAAAATACATATTGTATTAATTATGCAGAGTTGTAGTCCCAAATGTCCCAAATACTTGCTTCAGGGAGTTCTGTTAATGATACCTAAGAGACCTATTAACGTATGTGAGGCGACTTGACTCTGCTGGTATTAGTAGTAGCTTCACTTCACATATACAGTAAGCATTTTAGCGATAATGGAATAACTCTAGTTGTAACTGTCTAATCAGTAAAGAATATAGTCGAAAGCATAAAAGTTTGTATTCACAGGATATAGCCTTATAGATGTCAATATAGATATAGATGTATCTGATCTATTGGGCACCCCGTTTCACATAGGTGTTATTATTTAATTAAGGCCCATTTGCTAAAGGAAGCTTCTTATGTTATGTAACACTTACTTAACTGTTAATTGCATAAGAATCAGACTTTCAGCTTCAGTTAGCTGGCTCAGATTTCAAAAGCTCTACAAATTAGCATGAGAATTGCTTGGCTGCAGGCACTTTCCAGAGAAACCCAATCGACAACAAAGCAACACAAGCAAGTAACAATGTTACACAAATGGGTGTAACCGACTGCAGATACTCTATTCTCATCTTGAGTTTTAGCAATTGCGATCCCTTTAAGCCTATATCATCAAATGTATCAATGTTATGCAACTGTGTTTCTCCCCTTTATTGCTTTATTAAATTCTCGTGAATAATCGAATAGTTTTGCTCGCTCTCTGTCATATTTGACCTAGGCTATACGAAAGTTATATTAATTTGTACAGATCATTATTTACAGCACATACATATTTCTTAACATCTTATATAAGTAGGAGTCCCGAATTTAATTTTCTCGATATGTCCTGTAAGAGTAAAAGAGGCTATTAGTAACTCATATCCCGAGCAGGTCTGTAGTCCTTAAGATCGATCAACCAATTAAATATAGTATAATTTGAAAAAATGCTGTTAGTGGGCGTACCGGGAGAATCTTGACAATTTAAGAGACGAGGTTCTATTTATGCGGACAGCATGGAACAGAGTATGTAAAATCGAAAACCAAAATCGAAATGCTCAACCCTTACGGGGTCCTACCGTCCCATCTCTCTCTCTCCCTTCCCTTCTTCCCGCCCACCCCACGGGACGTTCGATCGATAGGCATCGATTGAGCAATGACTGCAATTAGGTGCGTACCAAATGTCTAGACGGCCAAGCCCCGAAGAAACAGAATCCAGAACCAGAACGCAGCTAGCGAAGCAGCAGAAGAAGCAACGCTAAAGGAGATGCAGAAGGAGAAGGAGAAGTGTACCTTAATCTGTGCAGGACACGCAAAACTAAAGTTAAAAGTTTTTTTTCCTTTTTTTTAATTTACCTTTTTTGCACTCTTCAAGGTTTTGCAGCGATGAATTTCAATTTCAATCATGTGCCTGAAACATGATAACACGCCATGTCCCGTCTCTTTTGCTCTCGTTTGCGCTCTATGGCTGTCTGGCTGGATTTCATATATATGTATATGTATGTATGTATGTAGGAACCGGTTTCATCTTGTTGTTTGTGGCTTGCATTTCCTGATTATGCCTTAGAATTTGCTGCTTGACCAAAAACAAAAAAACAAAAAAACAAAAAAAAACAGCAAAAGAAAAAAAAAAAACGATCTTCTGCTTCTGCTTGCAGAAATTTGTCGCTGCGGTATTGTTGTTGTTATTATTATTATTGTTGTTGTTGTTGTTGTTGTTGTCTGGACTTTTGTTCAAGGTCTCCCGACAGCAGCTGCTTTTTTCATCACTTTTGTTTTGCAACTTCTTTCTTATCTGGTTCTTAGCAGGTACACTTGTCTGCCCATTGTCCAAAATACTTGATCATCATCGACATCATGGCCATCATCGTCATCATCATCGTTTGTGGCTGGCTTTACTGTGTCAAATGGTCTGCAAAAAGGGGTTGTTCGTCCAAAAATAAGAAAAGACCCAGAGGACAGAATGCAAAGTTCCATTGTTTATGTCGGCACATGTTCTCGCTCGCTCTCTTTCTTTCTTTCTCTCTCTCTTCTTTTTTTATATACTTACTCACTCACTCACTCTCTCCTCTTCAAGAAATTTTGTATATAAGCTTTGCGTATATAGCTTGACCTTGATCTTGAAAACAGTCCCGAGCCACATATACAAGTATGTATGTATGTAAGTATGTAAGTAAGTATGTATGTATGTATGTATATATATAAGCCTATGCATTTGTGTATGTGTGTGGACATATGGACTGAACGCGTGCAACACAGTTTTGGTGGTGTGGCTGGCTGCAAGTGGTTTTGTTGAACAACTTATACAGGGTGTTTGCATATTTCTTATTGGAATGATAGTTCGACTTTATAACGCAGATTCAATGAAAAATAGTATTATATTGTCTATATACGTATATTATAAATTGTTATATTCTTATTAATTTTGTTCTTTATTAATTTTGCACCATCACCATAAACATGTAACACGATCCCCATAAACTGTTTAAAAATATACGTACATAATAAATATACAGTGCAGTCAAGTCATATGAAGCGAAAATTAAAGTTTATTGTCAGATTTTAAATAGTTGGGCAAAAGGGCAAAAAAAGGAGTTATATGAATAGAAAGACTGTTGGCTCCAATAAAGCGTTTGTACAGAATTGCATTTAGGATACTTTGAATACTTTTTGAGATAGATTGATATTGCTTGTATATATGATTGCCGCAGCTTTTGATTTGCATAGTAGCTATGCATATGGGCCTCGATCTAATCTGACCTTAGCTGATCTACACAAAGGTAGCATTGCATTCGAATAGTGTATAATAGAATAAAAAATAATATTTTATATAATATATATAATATAAATTGCATTGATGATCCTAAGAATCGCTTTGCTTGGAACACCCTGTTAACCCACTGCGCTTGTAACCCAATTAACTTTCAACTGCAGAAGCAAAACGAATCGACTCAAAAAAACGAAAGAGAAAAAAAAAATGTTAAACTAAACGAAAAAAAAAAAAATGAAAAACTTACCCCGCTCCAGTTCGAAGGGTTAAAAACAAATTTGAAACCCCGGAGCGCAAATCGTTACCTAATATCCCAAGCCAAATGGAACTCTATGCGCGTGTGTGTGTGTGCTGAATACGTGGAAGCATAAATAGGCCAAATGCCATTAGCACACATTCAAAGTTGACGCTGAGGTGGGGTTTGGCTTTCCTGTTTTAAGCGAGCATATCAAGACAAGCACACACACACACATAAGCAGATGCACACATATGTACATATATAAATAAATATAGACGATATATGTATGTATATATATATAGAACAGTAAGTGCAACTGCTTTTGCCTGTGTGAGTGACGTGCAGAGAGAACCCGCACAATTAATTCCTGCAAAAAAGCAGTATATGAAGAGGAAGAAGAAGAAGCGAAATATATATGTATATATGTATGTATACTTATCTGTGTTTGTATGTGGCCGAACCTCAGAAGTTAGTCGAAAATTGTGCAGAGCTTCTGAGTTTGTCCTTGAAATTCATGTGAATTTTTAAATAACATCGTGATGATGTTTTCTGCCGATGATGACGTTCATTTAATGCTCTTTAGAAACCCAATGAAATATGCTCGTGCCACGCCCACAGCCGCAAACAGCATATAGAAGGCATTTTAGACCAAATACGTGAGCTACGTGCCACAAATGGATTTTAGTTGTTTATGCCCCATTCCTGCACACACAGAGGGAGCGACAGAGAGAGAGAGAGAGAGAGAGAGAGAGAGAGAGAGAGAGAGAGAGACAGACATTTACATAAATGTATATATATATATATATGTATGGATATTTATATAAATATATATAGGATATATACGAAATGTTGTGTTGTTGGGGATTTCGTTGACAGTTCAATTTGCATTCGGTTGATTTTGCCGTAATCCTCAGGCCGTACTTACGATGATGGGGATATTTCAAGGGAAAGGCTCAAATATTTCGTGTCCGGCTGATTGGGGAGTTTTCGCACAGCGTTGGTGCCAATCAAACAAGAGGCAACTATACATCAGCAAATACATCATTTACAGTAGTTATCCACAGAACTACAGGCCAAAGGGAGTTAACATGTTCTAAAATACCCAAATACAAATATCAGCAAGGAAAGGCAATGATCATATTCTTGCTTGCTTAATGATAATGACGAATAATAATAATTATAATTAGGTAAAGTAAGTAAAGTATGCATAATGCACCGTTGGTAAGGTTGTCACTCTGAGCTTGTCGAATTTCACTTGGGTTCTCTCCCATCTTTGAATAGGGCCTTGTCCCGCTAAGTAAACCACTGAATGCAGCCGAATTTGGCACAGTTTCGACTGCTATGCGAACATTGTGAATACTAACAAGAATATCTGCAATGACATATGTATGTACATATGTATAAGTGTAAATAAACCATAAATAAAATAAAAAATGTATATTAGCTTTGTTAGTTTGTCTACATTTGCTCGTAGCTATGAAACATCTAAATTATATTTCGAAGGGTTTGCCTCTGCAAATAATATTGTGTGAATGCAGCATTTGGTGCTCAGCCTATATTAGCCTGTCCATGAATAACTCTAGTTATGCAGATAATTGTGTTAGCTCAGATAAACATTGCATTTCCTTTGATTCCATCGCTTCACTTACTTTTCGAATTTGATTATATTCGATATATGTATTCTCTTTTCTTTTTCCTATCTCTCTTTCCTCTCTCTACTCTTGCTCTGTTAATTTGTTGTTGTTTTTAAGATAAATTTGGTTTACATACACACACACACATACACACATACATACATACATATTTATTTATTTTCAGTTGCGCTTTCGCTGTATTTTTTATAGTCAGTTGTCGTCGTCGTTGTTGCTGTTGTCGCTGCTGTTGCAGCTGATATGTATGTTTGTATGTATGTACATTCACAATGTGTTTCTATATATATATGTAAGTGCATAGGTATTTTGCACTTGGCCTTGAATTAATACAGCGAACTTTGGCTTTCTATATGGTGCACAAGTTTATCGTACATCTCTGTAAAAAGATAATTAATTTCCTGTGGGTCGTGGCGGGGCGGTGCGGTGTGAGGAGCAGAGCGGGCGGCCGGGCTGGCGAGTGCGAGCGGAATGTGGCGATAATTGCGAGCGCATTTCAATTGGAGCTGCCTGCAGCACAAACAACAACAGCAACAGCAGTTACTTTCATTTCATCAATACAGTCACACACACACACACACACACACACACACACACAGGGATACACAAATACACTTGTACGCACACAGTCACACGCTCACACACAAATACAGCTACAGTCAGAACACGCGCGATAATTTCCAAAAAATGTGGCAACAACAAAGCAACCGTTTTCAAGGTCACACACACTGTCTCCCAAGCACACTCGCACACTCGCACACACATTCATATAATACACTCTTTATACACACACATTCACGAGCACTCATTTAGCTCCCTCGAGAACGCCAAAACATCAACAGACTTTTGTTGATAATTTTTTTGTACCATTAATTTGTTGCTCTTTTTTTTTTTTTTTTTTGCTTTTTTTTTTGCTGTTTGCGAAATTCACGTAAAAGAGGCATGTGGGGTATATTGAACTATAGAGTGGGCGCGCCCATAGCAAGACATATGGAGCAAGGTATTTATAGAGTGTTTAAGCATATTCCTTGCGTTCCATATATGAGTAGTCCACATTAACTGCTTAGATACATTCTCGAAATCACAAATATTATTAGTATTTGCAAACTAATCTGATAAAAGACAAATTATACTTAAATTATGATAGATCAACGTGTTATATGTCATTTGGCAAACCTCCGTTCGAATTCTCGATTTGATTTACTGAGTTTTCTCTTAATAAGTTTTCAAATGTTTTTGTCCGTCTTTTACTTATTTTATGTGTGTTTTTTAATGATTTATAACCTCCTTAAATATATAAATAATAGACAATATAGACAATAGATAATGAGAATGACTTTAAAGTCTGGAACACAGTGGAATTGGAAGAAGAAATTGACATCTTCGATGCTATTGGATTTGTTGAAGCATACGAAACTTAACATATCCAAATGAAATATAAACAACAAATTGAAAAAATGAATATTAAAAAAACACGTTTCGTAAAATTCAAAATTTGAAAGCTAATAAACAATAAAATTGTATTGAGCGATTTTTTGTCTGATATGTGTGTACATCTATATATATTAATACATATGTATGTATGTACATATGTAAACACAAATTTATTTGACTCGTATGTGTACAATGCACTCACACTCATGTGAACCTGTCATGATATTTATTATTATTAAATCAGGTCAGAGACCCATTAACACATATAAGCACATATAATACAAACTTTTTCGATCAACACACTCGCACAGAGAGACATGCTTGTGCCTCTGCAGCTGTATAGCTTTATCTCTCTCACCCTCTATCCCTGTCACCCTCTATTCCTCTCCTTCTTTCTCGCTGTCTCTCTGTCTCTCTGTCTTTCTGTGACAGTATGTCATTCAATGCGCGCGTCATCAAAAATGGCCGCCCAAAAGCTAAAAGCAAAAAGCTGAAAGCAAAAGCAAAAACGAGTCAAAAAAAAAACAAAAAAAACACTAAAAATAAATCGAAAATATTTTGGTTTTTCGCATTTCTCGCTTTGGCTTTTCATTTGCTTGGCTAATTGCCTAGGTGTGATTTTTGTGATCAATGAATGAGATTATCAGCTGGATCATAAGTAAACAAATGATATATGTACATATCTAATATGACCTAAGCAAAGAGTTGCTGTTACTGTTAACAGTTCTCTTCTTCCCAAAGCTGACGATTTGTAAGAACACTTTATTACACTTGATTGGTATTCTCAGCTATAAAGCCTAAATCTCAATTCAGTTGGATTTTGAATTTGTTTAATTTCGCATTTCATATATATGTATATTTAGAAATGTGCCTATATACATATACATATATGTACATATAAAAGCACTTCGTAATGCCAAATGACTAATAGCTGCAAAAATATTTCAACTAAAAGTCAAGTTAAACAGCGCATATACATACATATGTATGTATGGTTGTATGTATGTATGTATGCATAGACGTATATTTGCATTGCAGTGGCTAAGCCAAATACATAGAAAACGCATACACATACATACATATATGTATATGTATGTATTTGTGTATGTGTTCTTGGTAAACATTCACTGTGTACTTTGTATACTCTCGCTTTCAAATTGAAAAGAATTTAACAGCTCGAAACGTCGACGCTTATCTCAACAAATGGCGCAACCGAGTGCAACGAATATATACCCCTAATATATATGCGATATATAAACGTATATTTATTTAATATATGTGTACATATGTATATATGTATGTATGCACTGCTATAGATGTAGTAAAAGTTTTAGCACAAACTGAAATACAGAAAACAACGTCCATTAATTAAATGAACGGCAAGAAGGTGTCGTTGGCACACACACACACACACACACACACAGAGAGAGAGAGAGAGAGAGAGAGAGCTCGATATTTGATTGATGTTTATGGCACTAGCTATAGATTTAGATAGGTCGCAGCATTGCTGATGATTAATTGCGAAATAATGTGAGGCAATGCACTCGCACAGTAGCGAAACAAAACTCAAATAACCAGAGTTGACATTCGCTAAAACAAACAAGCTGCTGATGGCCGTAACCAAATGCATACACGTACATATCAATGTGTGCATGTATATTGTGACTGTGTGTAGTTGCTTTGTCGCATCAATTAGTTGGGCTTTCAGTTCTGAGAGCGCAGATCAAGATGAAGTAGAGCAAATGTGTATATTGCAAATTTGCATTGTTTTTTTGTTTTGGTTTTTGTTTTTAATAAATGTTTTCATCCTTAATAAATATTAGCCATATAACAAATCTTGTATATATTTATTATAACCACTGCACGAATAAACACAAATTCGAGTGGATTGCAAATACTTTTTCGGGCGATTTGTTGTTTCTTTTTTTTTTTTTGGCTCTTTTTGTGAGTTGAAAACAATGAACCTAAGGCGCAGTTAATTCTGATAATATACATATATACCTAAAAGTAAAAAAAAAAGAAAGAGACAAACGACAGTCGACAGCAACAGCAATAAAAAGCAAACTGCATGTGTACCTAACAGATACGTATAATAATACTTACAGATACAGATACATGCTCAGCCACAGACACTGATGCATAGGTGTTCTACATGCGTATGTACATATGCATGTGTGCATTTTCGAACAAAGCATTTGAAATCACAGCACACGCACACACACGCAGCGCACAGTACACAAAATGTCAGAACAAAGGCACACGAAAAAAGAAATATAAAAAATAAATAAAATAAAATAAAATAAAGAAAAGTCTGAAATGTGAAATGAATAATTTGGCAGAGGCTCAGAGAATGCCAGCAGAAAAAAGTAATTTCATCATATGCACTCGAAATACATATTTAGCACAGATATATGTACATATGAATATATGTACATATATGCTCATGAGAGTCGTAGTGCCAGAGAGTACTAAATGCTGAAAATCCAAACTTGTTCTGAGCAAACAACACAATTTTATATATATATATATTTAATATATTTTTACATTTTTTTTATTATTACAAATTCTGATAGTGATTGAGAAAGAAGAACTAGGAAAACCTTTTTGAAAAATCTATTATTATTAACTAATTTAATCTTGGAGTGTTGAAACTCTTTTATTTATGATTAGATAAATATTGTGCTTAGCAAACGGAAAACTTGTAGTCCAAGTGATTTACATCGTATATATGATGAACATATATAAGTTCGTTTATCAAATAACTTTTGTTTTGAAACATCTTTGACTTTGCCTTATCTATTGTTTTAAAGTTTTTAATTGCAATTTATTTGGTTTATTATTATTTCTATTGCTTTATATATATTATTTACATTTACAGATTTTTACGAACTGAAACTCTACCCATAAATACTCAATTCAAATCTGTGTCCGAGTAATAATTTCGATATTTTATACAATTTTTCAATAACTTGAAATGTGATACGTTCTGTGTTACAGCAAAGAATTGTTTGGTTGCGTCGTAGACTACGCGGCGTATGCGCAATGAGTCATGGGTCGTCATACGCACCAAAGACATCCACTCACACAGATACACTCACTCACACAGACATACACTACGCATTAAACTGTCTGCATGAAATTTCGCACTTGTTAAATGAATGCGTCTACCCAAATGTTATTATTGTTGAACGCGCGTGTGTGTGCGTGTGCGTGTGCGTGTGCGTGTCCGTGTGCGTGTCTATGTTTTTTTTTTTTTTTTTTTTTTTTTTTTTTGCGTAAAAAGTGCGTGGCATGTGCCGGTATTGGCGCCGGCGTCGCTTTATCGCAACTGAAACTCAATGAACCGTAGGGGAAAAAAAAATAATAAAATGTTGATTTCTTAGTTCACGCATTGCTTGAGAAATACCCTGTAAGTTTTGTGCAATAACTAAAACAATGCGATTTAACTAATTTTAGTAAAACTAAAAATCACTGTAACAAAAAAGTATTTAATACAATATGACTTTATAAATGAAATATTTTATATAGAATATTAGGCATAAAGTAAGACGATTCGAAAGTATTCAAGTATAGGTCAATATTTGATATAATATAAAAATATACATTAAAGTTAATAGACAGTGGTCAAAAAAGTTTTGTCCACAGAAATATACTATTATTAAATCTAATTCCACTTTAACAAGAATGTTTTAAGTAGACTTCTTAATTAACCACAAAAATCTCTTATTCTGAATGAAAAATTGAATCGAATACCCATACCATAAATACCCTGTATAAATCTAGCAAATACCTAACCATAATAAACTAAATCAAGAGCAGCAAAATAACAACTAATACAACTGCACACACACACACAACACACACAGAGTGACGTGCACGCGTAAAATAGCAAAGAAAGCAGCGAAAAATGCCATAAATAGTTGTTGGTGCTTCAGTCGCTGCAGTCGTTGACGCCACGCCGCTGCCAACGACGTCGAAGCCGACTGCGAAAAGGGGTACCATGAAAACTGTTGCGGTGGGTCAGGGTGAAATGAAATAGAAATCTATGAATAGTTGTTGCTGTTGCTGTTTGTAGTTTCTATGCGACGAGCAGACGGGCGAGCGAGTGAGCGAGCGAGAGGCGCATAGTGAATAGCCCCGCTACGTTTGTATGAATGAAATGCACAGCGAAATTATAAAAGTCAACCGAAACTGATTAAAGCACATGGAAGAGGGCAATTAAAATGCAACTACAATGCAATTACATGCATTTCAAGCGGAGAATCCGCACGTATTAGATGTGTCTGTACCAAGTGTAGAGATAACTTGTTACTTCAATTGGGCTACGTATCGGTAATTAGCAGACGAGTAGGTAAGTAGAGTACTGCATGTAATCATGTAATCGGCGACACGAAATCAATTGTGGAGCTACTAATTACTTTGACCTGAATTAGAACGAATATCAAATCACGCATACGCAATGTGGACCAATTTAGGCGGTTTGGTCACCCTACAAAAGTCACAGCCATAGCAAGCATCTGCGTCTATATTTACATTCGTTGCTTCGTTCTTCAATGTTTATACATATATTTGTTTGTTCATTGAAATAACTTAATTTTATTTTAGCATTTTCTATGCCTAGCTAATATAGTTCCTTTGTATATAGATTTCGATTTGAGTACAAATTACGTTTTGGGCATCACGTAGACAAGTGCCCGGCTAGCTCAGTCGGTAGAGCATGAGACTCTTAATCTCAGGGTCGTGGGTTCGAGCCCCACGTTGGGCGAGTTATTTTTTTATTATTTATTAAAAATAATTTTTTAAAATTGTAGTATATTTATTATTATTTTAAACTTTACCAAGGTTCAGTAAGGCAATATATAGCTGTATTGCACCATTAAATACATAATTTTTCAGAACTTTATATATACATACGTTATAAAGAATTAAATTTATCTCCAACAATCAATTTTGTAACATTATTATAACAATAATAACCGAAAAGGCAAGAAAAGTGAATTAAATACATTAAAAACATGCAACAGACGGCAAAGTGAAACAAAAAAACTAAAAAATAATAATAACAGCAACAAGATTGACTTCGACACCGACACGTTTGTGCGTTACAAAGAGACGACGCGATGGCGACTGCTAAGTGATGGGGGTGTGCCGGGCAAGCAGGGGGCTTGTGAGCTGCTGTTGGGGGCGTCAAAGCGAAGGCGCGAGAGGCAGTAGACAGCACGTCAACAACAACAACAGCGGCAGAACAATGGCAGAATGAAATCGCCGAAAAAAAGAAAGAAAAAAAAAAACAAAATGGCCGGCGGGCTGCAATTTTTGTTAGTATCGGACGTTTTGTTGAAAATGTATGTCTGGGCAAGACAAGGACGGCTGCAAACAGCGGGTTAAAGCGTGCGGGCGAGGGATAGAGATAGAGACAGCAAGAGAGCATATGTATTTGCGCGTTCGGGCAGCATTTAAATGAAATTAGAATTGAGACTCATGAACGACTCTTGCTGAGAGTGGGTGTATAGGGCTGCATAGGAGCGTCGGAGGGGCAGTTAACTCAATATGTATTTGTATTTATAAAATATTTTCGCTTTCGCATGACACAGAAAGAGACAAACAAATACACATAGATACATGCATACATGCATACAATAGCACACCCAGACAGGCGGATAAGAAAGCACTCAAATGTTGTCTGTCTCACTCCATCTCTTCGTCCCTCTGGCCTGTCTGTCTGCTGTCGTCATTGCCTCTAGCCCTGACCCTAATTTTTGGGTAAATAAACATTTCATTGGGCGCGCTGTTTTTGCTTCTATTGTTTTTTTTTTTCACTTTTGTTCTGGGATTGCGACACCGTTTCATCGACTTTGAGGTATATCTTTTAAGCCCTTATATGGCTAATCGCCTCATTTGTCCGCATCTGTTTTCCCGTCTGCTTGCGGTGTGGTTCTGTATTGTTTAGAATCTTTTGCCTGTTGGAGAAATAAGGTGTCAACGTTCGAAGCTCGATGCTTTACGCTTGAGCAACTTTTGTTTTATTTTATTTATTTATTTATTTATTTATTTATTTTTTTTCCTAAATACCGGACTGACTCTGAAACTAGCACATTGACCCATAAACACAAATACCTGTTATATACTCTGTAATAATATACTTAAATAATTGATGTAGATGTGTAGATTTTAACAAAGATGAACTAAGTTATATAAGGATATATCAAACATTAGCTTTCTAGAAAAATCTGTTGTTATGGAACGCAAGAAAAAATGCGTCCACTGAAATCTGTGAGGATATTCGAATATTCCAATCTTCTACTAATCTCAAGTACATATAATTGTCTGTCTTAGCTGCGAGAACTTATTATACTTTGTTCCCAAAGGGAAAAAAGTATATTGGGTTTGTGCAATGTCCGTCTTGCTGTCCGTCCGTCTGTTCGTCCGTCCGTCTGTCCGTATGAACGCAATATTTTTAGGCGCTATTAGAGCTAGAGACTTGAAATTTTTCATATATGCTCCCGAATTATAAAGTGTAAAAATTTTCCTGATCCGCCCACTAGGGGCGTGGCAAATCGGAAAAGTCTTCCGCCCATAGGCAAGTTATCATAATAGATGATGAGCTAGAGAGTTGCAATTTGGAATGTATACTCAGGGTGACAGCCCAAGTTCAAAAACCTATGGCGGATATATCTACGCCCATTGGGGCGTGGCAAATCGGGAAATACGTATCTTCTACACCGTTGAAGCTAGAACGCTGAAATTTGGCAAGTAAGTTAATGTTATGATTCTAAGCAGATCGATCAAAAAGTTATATGTCTACGCCCATTGGGGGCGTGGCAAATGGGGCTTGAATATTTAGTGATTTTTCAAATTGTGCTATATTTTGAATACTATTGACACTAGAGACTTGCAATTTGGCATGTATACTCGGGTTGACAACCCAAGACCAATAAGCTATGGTAGATATAGCTACGCCCCCAGGGGGCGTGGCAAACCGCAAAAGTTTATATATATAAAATTGGATGGTTGAGTTACTAATGTTCTCCTCTATCGATGACCCAAAAATAATTTTCAGCCTCTTTGGGGGCGTGGCATATCGAAAAATACCCTGTAATTTTCGCATTTTTGGAATGTAAGCAACCAAATTTTGCAGTCATGTTAGCCTCGGCTCTTTCTAAGAACTGGCCAAAAATTATGCGTCTACGCCCACTGGGGGCGTGGAAAATCGGCAAAGAAGTTTGTTGTGGCCAACTGCATAATTCGTGCTTATAATAGCTCAGTAGTAATTGCTAAGATAGCAGAAAGCATTTTAACATAAATATACAAATATTAATGAATTTTAAAAATAAAATTTATAAGTTTTCGATTAATAGACAAAAAGTTTCCAGCGGGACTCGAACCCAGGTCATTTAAAATAACATGTAATCGTTAGCTAAACATAAATAAAGTCACAGCTGATGAGCTCATCAGCTGATCAGCAGCTTGGCGGGAAACAAAACAATGAATACACACTTGGATGTGTATACACTTACAAACAGCTGTTTACACATGCGTACATATGTATATGTATGATTATGAAAAATATTTGGATCACATGTTAGTTTAAAAATTGAGAGTACATTTAATATCATAAATAGAAATACATAGATATGCAGGGTATTCCGCCGTCTTCTACTTGCGACAGTTGCATTCATTATTAGTTTTCTATTTCCGCGCCCAAGTAAGCCAAGTAACCCAAATATTTCTTATCGCTGACATCATTTTTGTTTCCTACTAAAATATCCAAAAAATTTTGGTGTGCTTTGTATTGTCTATGCTAAATTTCAAGTTCAATGTTTCTTTCCATTCTTGCTTTTCTCCTTTTCTCTTTCTCTATTTCGCTATCTTCTCTGTTTTGTCACATGACGCACGAGAATCTGTCAGCTGTTTAGATATTCCATGGCATTTAGTGTTGCGATGTTATTGAACCTGCTGCAATGAGTGACAATTTTTCGACTGTATTTCAGAAATTGAGTTTATTGAATTTTGATGATGCTGTTTGTCAATGCTGATTTATTTGTCTCAATTTCGCATTCGACTTCACTTTGCTTTCAGTTTCTTGTGTGTGTATAACGAGCTGATTTCTTATTGCAAATTGAACATTTTTAACTGGAATTTTTTATCGTCGATCTCCATTCTTCTTCTTCCCCCAAACCCTCCTCCCTTCCTCTCTTCTTGAGCATTTTTGCAGCTGTTCAATATGCGAACTCTAAATGCTTCAATAAACATGCACCTTTTTATCAGCTATATACGTACATTCGCATGTAGATATATGACCCGTACTCTCTGAAAACGGGAATCGTTACAGGACTATTAAAGTGTATCGCGATCTACGTCTGGATTCGATCTAATGAACCATTAAAGCTAATGACGGGAAAGTTCATTTATATCTATATTAGGGAATACCATATCCGATATCCGATCTGAAATATTTGTTCTAGAACTCGTCGATAAAAAATGTGTGATTTCGTCTGGTGTTTTTGAAAGCTTCCAAAAATACATATCGGTATATGAAGTTACAGAATTTTGTCGGTATACACACATATTATACTATATACAATACATTTCTATAAAATATCATATGAAATTCGCGTAAACATGGCTCTCTTTTTCATTCACCTATTTTATTGCTGTCATTCAGTCGTAATGTCGATTGCAAACATTTAAATTGCTAATTTCATATATGTACATACATATATTGTTATTGACCCGGTTCCTGGTTCATTTAGCAGCTAAGCAAAGAATTTGACTCGAACACAAGCACAGTTATCTGCGTAAATGAGGCCATTATCTCAAGGTCGTTCTCAATTAACTTTGAGTTTCGCATGGTGCGATAAATTCTTTTGGTTTGGGGTATACCGAAAATCTGAATAACTTTGAGTCAATGAAGACATTCTATATATGAATGGAAATGTTACGGTGAATTTAATCGCCGGTATCATCAAATAGCAGCAAATCTTATGTTTGATGATATATGTATGAGAAATCAGCGCAGTCATCCCTCAAGCAATAGATCAATCAAAAGATTGATGACTCAGATGTAAATTAACACAATTAAGTTAAATTAATCAGCAGAAATTCAGCATTAAAAATCGAATTAGTTCGTGCAACATGTACCTATACATAACCTTCCAGTATTCTTTACATAAATATATGTATATGTATATACATACATATGTCCAAAATCTGATAATTAAGAGACTTTCTTTTTCATTACACCTTGTATATTTGTTGTAGTAATTCATAAATTCTATATCTATATAAGAGCATTAAAGTTTCGCCCATAATCTATAATCTTGCTCACTTTTGCTCTCCTCTCTCTTTCCATCTATTTTTATATGCGCACTCTATTTGTCTCTCTTATGGCTTTTATGGGTTTCGGTTAGCTTTGTGCGTGGGGCACCCGAAATTATACGCAAAACGGCAAATTAGGGTATAATAGTTTTCTCAATATATATGTTACAAGCAGATCCGTGTCGACGGAGAGTGGAGCAGAGTCGAGTTAGTTCTATAGTTCGTCTGTACATATAAACATGAAAGAGCTAAACACTATTGGACTATATGCAGTTATAAAATTATACCTTCTAGGTTGGTTCTAGATTCCAAAATTTGAGTTTGGATTATTCTCTTATCTTATCTTAACAATTTTCATTATTATAATATTTTGTTTACCAGATCCAAAATTTGTGAAAATTTCCAAATTAAAGACAACTTGCAAATATAACCAATATGTCAATCAATACATATTAAATAAAGCTCAAAGTTTCATTAAAACGATTCTGTTAATTTATTTATTTTGGTAATTTTCTTCTGCTTATCGGACGGAGCTCAGGGGATCTCCAAGTCGGGCACGCCCGACTGACGGTTGTTTACTTGTATTCTATACGTTTGTGTGTCTTTCTTTTCGCTTTCGTTTTTGAAAGTAACCTTGATAAACTATTTTATCTGTCAGTGAAATGGGGCCAATGGCAACAGCAACAGCAACAGCAACAGCAGCAGCAGCAACAGCAACGAATCTATCCCGCTCTTCTTTGGGTTAGTGTGCCAATTAACGAGTTCTTCGAGACTTCTGCTCGACTCTATTTGATTCTGTTCTGGGCTCTTTTATTTGATTCTCGTTGGCTTACAGATTAGTTCCGAACACGTAAACAAATTATCTATGCAAATAAAAACAAGTAAGAAGGCTCTAGTCGAGACGGATCGACTACGAGATACCCTGAACCCAAAAAAGGTGATACTCTTCTTCTTTACGCACGTATAGGCTCGCGCTCTGCTAACAGCGCAGTTGCTGCCGCAGCTGGGGGGTGGGTTGGGCTATACTTTGAACGCTTATAACTCCATTTCTAGACGGATGGATCTTAATGAAATTTTCAGAGTAGATTAAGAGTGTCTAAATGTAACTATGTGCTGAGTATTTGATTTGCGTTTTTTGCAAATTGGGGGCGAAGGGGGCGTGGCATCCAAAAATCTAGAAATTACATAATCTGCGTATTCATAATATCAATCTAAATATACAAATTTGAAGTCTTTCGCTAAAACGGTGTAGAAGTTATGCTCAAAAAACGTAAAAAATGGAAACGAATTTTCGATTTTTTATCGATAATTTGGAAATGGGATGAGTTATCAAAAAAACAAAATAAACTCGTACTGCGTAGCTAACATACAAGTGTTCATGTGAAATATCAGCTCTCTAGCTTTTGTAGTTTCCGAAATCTCGACGTTCATACGGACGGACGGACGGACGGACGGACAGACGGACAGGGCTCAATCAACTTATTTTTTGATGCTGATCAAGAATATATATACTTTATGGGGTGTGCGACGTCTCCTTCTGCTTGTTACATACATTTTCACAATACCATTATACCCTGAATTCCCATTTTCAATGGGTTCAGTGTATAATAGTGCACAGTGCGTCGCAGAAACAATTCTGTAAACCTTGTTGTGGGCGTGGTTAAAAGTGAGCGAGAGGGAGAGAGAGAGAGAGCGTATGTATCTATCTATATCTGTATAAATAATGCGAATTTTGTATGCAGTTGATATTGACGCAGAGCATGGCTGAAAACAATTCAAGGGACAGCGTCATATCTGGCTTTATGTAAGCGCCTGTCGGGTGCTGGGTAGGGATGGGAGAGGGGGCTGCTGAAACGAGGGGCTGCGGGTGTCAGCAATGTCGAACAAAACAATTAAAACTGCTATGCGCGAAGCTCTGGGCAGCATATATAAATATATATATTTGTATACATATACAGATGTTTATAGATGTGTGGGCGAATGCGGGTGGTAAATCGAATGACGTTGTTGACATTGTTAGCTGTGACCCAGAAAGTGTGTGTAGTGTAATGAATAATTGTGCGAGGCAAAGGGGCAAAGTGCCTCAGGGATTGTGCTGTGGCCCAATGTTTGCAAACAATGAAACCATATTAAGCTCGACTATTAATGGATATGTGTGCTGGATGAGAGTTATATGTAAGCTAATATTAGAAGGTTTACAAAATATTCCTTTATCTGCGAAACAGCATTAGTAACAATACTTTCCTAGGATGACTGACGGTAAGAATCGCTCTCATCCATATTTACTTCATCAATATGACTTCGGAGATGACCAAGATATTTTAAGAACATATAACATATATTGAGAAGCAGAAATATCTGCAAGGAACAATCATAGGAATAATGGCACTGAATATGTCAACAAAGGTTTTGGCTAACATCCCAAGGAATTTGGTATTAAAGACAGATTACTGAACCGTACACTCCATAGTAAAATGGTGTGCTCGAAAATATTGAATCGCCAACGATATCTTTGGATGGCATAACATCGCCTGACTGCTTACAGGGTATAGAGCAGTTGAAAAACACTTGAGAGAGTTCCAAAAACTTTACTGAGTAGCAGGGATGTTATATTATGGGGACTGTCACGCCTCCGTCTGATTTCCATTTCCCATTTTTAATGAGTTCGGCGTATGATAAAAAATACGAAATAATTAGTAATAAAATGCTCGAAGAAATCGTCATCTGAGATTGCAATACATACACATATACAATGGAAGTGCATTCAAATGGCAATAAATCTAAATTAACCAAAGTGACCGTAAATAAAATATGGAAAAACAAAATTTAACCGATCTACCAGACTGGCAAATTACCCAGTAAAAAGTCACCAAGTCGCCATGGCGATATGAAATGAAATACAATAAAAGCTAAATTCACAAATGAAAAGTAAAATACACAAATGCAAATTAAAATGTAAGTGCAAAAAAAAAAAAAAAAAGCAAACATGTCAATATGTGCGGCAGCGAGAAGAAGCGTGCAAGAGCGAGAGTGAGTGAGAAACCGAGTGCGAATGGGAGAGAGTGTAGTATGGAGAATGGGGGCAGGAGGTGGTTAGCTGTTAACCTTGAGCCGTCGACTGATTACAAAATTGCACCGATAACTGCCACTGACCCCAGAGTGAATAAAGCAAATAACTGAGAACTGAGCGAGGGAGAGGCAGTAGGAACGGGTTGGGCGAGCAACTGCCTCTGATAAGTCATCGCCGCGAAACGTCATCGATCCGTTTCCTGTCCGATCCCCCCTGCTGCGCCTGCTCTCAGTGGTTGATGCTGCGGCTCAGCTGACAGCAGAGAGAAACTTCTCTAAATTGTTTTCTCAAGTTTTCCATATGGATGCTTTGTTGTGGGAAGTGAGCCAACCAATGGGTATAAATATGTAACACGAAAACTTCAAATCATCCATAGCTGTGACTTTTCACTTAGATTACATATAGATATATAGATTACTGTTTTATAAGACTTTCAATTCGGTGTAAATAATTTGGAAATTGGGAAAATATAAATTAAAAATTAAGTTTGTTTCGGTCTTAAAAATGGAAAGATTTCAGAAATAACCCTGGAACAATCAAGATGAACTCCTCCTAAACCTTGGCAAGGAATATTCGACTTGTGTCAGCTTATAGTTAATATTATTTATTTTCTCACAGCTACCGATCTGAGGATGAGAGGTAAACTTGAAAATGCCGAGCTCCCACTTCGATATTGCTATTTATTTTTTGATTACTATAATTATTACATAATGCACTACTATACCATTCCAAATGTTTGTATACACATACAGTTTGATTGCAATTAAATCTGTAACACCTTGCTGTCTGGAAGTCTGCTGATTCTTGACTTGTAGCATAGCAATAAGGGAGACGTTCCGTAAGTCCCAAGTAAGAAATACAAACGCTTCGTATAGATTTTTTACTGCGAAGATGCATTAGTATGTGAATATACGGATATACATATATATATATCGAGTCTCTATACAAACCCTTTTCTTCTTTATATTAATAATAGGAAAATCTTCTTTAGTTGTACATAATATATTTGCATATATATGCATATACATATAGAATATTTCTTGTATTCTCCGTTTGTTTATTGGGTTAACTTGGGTGAATAAAAATCTTCTCGTTGTTATCTAACGTGTTCCATTGCCCTGGATACCAAAATACGAACAGAACTAGCCCAAAGGGAAGCTAGATCATGCCTGCGAAAGAGCGAAATGTTATGGGTTTTCTCTATATATACAATGAGATCAAAATATACCCTGCAATCTGGCCAACTGCTCGGTAGTCATGACGATGGGCATCATATGCTCCGAGTAGTTGTTCAGCACCAACTTTGGATCAGCAATGGGTCCCATATAGCATTTGCGCATTTTCAGATATTGGACCCAGACGTTTAAAGATTGCTCTTGTCCACCCACACTGCGCAATTGGCGATTTATGTCGATCTGTCCGTCGTTGAGAAAGACCTGTCGAGTCAAATGAATATGTCGGTTGGTTATATATATATTCTTTTGCTGTTGGTCCTGAACACGTTGAGCCAAACCCTGAATCTGTTGATCCTGTAGCACAGTACGCATGAAATTCTCACTGATCAAATGCAAATTGCAGTCCCGTAGATCTCGCATCGACTGCTCTAGGCCTCCATTCTTCTCACGCAGCGCCTGCAGCTGAGCATCCAATTGCTTCTTATCCATTTCGTACAGCTTGAGCGTCTTCTCCCATTCCTCGTTCAGGGAGCGCATGTCCGAGCTGCGCTCTTTCGAAGCGATTTTCGCACTCAGATAGCGCTCCGACAACTCCGTAAACTTGGACAGCGCGTAGATGCAAGCGAAGATCCAGAAGAAATGCAAATATGCATCAATGGAGCTGCTCTTGCAGGTGTCTGAAAACAGATCCTGCAGTTCCTCATCTAAAGTATTATTCGTATCCATTTTATAGTTCATTGGTGTGTCACGTGTCAAAGTCAGTTGTTGTTTAGAAGTTAGAGATTATAAACTTTCGGCAGGGCTGCTTTGATTTCAGGTTTGCTTTTTTCTGTTTTCTATCGAACTTACCTATCGGCTCGGGTTCCTCCCTGTCCGTCAGAATCTGAGAGTAGTAAAAGATGGTCCATATTAAGAGAGCCAGGCCCAAGCAAATTAACCCATTTGCAAAGCCTTGCATCTCTAGAATGGTTTTTGCTCTGCTTTGTTCAGTTGTAAAAATTATTGTTGGAATTTATTTTCGTATATTGGAGCTATTGGAATTATGTAACTTTTGGAATTTTGTCCAGAGTCCTCTTGGCAAAGCCCACTTAAAGGGGACTAGGCACTTAAAGGGAGCAAAAACAAAACAATTTAAAAGAGAAATCGGAACAAATGTTGTATAATGATAAAGAAATAAAATAAAGGATACATACGTATAAGTCGGGGCTTGTTACGATTCTGTAGACGTAAAATCAAATTTATTTCAACTATTTTTGTGAACATATTCATTTGCATGTATGTACATATATACCAAGTATTTTCCAACACTAAAAATTATATACATGATTCTTATAGGCGCGAAAAATTGGAAATATATTGGAATATCTTGCCGCAAAAATACTCTAGAGACGGAAGCGATGATTTTTTGAATAATCGCTTATGGTTTCAATTCATCGCAACTTATTTTGCGATGCAATTATATCGCCAATGGTAGCAAAATAATCGATTACTTTACACTGCTAGAATTGGATTTGAAAGCGAAGTGTGTAAATCGAAAATATATACTTTTATATAGAAACATCCTGTTTCTTTTTAGACTCTGCTCCCTAAAAGGGAAAGAGTCTATTGGGTTTGTGCAATGTCCGTCTTGCTGTCCGTCCGTCTGTCCGTAGAGCTAGAGACTTGAAATTTGGAACATATACTCCTATATGCTCCCGAATTATAAAGTGTAAGATTTTTCCCGATCCGCCCACTAGGGACGTGGCAAATCTGAAAACTCTTCCGCCCATAGGCCAGAAATCATACTAGATGATAAGCTAGAGAGTTGCAATTTGGAATGTATACTCGCGGTGACAACCCAAGCTCAAAAAGCTATGCCATTGGGGGCGTGGCAAATCGGGAAAAACGTATCTTCTACACCGTTAATGCTAGAAAGCTGAAATTTGGCTAATGTTATGATTCTATGAAGATCGATCAAAAAGTTTGTATTGGTATTGGGGTATAGTATTGGGGGCGTGGCAAATCGACAAAGAAGTTTTTTTGTGGCCAACTGCGTAATACATGCTTATAATAGCTCAGTAGTAATCGCTAAGATAGCAGAAAGCATTTTAACATAAATATACAAATATTAATGAATTTAAAAAATAAAATTTATAAGTTTTCGATTAATAGACAAAAAGTTTCCAGCGGGACTCGAACCCAGGTCATTTAAAATACTATGTAATCGTTAGCTAAACATAAATAAAGTCACAGCTGATGAGCTCATCAGCTGATCAGCAGCTTGGCGGGAAACAAAACAATGTATACACACTTGGATGTGTAACAGCTGTTTACACATGCATACATTTATGCATGCATAGAAAAATTGCTTGCCACGCAGCGTGGCAAATCGGAAAAGCACAATTCATATGCGTATGTTTATAAATATCTTATCAATTGGCGCTATCAACAAACATTTTATTATAAATATTATAATATAAAAAACACGAATATAAAAAAAATTAAAAAATAAAAATGTTTGGAAACAAAGTTCATTGCGGGATTTGAACCCACGCACTTCCTTCACCTGGATAACATTAACTAAAACTTAATAGGCCACTGCTAGAGCGCCTTTTGACAAAACTAAAGTAACGATCGAAAAATTCAAAATTCAATTGCCGAAATACTATTTCTGTCATTAAATGTTTCTTAAATAAATACATAAACGGCACCTACAGGAACATCTCTGAACTATCAGCTATGCATGAACTTTAAATTATATTTCTAATACCCATTTCTCAATAACATCTTAAGAAATTTTCTTCCCACTCTATATATTTGTATTAGTTGGGCTAATTAAAGGCTTGTCGTGCTAATTCACTTCCATTTTGTAAAGTACAACCCACGCACATAAACCTCTCAGACAGACATCTTCAACATTCTTTGCAAGTTTGGCTTTGGCATGTCTGGCAGTTAGATAATAATAATATTTAAATACTCCAGTGTTCGGTACTCAAAGACTTAAAAACGAAACGCGTTCTGTTATATGACTATCCGTCATACAATTTCGTGATTCGCAAACAAATTAATTCACAAATTAAGTTTTTGCACATTTGATTCACTTATTGAGAGAGCAACCAAATATTTGATATTTGGTCAAACAAATGTGCCGATATAAATATATTTTGTATACGATATAAATATATCGATATATTGATATATGATATATTGGTATATGAAATTATTTAAATACTGTGCGACTAAAGCGAATAAAGTTTTCTATATCTTATAATTTATTCCTTATTTGTAAATATAAATATGTACATATATAATATTTTAATAACAAATATAAATACGACTCTTTTTCGTGTGATTTACAAACACATTTTTATTAGTTTCGAGTATATTTTGAGTATGTGAATAAAGCATAGGCGATATTGTCAAATTATAGGGTATAATTAGCAAACATGTCCCAAGCCAGTTAGAATGTGACTAATGAGCCAAAAAGAATATGAAAACAAAACACTTGTCTAAACTTCCAGTAGGATGAGTTTGTACTTGAAGTTGTGATATATTTCAGCAAACGAGTCGACAGCTCCGCCTCCAGCACCACTTGCACCACATTAGTCTCTCAGTCTATGTATACAATATATTACTATGTTATTGTACAGATCAATTTGATTAATATTTTGTGGCTTTATAATTGCATTTGATTATGAAAAGGTTTTGTTTTAGACCCATTTAGGGGATGTGTCTGTGTGGTTTTCCAGCGCTTTGTTGATTTAATTAGGTAAAAACTTTGCGGCGCACAAAAACGCCAAAATGAGTAATAATCCCGTCGAGGAGTCGTTCGTTGAACTGGCGGGTACAACTAAATGAGTGTGAATCTAAATACATTTGTATATTCACATGCGCACTCACACATACACCCACCAACAGTCGTGCAGGTTCTGCCTGACTGACAATTCCCAACTGTCATATACCTATACAGATTTGAATATAAATGCATGTATACACATATATCTGGTATATACTTGCGTATCTAAGATATTTTGCTTATATACATGTAGATGCAAATTTGAAAGCTCTAACTGGGGTGGGACAAGGAGCTACCTACCCTGAACACAGTCCGACCAATGTTTTTAAATATATATACTCATATATAAGCTATACATTTATATCTGCTTCCTTAAATCTTTTAAAGCGGATCGATAAACTAATTTGTTTTAATTTTCTTTAACTTGTACTTTATATACGTCTTGATTCACAATGCATTGCCAATTATATTTGTATGTCCCGAACCTCTCGAAAATGGGAAATCAGGGTAATGGTTTTGGTGAATGTATGTATGTAAACTCACAAACTATACCAGCTAGAGATTTCATTTTTTGTGAGGTTCGTCAATTGTACGCGTAGTACGAGTTTCAGAATTCGATTACTATTCCTTTTTCAAAGTTATCGATTAGACTCGTTTATCGAGAATTATTAAAAATATTATATCTCATTCATCTTTAGATATTTAATACAATTTTGATTGTTGTTAGATTTTGCATTCCGGCTCTAACATGTGTAATGTTTTTAACTTGTGTATTGGTCTTGGGGATCTATAACTTTCGTGGTATTCAAGTTGGAGCTTAAATTGACTTTATATAAAATATATGAAGTACATTTATTTTTATGTGATTATTTGCTTTAACGAACACATAAATAAATTGCAGTCGAGCTGAAACTTCGACGTGAACAGCTGCTTAAATATTTGCGATATTTAAAAATAATTTACATGCATCGCCGCAGCAGTCGAAGGGAGTGGCAAATGGCAAATGGCAAGTGGGTAGCGTTGGTGGATGGTGGGCGTGGCTCGTGGTTGATGCCACATAGATTGCGTGTGGCATGTGCAGGCAAGTGCGTTGCTATTTCAGTTGCCCTTGCCCCTGGCCACCCAGAACCTCCTCGCCACCCATCCTTCCTTGGGCAAGTGAAATTGCGTCGCCATTTTGACCAGCAAAGCAAAAAGGGCCTTGAGCCAAAAGGGCAAATGGGGGGAGGGAGAGAGAGGCAGAGATGTAAGGGCACAGCGCGTGTCCCAACAGCAGATCCTGTAATCCATGCCAGCCCCAACAGGGCTCAACTGTCAAAGGATGTGCAAACACACGGGTTGGCTGTCTGCAGCAAATGCACTTAAAATGAAAGCTGCAACAAGTGGCTGAGGTATCCCAGGTGACAAGTAGGTGTGCTCAGCTGTGCTATCGACAACAGTGTTTGGGGGCGTGGCAGTCACAGTTTGCACTATAAAATCAGACCGAGCAAGCACTTTATTATGCTTACCACATGGATATCCAGAAGGAATCATGAGAATAAGAGGATAATGATATCATTGGATTAGTAAGCTATATTGAGAATTTGCTTAAAACCTTTATAAATAATTTATTCAATTTCGTAAACGAACACAAAATTATATAATCCTCTATTAGTTGAATAAAAAATGTTATAGTTGTTTATATAGTTATATATATATATATATAGTTTTCCCATTCTTCAAAATTACATATATAGTAATAAAAAATAATAAAATACAAATTAGATCAATTTTTGTAAATCGAACATAGAAATTTTTCCCCTATAAATAAAAAATTTTCTACATGATGAGAATTCTTCTCATTCTAAATAATATTTACAGGGTATGTATGCAAAGTGCAGTCAATGATGTCATTTTGCTGTCGACAATAGTTGATTGTGATCAATGCATAATCCACTTAGCCATTCGCAATCGTCACATGAATAGAAGAATGTCACGCAACTTAGAATAAATAAATTCGTTCACATGTCTAAATCAAGAGAACGACAATATATACCTATGTATATTAGGTTGGCTTACTTTAATAAAGTTCCAGACAGTTAAATATCAGGACATTAACAGAGCATTATTTGTCTGACGTCTGCCAAGCGTCTGGCAAATGAACAAATAAACCAAAATACACTGCATGCCCGACTAGGAGATACCCTGAACTAAATTTACTCAGCTCAGTTATTCCAGGGATATTTGTAGATACTTTATGGGGTCTGTCACAGCCACAGCCTCTGCTCCTGCTTCTGTTCCTGTTCTTACCGTTCAACAAAACCGCATATATCCCGATATCCCAGTGCAGGGTATACAAAAACGATGAAGACTGTTGCAGTAGAGAGCCTCCGACTCATTCACGGTTCAAAAACAGTTGTTGGGAAAATGTCTCGGAACTGAGTGTGGAGTAACTTAACTGAATACTTATGCTTCCGATAACATCAATATGCTAATGAATTCCCTGAAACCCCCTTTCCTACTCGTTTTGTCGGCGCCCCTGTCCAGAACATTGTATACTTAGCTATGTGGCTGAATGGATATTATTATTATTATGTTATTCTCTGCCTTTTTTTATGGACAGTTCCTCAAGTGTCGTCTCGTTGAGTGTAGCAATTTTCAATTTGAATTTTTGCATTTTGCATTTAACGCGTTGACATGAGAAATGTGCCTAAGTAATAAAGTCTTCAGAGAGAGAGCGAAAGAGAGTGAGGGAGTGAAGAAGTGAGGGGGGGGGGGGAGGGTAGAGTGGGAAAAAGAGATAGGGAGAGAGAGAGAGCGAGAGAAACGTTTATGATAAATAAATAAATATATATTTATAGTATATATTTAATATATCTTCAAATAACGCTTAACTAATCACATTCCGTATCTTTATTCCTTGCAGGTGAGTTACCGATATGATCTGTTGCCTCTCAGTAAGTAAATATATATATATAAATATAGATATAATATGTATGGATCATAAGATAGTTTAAGTTAGGCTTCGTGTTGAGAGTCGACCAACCTAATGCGACTCTGCACTCGTCTGCGGTTCATTAGTCTGACTGCAGCAATCAGAAGGCAGCCATAAAAAGACATGAAAATAAATTGCGCTGATAAAAAGCAATTGAAATGTCAATATGCAATAAAAAAAATAAAAACGAAACTGAAGCTCAAGCTGATGCAGAAGCGGGGTGACAAAGGCAGGCCAAGACGGCAATATGAAATTTATTTAAGTGACAAATGCACGCACATAAAAATTGGAAATTGAAATAACCGAAACAAAATGAAACGAAATGAGTCGAAGCGACAAACAAAGTTTCCTAACTGACGGTCAATTGCAGTTGACCCCCCCAACTACGTTGAGCTCTCCCGCCATTAACCGTCTCTTCCCTCGCCCATTCTAAAATATTTCAGTGATAAGCAATAAAAATAAAGCAAACAAATGCATTTCCAGTTGTCGCTGTCAATGACAAAAGCCCAATTATGTAGTATATAATGCTAATGGAAAATGTTGGGAAAACTCTAAAGTTAATTTTAATGAAAATCTGTGCAGCAGACTTGACACTTTGCATTCTAGTGTTCAGATCAGCATAGATATAAGACTATATATAATACTATATTGGGATTTATTATTATTATGAATCAAGTAATTCTATCTAATATGACAGCACAATCGATAATTATCGATATTTCTGCATTTGATTTATGTATTAACCTGTCTAAATATCAATCTGCGATACCCCAAATTGCCTTTCTTACTGCACTAAAGGATCTTTCAAATAGGTCTAAGTTGAGCTTGTTATGTAGAGAGACTGACACAGAGTCTCTCAATTTGATGGATTTAAACTGCTTTGCATTTACCGTAGCAACTGCAGCCCTTAATTATTCCTGCATAATGAAAGTATTTCCATGAAATGGCTTGAATAGTTATCATAATGCAAAATGCTGTTATTAGCGCTTGGACAACTTCTCCTTGTTGTTGCTGTTGCTGTTGTGGTCGTCGTTGTCATTTCTTGTTTTGTTCATGTTCATGTTCTCTGCCCACAATCGGTGGCAGTCCCACATTTAAGAGCCTTCCTCCCGCCCTGCTGCCCACTTTCTTAAGCGCTTAGTCTCTTACTGCTCGACGGTCGCAGCCTGCCTCAACTGCAAATGCCGCGCGCGCCACTGAACGACATTAAACCTGACTTTGCCATTGCAATGGCAAATGCCTTGTGCCTCTCGCTCGCACGCACTGTGACTCGCGTCTATCAAAACCTATCCGAACAAGGCGAACCGGGCAAAAGAAAATACAACAAATTATGATTTTTATGTGCATGGGCTCAATGCATCTATGAGCGAGAGAGACAGAGACAGCGACAGAGAGAGCGAGCGCCCATGGATAACACAACAAAGACACTGTCAATGCGACGCCAGCAGAGCAGCAGAGCAGCAGAGCACCAGAGCAGCAGCGTAGCAGCAAAACAGCAGCGAAGCTGACTGCATTGTCGGTCGCTCGTTCAGTAGATTTCTGTGTCTTCGCATAAATTTAGCAGCTTGTATGACAGGCGGCGCAGACAAGTTTTCTGTTATTTTTCTAGCAGGCTATGTTAGTGTGTGCACTTGTGTGTGTGAGTGTGTTGGCAGCGACAGCGGCAGAGACTGCAACAGCGACAAGAGCTACGACTGCGACTATGTCTGCTACTTTGTTTTTTGCTATTTGCCATCAGCGAACTACCCCAACAAATGGTAGCCGTGACGCCCAACACGCCCTAGCAAGCACACACACACACACAGTCACCCACTCAACCTCTCACAAACACACACACACATACACTCGCAGTTGCATTCACACCCAAATTGCTCCAGTGTACTACTGAACGTTTGGCAGTCGGCCAAAGCAGTGGAGTCTCACACACACACACACACACACACATATGCATGTCCAGCCAGACTCACCCAGAGAGTTATATTATGTGCACAGAGATAGAAAGAGAAAGAGAGTGAGTGAGTGAGAGAGGGTGTGGGAGTGAGAAAGAAAGAGCTGTCTCCCCATCTTCCTTCCCCACCCCCATCCACACCGCAATTCATACTCAGCTGTCATTGTTGATATTTTGTGTTTTCATCTTGAACTTTTGTGGTTCAATGTGTCTAGCCAACCCCCAAAATAAAATGCTGGCAAACGCCAAGCGCCAAATTCACCACAGACAGCAGAGCATTTCCCCAAGCTGCAGCTCACACGCTCGCTTGCAGTCGCGCGCTCTCTGCCTCTGCTGCCCTTGCTGTTAGCCGGCTTTTTTCTATGCGTATGCGTAGACGCTTTCGCTCTCGGGGCTGTCGCTCTCTCTCTCTCTCTCTCTCTCTCTCTGGGCTGTTGCTCTCTCTCTCTCTCTCTCTTTTGCTTCGTCTCTCTGTCTGGCTGCCGCTGTTCTTATTGTCGATGCTTGCAGCGCTCTATTGCATTCTACACTTGAACTTGCCCAGCGTTAACTCAACACACTCACACAGATGCAGAGACACACTCACACAGACAGACTGTGTCTGACTGTCTACAATTATCTGCTGCTCCCCCTTACAGCTCCCTTTCGATGTGGCCTATTCTATCGGTATCTCTGTATCTCTGTTTGTTTGCCTCTGCGCTTACTTTTTAACCACATTGTATTTGAAATGTGCAATTTCATACATATGTCGGCGTTGACGTCGCTGTCGCCGTCGCCGTCGTCTTCGTCGTCGTCGTCGTCGTCGTCGGTTCGTCGTCGTCGCCTCCGCTGCCGTTGCGCTATGTAGACGACTTTAGTTGAATTTTCCCAATGCAATGCATTGTTGTTATTATTTTTGTTGTTCAGTGTTTGCTCTGTAGATCTTTGCCTTTCATCAATTACGTCTCAGCACGTCGTCGCTTTATACACGTACTTCTATAGATACAGATACTGGCACTCGAATTCGTTTTCATGTTTGTTTTCTCGTATTAGTATTCGTATTCGTATTCGTATTCGAATTCGTTCTGCTATTTATTTCAAGGCAAAGCTCGTACTTGAATTTATAGATTTCGATTTGACCGATAGTTGCATATTATATCTATTTCACTTAGCTTGTACTTTATCATACAGTATCAGTTTATTAGTAATAGTTTCCATTATTCATCCCCAGCTGAGAAAATATATAGTTTTCTTTGCAGTTTCAAATTCATTTTGTAAATATTGTTATCAAGTCCAATTTTGAGAAATGTCGTCTTTAATCGGCTAGTAAATATATGAATTATGGAATCTATATATGGTTAAGAATAGTTCTGAGAGCCATAGAGAGCCATAGAGAGCCATAGAGTTCATAGAGCCATAAAATACTAACAAAGGTTAAAGGAAATTAAAAAAAATTATATAAATTAACATTTTCAAAGTGCGCAAGAAATAATACTGTTTGGAAATTTTATTTTTTATTTGTTGAATTATCTTTACCTTATCTTCAGATTGGCAAATATATTTTAAGTTTCGAATTTGTACAACATTTTAAAACTACTTTTGAACCTTATAAGTCGTTAATTTTTTCTCGAGATTTATCTCACATAAATAAATATCCAACAAAGTTCTTCAACTTCTCTCTAAATAGGAAAACAAATTAACACTAAATTTCCTTAGCGCTCACTTGCTTGTTTACAAGTTTCCATTTCCATTCATTTTCATTCACAGTATGTAAATAGTTATCTACATACACATACATACAAACATACATATACACACACACATATACATATGTAAGTGCATTTGTACTAGAAAATTCCAACGTCTCCGCTGCACAGAGCAACTTCCCAACTTCGGATTTGCCCTTGTCTCTAGCGGCTGTCAGCGTCTGGCAATGTTAGTAATAATCGTTTTTGTGCCACTGTGCGAACACAAATCGAATACGTACGTGTGAATTTGCACTTGTGCACCCGACGACGACGCCGCCATACAGCAGCAGCAGCAGAGCCAACCAACACACACACATTCACACACATGAAAAATCAACGAAAATAAAAAGAAAACAGAAAACATAAACTAAAAGGAGGCATATATAAAGGAAAGCGATGATGGCACTCGCACGCACACAAGCGCAGACACGGCTCATTGTTACAGTGTGGGTGTGCACGTTACAGTGGGGAAAAGAGAGCGACCTGTGTGTGTGTGAGTGAGCGTCTATTTGTGGCTGTATGCGTACGTGCCGGAGAGGCAACGCAAAGAGAAGAGTGTGATTGCATCGGCATTTTCATTCAAGCCACTCGCTACTGTGTTGCGTGTGTGAAAGAGAGTAAAATATTTATGCGTATGAGTGCGCTGCGCTTCACATTTAACTTTAGCGATGATTCCGTTTTCGACTTTTAGTGAGCGAACGTTTGCGTTTGGTCTGGCGTTGGTGTGGGTTGCTGCCGTCGCGACGTCGTGGCTTGTGCGCTCACTCTCGCTCTCCCTCTCGCAGTGGCGGTGGTGGGTTTCGTGGTGAGTTTTGCCGCACTTCATCATTTCCAATTTAACAGAGCAATAACATTTAGTATTTGTTTGGACTTTACATTTAGTATTTGTTTGGACTTTGTCGTTAACGGTTCGTTCTCCCGTTCGATCGTTCGTTCGTTGTGTTTTTTTGCGGTTTGATTTTGAATAAAAAATAAAAATGTATAAAATAATTGTTTAAATAAAAATATTATTAATGAAACATAACGGTTGAACCGAAACTCTTGTTTGTCACTCGCGTAATAAAACAAATTTATGCTATAGAAAACAAAACAAAAAAAATACAAATTGTTAAACACAAGTGCAATTGAAATAAAATATATTTATGTACAACAAAGTGCAAATGCATTGTAGCTGAAAAAAAAAAAACAGTCTGAAGTGCAACAGTTTTATATAGCTCTATATATATATTTATATATATGTATGTATATGAAAATCTGCCTCTAATCGCCGCTGCATGCGGCGTGCTCTAAAATAGCAACAAGCCAAAAAAAAAAAAAGAAATAAATAAAGTAAAATAAAATAAATAAAAATAAAATTTTAAAAATAGAATAGAAGAAGAAAAAGATAGAAACACAACAACAACAATAAGGAGACAAAACGTGTAAATAAAACGCACATGAATCTAAACATTTTATAGTGAAAGCAAACACACCACCACAGCACACAAACAGAGAGACTCACACACACATACACAGACGTACGCACACCTACAACAAGAACTATCAAACATCAACATCAACAACAGCCGCAGCGGCAGCGGCAGCGGCAGCGCCGCGACGTTTATCATACAGCGAAGTCGACTGCGCTACGTAATCTACCTAGAGAGGGGAGCCAAACACAACAAAGAGGAAGAGGAACAGCGGCGTGTTAAACGGCAACGTCAGACTAACGTCTGCAGTTTGTCTGTCTGCATTGTTTGGCAAGTCCTGGCGTCTGCAGCGAGCACCCACTACGACGGTTTCTGAGCTGTACGGTTGACTGACTGACTGACTGCCTGATTGATTGATTGATTAACTACCCGACTGATTGTCGCATTCCCAACGCAACACGGTCGAAACAGTTGCCAAAAGTGCCCCAAAGCAAACAAGAATTAGAAATGAAATGAAGTGAAATGAAATACGAAGAAAAAGTGTTCAGTGTGTTCATATAGAATCGAAAAGTCCCCAAAGAATTATAGTGCAAAGAGTGTGAAAGGGAAAACAACAACAGCAACAGCAATAACGGCAAACAAATTGCCTACTCTCTGTCTTTAATCTATAACTTTGTAAATGGATAACGATTTGTATGGATTAGTAGCTGGTTTGACGCATTTCATTGATGCTAACGGTGAGTTGGAAAACTGAAAGAACGGCGAAATTCGAACTATTTGTGCGTGCAAACTCGTTGAAAAGGAAATTGATAGATTTGAAAAGAAAACTCTGAGGATTATATTTTGAATGAAGCAATGTAGATATCTGATATTCTACTTGAGAAGTTGAAAAATATATAATATGTTAAGGCTCTAGATAGATAGATAGATAGATAAATCGGTAGATACATATCTGATTGCTCACTATATATAATATGTTATGGGATACAGATAGATACAGATCTGAATATATATCTGACTGAACGTATATTCGATATATTCCAAAGTTCAGAAAGTTATTGGAAATTAACAGATATAGATATAGTTGTAGATATCTGATTTTATACTTGAATTTCAATATAATAAGAATATCAGAAATATTTAACAACTTATATAGAATTGAAAGACATAGATATAGGTAAAGATATAGATGCCTGATCAGGACTATTTTATATAGATATAAGAGTCTGCTCAGGAATATTTTATATATTCAGGAGCTCAGTTATACTTAAATAATTTATAGGGAATTCACATAGACTATATATAGAGGTATCCAGTTGGGTATTCATCCTCCGCTCTCTGTTGCTGTCGGCGTCTGTGCCATGAAGTCCACATGGATGTTTCTCATGTGAATTAGGCTGTCATCTGTTCGACACTTGTTTATTTGTTTTTGATGCGACTTTGATTATTTACATTTGACCTGTCAACCATTCAATCAGACACAGATTGAGATTGAGTTTGAGATACACGCGATGCGCTTGAGAAAACAAGCTACGCATTTCCTTAGCGTCCGGCCCAATAAAAAAAGTGGGAAAAAAAAGAAACATGAAAATTTGCTCAAAACTTGGCCAAGTGAAAAATAAGAAGCAGCATGAAGCCGTTTCTATGCCAAGATACACACACAGCAGAACAGATTCATAGCTAAGTAGATACATTTGTATCTGCAGATACTTTTGCTGTAGGCACGCAGCAGATACACATGTTTCTGGCCATAAATTGGTAATACATTAATTATTGTCATGACAACTGACAGACGGCCAATTAAAGCGCATTTGCTGAAATGTAAATTTATATATTTTTCTTACACGCACACACGCACACACGCACACATACTTGAGATACATTTGGATATATTGGGAGAATTGGATTTTTGAGCACTTGGCACATGTAATTGGCATCGAACAACCGAATTATACAAATAAATTGCGCTGCTTATTGACTCTTCAAGTGGCGAGCTCTCTCTGCTTCTTCTTCTTTTCACATAGATTCTGTATGTATGTGTGTGTGTGAGTGAGTGTTGCCTTGGTTAACTTGCTTGCTTTGGGGCCTAAATAGATTATATGCCAAGTGGATTGGAATTAGTCAAATTGGTTTGATTTGTAATGTGAGCCGATTTGGAACATTTAAGTCTCGGCAGAATTTATATGGGACCACATCGGGAGGGAACTGGCTGGATAAAGAAAATGAAATTCATTTCAGCTCAAAGTTTAATAAATATTGTCTTACAAGATATCAACCGACTTGATCTTGAGGCAATGCAAATTGATCCATAATAGTGAGCTTGACAAACTTCATTTACCTAAAACCAATTGAAAATTTTAAAGGAAAGATTGTTGAATAATATTATTGGAGAACAATCAAAATTTGCAGATTAGTTATATGCTTTATTAATCTATTGAAGCAAGGAATTTTATGGAATAAACTAGATGAAGAGTAATTCATATGAATCCGAATTTTTGTATTACCTGAAAAACTTGAAAGAAGGGAAATGCATATGAAAGTCTCTACTAACAATGTATTTTCGAAAACATTGAAAAGTTTTCATTAGTATCTAAACAGCTTCTCCTTATCTATGTTTATGAAAAACGATATTCCTGTCGCGGCCAGCAAAAGTTTTGCACGCTTTACCCCGAATCCCAGTACTAAATATGTGTATACTATATAGTAATTAATATCTATATATATCTACATATATATACATGTTTTCATTTGCTGTGCTGTGTGTTGCTGCTTCTTCAGCCCATTCGCAATGGCAATGTAATACGAGTCGACCTGGTGAACGCGCATATCAAACGTCACAAGCAACAGCAACAACGATGGGCATTAGGCGACCTATCAATAATACCACAAGCTCTACAGGACACCACAGCCTAATGAAGTTGATGATGATAATGTGCTTCTTGATGACGATGCCAATGGCAATAATGATGAACGCGATTCCCCACTAATTGTTTTGGGTGGATTTGCGCGTGTCTTTTTTTTGTTTTTTTTTGTTTTTTTTTTTTTTTTTCTGTTTTGCCAACAATGTTTTGCCTCTTTTCGTAGTGGCCTCTATTTTGATGTCATGTACACTTGGAGAAAAGTATGTACGCATATATGATAATATATAACAATGATAATATGTTGAATATCAATTTTGTAAATTCTCGATTATCCGTATATTATTATTTCATTATTAATTTTCTCTAAAAAAAACTAGGTATTTGATAAACATAAATAAATGGAAAATCATGAAAAATGTTATATTCTATTATTAAATAAGAGAGAATTGAAATTCACTTGTCGTTTCGTTAGGCGCAACGTTTCGTGTAGTTAAGCTGTCTTTTTTACTTTCAACAGAAAAATTAGGAATGTGTCCGCGTGCCTTAGTGTTGCCTAATTCCAGGCGCCTAACGAGCCAAAAAGCCACATTAACCAATTCGCATTAGTTCGGACTGGGCGCAATTAATTTGCCTGTCGCAGCGCCCCCTTTGGGCATCCTCTGGCATCGCTCCTGGAAGAAGATCCATTTTCAGGGTCTGCTGGCGACCTGGCTCTGCTTTTTTCCATTTGCTATTTTCTATTTTCTATTTTCTTCTGCCTTTAGAGCCATAAAAAAAAGTTACTTGGCGTCGCTGCTGTTCGCTTTGTTCGTTATGGTACATTAAAGTTGGCAAAATGGCAAATTTTAATGCCATTTTATGCAAATAGATATGTGCGTATAGCTCGTCTGCATACATATGTATGTACGTACAATCATGTATCTAGTATATGTATATCAATTTAAATATGTGCTTCGCTCTAGGCGCACATTCCAAAGTGTTTCGTGTTTCGTGCTTTACTCTGAGCTCTGAGCTCTGAGCTCTTCACGTGCATTGTCAAGCTTCTGGTTTTAATGGGCCCGCCTTCCAATTGAGCTGCACACATACGCACAGCTCCGTCTATATCTATTTATCTATGAGTTGTTTGTCTACGATTATCATAAGTATTTACCGAGTGTTTATTGTTGTTGTTGTTGTTGTTGTTGTTATGTGCGCCTAATGTGCGGGCCTGCTCAACGGACCGATCTCTTGGGCAGTTAGTGTGTTTATGCTTTTACGCATTTCTATGCCTAGAAACTAGAAATGAATGGCTTATGGCCAGGCAGCCAAATGCGGATTATTTCATACATGCTATAAATTTTATAGCAAGATTCATTGACAACTTTCGTTTCAAGCGCTGCCGAAATCAAATTGCTATCAAATCAGATGTTATGTTTCCATTTAAATGCCGTAATACTATGTCCCATAACTATTATAGCAAGAACTCGTTCCTAAAAAACCTCGAAATAGTTTTCTAAACAAAAAAACAATTTCTGTCTGGCGCCACTTGGCAATTGAACTGCATTGTGTGCAGCGTAAACAATGCGACACCTGTTGCAGGTTCATGCCCCGAGTTCAATTAATAAATCAATTTCTAGCTGTCGCAGCATCAACGGCTGACTGACTGACTGACTGAGTGACAGAGTGACTGAGTGACTCAGTGAGTGAGTGAGTGAGTGACTGGGTCATGACTCATGCACAGGCTCAACTAGGTTTCATCTGGCAACCACCCTTAAAGAAGGCGAACAGAGAAATGAATTTCAACAATTGCGAAGCGCATCAAACAGGTTCCCTTTATTATGTTCATTTTCCTGCTTATCTTGTCCGTTGCTTGCTTCGCATGTTTCCTGTGACGACTACTCCCTCTCTCTCTCTCTCTCTCTCTCTCTCTCTCTCTCACTCTCTCTCTCTCTGTGTGTGGCTCTGTATTCTCCCTGTCTGGACATACATTGTTCGGAAGAGCTCGCATCATTTGTATCTGCAGCTCTTTTATCGAACTCTGGAAAAACCAGAGCAACTTCTGTTGCATCTGTGTGTGTGTGTGTGTGTGTGTGTGTGTGTGTGTGTTTGGGGCATTAATTAGCAAAGTCTTGCCATAAAAAAACAGCGCTTGAAACGAGTTTCATTGCAACGCTTTCACATTGCTCAATCCATATAAGAAATAAAAAAAGAAAAATAAGAAAAACTTCAGAGAAGAAGAAGCAAAAATAAAAATAAAACATGGCTGTCAACACTTTCGCAGACAATTACCATGGACTTTCCACAGTTGTCCATCATTGCCAACTGTTTTAAGAGATCTAATTAGCTACTTAATGTGGAATATCTCATTGAACCCTGGATGTAATGAATTATATACTTAATAAAGCCACATCCCTTTCGTAATCACAATAGGTTTACATTCACAATATCTTCTGTTCGGCCCATCGTTTCCTTGACTTACACATACTGAAAAACCCTTTAGTTGCCCCTCCACAAAAAGCTAATGACCTCAACTCGAAAAACCTGATCGGTTTCATGACTCACATCTTGAAGTTGATCAATATTGTTGTTCCATGAATTAATTATAATTTTTTTTATTTAGCAACAGACTAAATACATATTAGGCACAGCTACTAAATGAACAAAATAAACAACAAATATTGAAAGAGTCATAGAGATGGATTCAAGGTCGGGCGGTGTTATACATTTGCTATAGAAGAAGCGAAGCTCGCAGTGGGCCTAGATAGAGCGTAGATCAATAGAGATGAGATGGGCTGTTGATTGACTATATATTGGGTCAATATAATCAGCTGGCTGGATATTTGAAAAAAGTAAATGTGAATGTGAATTGAACATTTAAATAACGGAAAGATCAATTTCACGATGCAAATTTGAACATCAATGTCAAATCGTGACTGAAAATCGTATTTCAGAACTTCTAGGTTAAATGGGACTTATCATTAAGAATAAGATCCCACTCGCTTGTGTTTACTTACCTATTCACTTAACAATGTTTAATTCCTTATGGGAACAATGGATTCATCTCGGTATCTAGTTCTGTATACCTTTTTTAATCAAGTGGTCAAAAATTGTGTTTCTCTTTAATAACTTTCGAAAAGGTCAGCTATGATTGAGCCAAGTCCGTCGTTCTATGCAAATCAGTTCGATAATCAATGCAAATCGATAATGAATACACGTACAACAAGAACAACAAAAGAAATAAATAAATAACAAAATTATTCGAGTCTATAAGAAAAACGAGCTGAAAAGAGAAACGCGACAAAACCGGAAAAGGAAATGATTCGAGCGCATTTTGAGCATTCGCCTCTTCGGCTTCGGTTTCTATCTATCTGTCTCTTTCGTTTCTCCTATTATTATTATTATTATTCATGCATATGTATATTCTAATTTATTGCTAGCTTCGTCTCGTTGTTGTTGCGTCAAGGTTGTATCTTTGACATAATGTGTAGCTCCTCAAGATACCGCTACTTCATGCTCTGTGCGTTTGACGATTCCACTTGGTATTCCATTGCTCCCGCATAATTTGTGACAGTGCAAAGAACTTGAACAAGTATCGACAGCTCACTCTCTCTCTCTCTCTCTCTCTCTCTCTCGCTCTCTCTCTCGCTCTTTTTTTTGCTAATTTTTTTCGTTCGCCTAATCCGAACGCGTGCCCTGTCACAACATTGCGCGCAATTAAGAGCTTCTCCACTTAATGAAAAGCCGAAAATTGCGCCATAAATCTGTTACTCAAAATGTCTTTTCTCATTTTCTGTTTGGCCTGGATACATCAGTTGGCCATTAAAAAGTTTCTTTTAAACTGTTCCAAAAGAGGCTGAAAACTTTTCAGGCAATTGGAAATCCAGTTTATACCGATGCTGATTAGATTCAAATAAGAAATGTTATTGGAAAAATATTACTCTGAGCATAAAATCATAAGGACAGAGGTTTCCATTGCTATAAAAGCTTTTGAAGAGTATTCACAATTCGTCAAGACATTTCTTCTTCGAGTTGTTTTCATTGTTAATTGGTTTGGGGCCAAAAATGGAAAATGGCTAATGAGAAAGCCATCAAAAAGGAGAAAGGACTTACATGTAAATGATTTTATGGCTTTATGGCAATCCGCAGTCTCTCAATATCATCAACATGAGCCGCATGGAAAAAGGACAGCTGGGCTATAAAATATCTGCACACAGATACACACACAGACCCATGTGGGTCACTATAAATAAGACAGTGAAGTGCCGAATGCTGCTGTCATAGCTCTTGTTAAATATTGAAATCTTAGCCAGAAGATAAGTTAAGTTATCTCTCGGATCTGATATTATATAGAGATATATGTATATAAACTTGCTGTCAAAACTCATCAATGAAGAAATGGAAGCTCTTGTCAAGTATTTTAACTGCCAGTTAAATGCCTCTGCCAGTCCACCTGTGGCAGCTTCTAGCTGATGTACCTGCTCGCCTAGTCTGAGAGTTGCATGCGATATGTGTCAATTGGTGGCACGAATTTCGATGTTTAAGCAAATCAGCAAACTCCAAAGAAAAAATTAAAATAAAAAACAAAAGACAAAAAACAGAAAACAAAACATAATAAAAATGACAGAAAAGAGACAGAACGAATTCGCGGAAAAGTAAAGCGTAACCAGTTTGGGTTTTTTTTCTTGGGTATGCTTTGGTTTTGGGTTGTATTTTAACCAGAGCGACACAAGCGAAGATAACCGTTAAGTCTGTCTGCAGTCGTGTCTTGAAAAAGATATATAGCGAGAGACAGACAGACAGACAGAGAGAGAGAGAGAGAGAGAGAGAGTGAGATATATATGGATATGCATATATATGTTCCATGCGGTTTTTGGGCACGTGTGTTTGCACAGACCGAGAGTGAAGAAGAAGATGGTAAACTGCAAACAAAAACAAAAGTTCGACGGGGAAAAAACATAAAATAAAAGCCACAACATAAGAATAAGAAAAAAAGAGAAACGAGGTCAACTCTGTTGATGTTGGTGTCGGTTTGATTCTGTCGAAGCTCGAGTGGCTTTTGAGGAACTTTCGATGCCGGCCAAAATTGGGCATTCTATCAAACTGCACCATATAGATATATATACTCATATGTATATAAGGCGGCGTGGCCTAAGGTTGTCGGCTGTCAATATATTTTTGACAGATGGTATATTTATTTTCATTTACTGAGGGATGAGGCTTTGAATGGGTAATTCCTCCCTCTTTAAGCAATTTCTAAAAATGGAATTATTTAAGGAGTTTTCACTATATTCATGCCTATATTTGAATGACGATTTAGTTGATTTTCTTGCATTTATTCTAGTTAGCAAACTTAGATTATATGAGTTGAAAAGTGACAAGAGTTCTGAGGCAACAACAGGATTCTTCCAGCTAAAGTCAACTCTACTTTTGATGTTGTCTCAAAAGTTCTTCAAGATGAAACTCTTCGGAAACTCTTTAAAGTTTGGCTCGAGGAAAGTGAAACTCGAATACTTGCTCTACTTTGGTTCCAGAGCTCCTCCAGAACTTTTCCCATAGCACTAACAGCCCAGCATGCTCTGTTGGCTTGGGTATTTCGTCTAAGTAATATGCTACACATGTTTTGTGTGTTCTCGAGCACTCACACTGGGAAGAGTAACCCAACAGGAAGTCAATCTCAATGACAGTCATTAGAGCATGGCGTAAAAGGCTTTTTGCTGATTCGCTGATCTCTGCTCCACACACACGCCTGAAACACTAGCTTCCACTTGAACCTGGACTAGAGCAAGAGGGGGTTCTTTTTCATAGAAAAAGAGGGGTCATCTCCAATTCCCTATCTCTCTCTCTCTCTCTCTCTCTCTCTCTCTCTCTCACATGCTCTCACATGCTCTTTCTTTTGGGTGGGCCACACACATTATTATTAGATTACTTTGCTTGAGGCGCAGGCACTGTGACACATGGCGCAGTTGTGCGTTGTTTATGGGAATATACCACATGTGCACAACACACACACACACACACACACACACATATATATATATACAAGCTGTGGCAGCACTGGCATACCCTGTCAACATGTAAGCGAATGGAAATCACGCGGCGTTTGCGCCATGTGCATAAAAATAACAGCAGGAAATTAACAGGATCCATATGTATATATGTATGTATGCATGTGTGTGTGTGTGTGTGTGAAAGTCTAGGCATATTGTTAGCCTATTAAGTCCCTTTGCTTAGCTGGTCAACGGAAATTTAATTGTTTTATTTCTCTCTCCTACTCTCGCTCTCTCTCTCTCTCTCTCTCTCTGCCTGTCTCACTCTCTTCCTCTGCTTCTGCTTTAATCCTTCGAGTCGTGCCCAAGCCCCACTCCCACTTGCTGTTCGTGTACATTTAATAAAGTTTATTGCATTTGTTAGCTCTCAGGCCAAATGGCAAGCGACAATCGCGTGCCAGACGCACTTGACACACTTCGAAATACGGAAAATACTCTCCCGCACTTGAATCAATTATCGAAAAAGGATGTCAAATACAATCGTGTCTCTGTTGCTATAGCTTTTGCGATTAACAAGCTGTTCGGATCATGCTAAATGTAATATGAATCAACAGCTGGATGAACTGGATGACGGCAATATTTGCGAGTGCCTCACACAGGGAAGTCTGGTGAAATTGCCAAGTGAGAACTAAAGATCTATAGAGCAAATAAAAAAAAAAAACGAAGATATTTAAAGCTGTGATGTAATTCTCTCATAAGTTGATGGAATTCTTACGAGTACGAAATTTAATCAGATTTTGAATTAATCATTTTTGGGATTAAACTGATTGAGAGACAGACTAGTGAATATAATAATAATAATTGTAGGGACTCTACATATTTCTATTTGATATTTAATTGTGACTTAAATTTCAAATACATATACATTCGTATCATCCGCGTCTTAGTGGATAATCGAACTGGAATCAATTCAGTTAGAGCTCAGCTTCTATAGGAATTTCGCTCAAAGCATTTACCAATTGCAGAATAATGCGAGCATCATTTAGGAAAGTTAACTTCAAGTCGTGTCCAAATTTGAAATATCTCACTCAGGCAGTTCTCATGATGCAATGCGATCGCATCGACTACAAAATTATTCTACTCAGTGAAAACGTTTAGCATTCTTAAATTGTGCTTTAAGCCCTCAAATATTACACGCGTTACAAATTGGCTCCAACAAATAACAAATTTCACAATGCGTCGCAACAGAATTGCTGACAAATTACAAAAAAAAAAGAAGATGAAGTAGAAGAACTTTTTGGCAAATACGCGGCAGCTAAATAGCTAGAGTGAGGAACAGGGAGAGACAGAGACAGGGACAGAGACAGAGACAGAGAAAGAGAGAGAGTGAGTTAAGTACATATAGATATGGAAAGGCAAAGACGTCTGCGACATCTTGGCTGGCTTCTCGGTTTGTGTTTTAGCTTGAAAAAAGCTAAAAGTAAAATGCGCAAAAAGCAGCAGCAGCAGCAGCAGCAGCAGCAACAGCAACAACAATAACAGCGAGGCACGCAAAGCTATAAAAATGCCTTAAATGTCGTTTATATATCATACGTACAAATATAGTATACTATACATATATACATACACATAGATATAGGTATACATCTATATCTGTTGCTATAGCTGTCTGTAAACTGGATGAGTCTTCTGCTGCTGTTGCTGCTGCTGGTCAAGATATTTTGTTGTAGACAACAACCAGAGACAACAGAACAACCTGTTTTTCGATTGTTGTTGTTGCTCGCTCACATTGAGCGAGATACGTCGACGGCGACAGGTTTTTTACGTTTCTTAATGCGGGCCAAAATCTCAGTAATGTGACGGCCAAAACACGCCCTCCCCTCCCATACCCTCGCTCACTCTCTCTCGCTCTCTCCCTTTCTCTCCCTCTCTCTCTCTCTCTCTCTCTCTTTCGTTCTCTCATTCGCGCCTTTTCTGCACTCTTCGGCGTGGCTTAAAAGCTTCAGACTCGCTTTGTTGTTAGCCACATTTTTTTTTATTTTGTTCTAAGCTGCTGTGCAAGCGAGATGACAACATGGCTCCCTCGCAGCGTCACTCTTCTCTCGAACACTCTTTCCCTCTCCCCTCTCTCTCTCTCTCTCTCTCTCTCTCTCTCTCTCTCTCTCTCTCTATTTTCTGGCCAGCGAGTGGCCAAAACCGGTTTTGGCGCTTTTAACAAAAAATGCTCATTCGCCGTTGGTTCACCTGGCATGGCGGGTATATTGATTTGTTTACCACGTTGCTAGCTATCTGATCATATATATATATATATATATATGTATGATTAGATATCTGTTGCTTATTTAAATTTAGAAATAATTAATATGTAGTTCATTAATTGCATCATTCTATTATCATTCAGTTTTAATGCATATTTGTCATGATCTGTTGGACTTGGACTTCATTTCTCAACTCAGACTCAGTGGGACTACCCACACCTGTGCGTTGGTACGAGGTATCACTGCGGCACCTCCAGAGTTGTTTTCAGCCAACACTTTGCTTATTAACAACACTGACTCTGGTTGTTGTTGTTGTTGCTGTTGCTGTTGCTGTTGCCGGTCTTTTTATGCAGCGATTCGTTTCGTTTCGTTTCGGCTTGGCAATGTATTTTCAGCTCTGCCTTAAGTTCAACTGTCAAATGCTGAGGCTGATGAATCACCTGTTGTTCGCTCTGAAAATGATTCAGCTGCATTCGGGTTCATCTGCTCGCCGCTGACGTAGACCATGACCGCAGCGCGTATTAGCTGCAATTTATTGGCCACGTCTATTGACTGTTTTACTCTCTGCACGCTCGCATCGCATCGACTTTCACTTTAATTGAACGCTATTAATTAGCCGCATTACAATTTCTGAGCACTGTAATTATGAATGTCTATCTACATCGAAGTCTCATTAAACCAAGCAAAATATGTGACAATGCCTAAGTGAATTGCTGATTAGATCACGAGCATTATATATATATATATATATATATATATATATATATATTCATATGTCAATTCACCTGTCAGTCTAATGCGTGAAAAATGACAGAATGTGAGTAAGAAATTATACGTGTGTTTGTGTGTGCCTGACAATGTCAACTGAATCAATTCTATGGACCGACTCAAGTATGGGATATCGACTTGATTTGAGTTTTCATAGGAATTCCATCATTTGGGACTTTCGTGAGGAAATATTGGAAATATTGGCCATGTTTTTGATTGATTGTTTAACTGGTTGAGAATTACATAGAAAGGCAAATTTTAAGCTTTGCTGAAAAACCCTTTTATTATATAATAAAGATGAACTTTTGCTTAACTTAGCTCAGAAAATATATCCATTTATAGATCTTGAAGTTAGCAACAACTTAAGTTATACAAAACACAGGGTTGTTAAAAAAAAAATGCTGCTCTACGAGAAGCTTTGACCAAATCAAATTTAATTTATTTTGTAGAAATATATAATGGATCAAATGTGAAAATGAAAGTTCACTAAAAATCTAATTGCTTTCGGTCCAGAATTAATTAGATGGATATATATATTTTTGTGTGTACTAGTAACTGTGAGATTTGCGTAGAAGGGCGTATTTTATGCCGAAATGTGTTTACTGCTGACATTGGCTCAACTCCTAAATCAACTCAATGCTTAATGTAGTTTTTCTATCAATTTAACCTTATGAGAATTGCCTAGAAGGGCGCATTTGCTGTTGAAGTTGTATGTGAAATATTTGTTAATTACTTATTTTCACTTACAACTTCAATCCTCAAGCTGAAAAATGTCTCACCTTTTCCGTAGTCATAACTTCCGAATGCCCAATGTTAAGCATACAGTTTTAAGAACTTGTAACATATATCATGCTTTTGCTGTTGTTGTTGTTGTTGTTGTTGTAAAGGTTTGTTTGAGCTGGAAACTTGAATAGGCTGAATGTGTAAACAAATGATTATAAAAATATTTAGATAAGTGCGACAAGTGAACAAATGCCTTGTACATATACACATTCCTATATAGATATATATAAGTATGTGGGTATACTCGTACATATGTAAGCTCCGAATAGGGCTCGCCTCGAAATAGAATTCCAATAACAATTTCTTTGTGTGCTTCGCACACAGGGAAATAAAATTGATTGGCCAAATGATGCGTAAAAGGCGCAGAGTTTGGAATTGTGATTCGATTCGAATGATGGATTATAATGCCGATAATCACCAATAAGATTCAGACGCGTCGGATAAGCACCGATGACCATTAACAGTTTGAGTCTGAGAAACCTTTCGGCATTAGCTTAACTAAAACCTATGACAATACTTAACTCTTCTGACTTTGATTAATTAAAATTTGCAAATAAAATTATGGTCCAAGCATATGACAATAAATTTGCTTATCAAAACTTTGCAATCTTCTGCGCAGAAACTGGTTCACTTAAAAAAGGGAGGCAGAGTTGCTGAGTGAGAGTGTGTGAGAGAGAGAGAGAGAGAGAGAGAGAGAGGGAGAGAGAGAGATGCCGGCTGTAGATATAGATAGAAACACTTAGAAACTAGCTGAAGCGAGAAGCATTTGAATTTATTTTTCTCTAGGCTAAAGCAAATTAATTACTTTTTTTTTGTTCGTTTCTTTTTGTTGTTATTTTTATTTTTTCTGTTACTTAATTTTTTCCGTCTTCTTTTGCGGCTCAAGGCAAAAAGGCGAAAATTTGCAATTGAATTAAAATGAAAATGAAATTTTCATGAGCGTCGAGCCGAGTACGTTGAACCGATATTGAATCAATTGGAAATAGTATATATCTTCTTTGTTTTTGTTCTATTCTAAAACCCTTTTTCAACGAGTTTCGACGCGCAAACCAGAATCGAGAATCGAGAACAAAAATCGAGTTTATAGTCAAATTGAAATAGAAATTGAAATTTTTGCAGCTTTTGTTTGTTGAAGACGCGGCGCGTGGCTCGCCATGAAAATGTATTTCGTGCGCCAGCAAGTGCGTAAGAAATACTAGAAAAAAATACCGAAAAGGAAGCTGGAAGAGAGAAGTGCATAGAAGCATCTAGATATAACTATCAGCGGATAGGATCGGATCGGATCGGATCGGACCGCCACAAAGAGAATTTTCTGTGTATCGCGAGTTTGGAACAAAAAGGCAGCACAACGGCGACCATCGGCTATCAAATGATGAAACGACGCTGGTCGAACAATGGCGGCTTCCTGCGGATCCACGAGGAGTCCTCCTCGGAGGTGACCTCCTCCAGTAATGGCCTCGTCCTGTCCTCGGGCATGTCACCCTCCCCCCTGGACTCGCCCGACTACGGCGACCAGGGCAGCTGGCTGTGCGGCAACGATGCGGGCCAGCACTATGGGAACGGCTTGGGGCACGCCAATGCGCAGCAGCAGAGCGTCATCACGCTGGCCATGCACGGCTGCTCCAGCACGCTGCCTGCCCAGACCACCATAATTCCCATAAACAGCAGCAGCAACAACAACAATAACAATAACAACAACAACAATAATAATATTAATAATAATAACAATAATAGCAACGGCTACGTGCCGGGCGCCACGAACTTGGGCTCGCTAACGAATGGGGGGCACATGGTGGGCAGTCTGGTCAGCGGCATGCAGCAGCTGCAGCAGAATGGGCATAGTATGATCAACTCGACCACGCCCACTTCGAATTTGCACATGCAGCAGAACGGCGTCAATGGGGGCGGCGGTGCAGGAACAGTCGGCAGCATGTCCTCCATCGGCCTGGGCCTGAGCGCGCTTCATCACACGAATGGCAATTCGAACGGACTTGGCTCGAATGCGGCCAACGGGGCGGCAGTCGGCGTCATGGGCGTGCCCATGGGCATGGCCATGCAGCACACGCCGCGCAGTGATTCAGCAAATTCCATTTCATCAGGTTAGTAGGCTACGAATACGATTTACTTCAATAACTCAAATAGTTTAAGATCGATTCTCGGGTCGAGTGAAAGAGCACAGAGAACGCAGTCGACAGTTGGTCAAAAGTTTCATATATTAGATAAAATATATGAAAGGATATATAGAAACTGATTAAGTATGATCTGTAGGCTCATTGATATTCAATAGAATTTAAATTTACATATTTCTAATCTTAATGAAGTTCTAAATCTCTTAAAATATACAATTATTTTCCAGCATGATACATTATAAAGAATAAGTATATATATATAGAATTTTTATTCATTAATTCATTTATATATATATCTAGGTATGTATTTATAATTTCAAGTTTGTTTTTTAATATGAAAGATTAAGAATAATTTAATGAAATAAGCAATCATATTTTTTATATATTTACTTATATTATTATAAATTCTCTATTATTATTATACATCATTATTATTATTATTATCATTCATTAGTGTTGGTGAAATGTGCAAAAGTGTTGTAAAACAGATTTATTTATTCATTTCTAATGTATAATATTATACAAACTTTTAAAATCTTATAATTTGCCGTTTTCAGTGATGATAAACTCCAAACTAACAAATTCAAATTATTCATTCGAATTATTAATATTTTAATTCTTTAGAGATTAACGTAAATTTGTCATTCGATTGGTCAAAAGTCAATTCAATTCGAGTATTATGAGAAACTTGCATTAATTTCAAGTGCGGGTTTCAGTTATTTTTATGATGATTGTTTATTCAGCTTTGCTCTTAATAGAGCAACGCCAGCCACGCCCTCTTCGCAACCTTTCCCCCTTTGTCGCATTGCTGCACACTGCACTAATTAAATATTATATATATATATATTTTTTTTATTTTATGATGCACTTTTTTACGAGTTGCATTCATTGCTTTTGTTTATGCATTCAACAATACGTACAAATATATTGATGCATGTGCATGGCTGTGTGTGTGTGTGTGTGTGTGTGTGTGTGTGTGTGTGTACGTGCATACGACGTCCACAGGGAACAGAGAACGAGGGATGGAAAATGCCATCAACAGCACTTGAAGACTTTCCAAGCAACAACGTGTGAGGGTGAGAGCGAGAGAGATAGAGATAGAGAGAGGGGGGAACTGATGCATTTAATGCTGTTGCTGCTGCTGCTGCTGTTGTTGTTGTTGTTGTCGTTGTTTCGTTTGTGCGTTTGCTTCGCACTTTATCAGTCAGCGTCATGGCAGACTGCACCACACACACACACATCCATGTACACACACACACAGACGTAGGTATGCAATATGCAGCCATAAGGGCAGTTGCTGTAACTCGAACCTACCTCAAGCTGTTCTATATTTAGCAACCAAACACACTCTCTTAGTTCCTCTCGCTCGCTCCCTCTCTTTGGCTCTTGGATTCGGGACTTCGATCGAACTCCAATTGTTGATGACGTCAGGGCGTCGAGTGACCTTCGGCTGTCGGGCAGACGACCTCGTCCACGTCCTCGTGCTCAATTGCATTGGGCGACTGCTGAACTGCACTGCAGAAGCGGGTCACACAGCCTGCGCAGACCAATTTGCATGCTGCAGTGTGACCCGATTTGCAGAGAGGTCAGAGGTCAGAGGTCAGGGGCAACTGTTGCTGTGGCTGTTGCCGCTGTCGTTGTTGCTCCAGCCTCCGGATGTGACACAGTTTGTGCCTTGTCCGTATTCCAGCCAGCCAATATCCAGCTATGTCAGGGTCAGGTTACGTTAGGATTTCACTTGAAATTACAATTTATACCAAACTGAAATGACCCTGAAACAGCTTTAAATGCTTTAGATTGAAACAACATTTTATTATATTCAAAAGGTATTTTCTAGAATCTTTGGTAATATTCCATTGGCGACTACTGTGAGAACCAGTTAATGAAATTAATAATATTCATAAATGTTATTCAAAATGGGATTTAACTAAGAGTCTTATATTTTTTCTAGTAAACCTTCATAAAATACATTTCTTATGAATATACGATTGGAGTGAAAACCCGATACAATATAATACATACAATTGCGCTCATCTTAGATCATTAAATAAATAAATTATTATATGCAAACAATATTTAGATTAAATTTTTTCAAAATTGCATTTGAAAAGCTCTAAATTATGTTTGTTTAGTAAAGTATTGCCTGAAATAAAGTTGAACTGTTAACTTAACATTGCTCAAATTGCATTCCGGTTAACGTCTGTTAAATCTACAAATTTGATGTTGATTAGTTTTAATTTAAACTCAAAACACTCAAACTCTTCTCCTCTCTCTCTCTCTCTCTCTCTCTCTCTCTCTCTCTCTCTCTCTCTCTCTCTCTCTCTCTCTCTCTTACATTAACTTAACGAAGTGCAGCTCAAGCAGCTGTGCCGTGCATTGTTATGTTTATTTTCCTTCGTCTTCTTCTTCTTCCATGTCGTCGTTTCAAGTGGCTTTGAACTCAACTCGTAATTTTTGAGTAAATTTGGGTCAGTGGTGCAGACTCGAAAAAAAAAATGCCGTTGCTCGCTAAAAACCGCAAGGACAAAGCTGTCGAATGTGCATATAACTGCACACAGCTCTCTGTCACCCGCTCTCTATCTCTCTCACTCTCTGCAGTCTCTACACAGTCTCCACACAGTTTTACGTGCCATTGCAAGCGTTGTAAACTCAAGTACATGACCTTACCCCTGCAGACAAGCAAATCCAAGCAATCCGATGCTAACGGCGACGGCGACGCCGGCAGCGCAGTTAAGCAACTACCGGTAACGACATCAGTTTCTGCTGCTGCGTCGTGTGTGCGTGCTTTTTGCACAATTGTTTTTTGACCGGCTCTGAGCTTATTATTTGCATTTCTTTTGTTAGATTTCGGGCATGGGCTCTGCTCTGCTGTTAGGGTGGCAAGCATGAGTTTTAGGGTTGCTCTTATTGTGTTGCTGCTGCGACGATCCTTTGCGTCAAGGACAGCAGCTAAAAAGCAAAGCAAAATATGTTCAAATTATAAAATAAATAAAGCAAACGATTATATGGCAACATAAAAAAGCGATAAAAAACACTGAGCGATAACAGTCGCAATTGACGCTGTCGTCGCAGGCGACGCTTCGACGTCAACAGAGTTAGTTGACTGTTTTTAGTCTTGCACTCACACACACAAACGGCTGCACTTCATTTGTCACATTCATATGTGTGTGTTTGTGTGTATTCGCATGACGAAAAAAATGAGGTCAATGATTTTGTTCGCTGCCATCGTCAGTTATCGACGACGCGATCGAGCAGCCGGCCGAATCGCACTTCGTATGCAAGCACCAAGAATCCAACCCAGCAGCAGCAGCAGCAGCAGAAACAACAGCTAATGAGCGTAAGGCGCTCTCGCGCTCTCTTACTCTCCCACAGACACCCGCAAATTAAAATGGACTCGCGTGAGCTCTCATATGATTATTGCTGCTGGAGCTGCTGCTGTTGATGTTGTTGTTGTTGTTACATGGCGCGCACAAATTTGTATTCATGCTACAAGCAAACTACATTTTGTCTACTTTGTATGAACAACATACATACATACATATTTGTTGTTGCTGTAGCGGCGTCAGTTTCTGTTGTTGCTTGGTACTTGTAATTACGCCGTCTCTTTCGAACGCTTTGACATTGATAAGCTTGCGCTTTGCTGCCGTCTGCTCTGCTGCCAGTGCTGGCAGTGCATGACAGTTGCGCCTGACTTTGACTTTTAGCTTGCTTTTGTTGGCTTTTTTGTTTTTAATTTTTTCGCAAACGATTTGTCATGGCAAAGCAATGCAAACTTTTGCAATTTGCATACGAAAAGATTATCAGCTGCTTTGCAGTCAAATGATCATCGGCTACTGTGCTCAAATTACCATAACAGACATTTCACATTATATATGTATGTACATATTTACATATATATGTATGTATTTATGAATGTGCCTGTGTGTGCATGTGTAGCCTAATCTCATCTTAAGCATTCAGAAATTCATTAGACAGCCGAAAAGTGCAAGCGGCCACCATTTTGAAAGTTGCTCACATGCGTGTGACGTCAGCCTGAGAAAGCTTTGCCAGCACAGCAAATACTAATACACGCCCAAAACCACATGTGCATATACACATACATGCATGTGCATGTATTTTGCATGTTCTTCTGTATTTGTGCATTCTTAATGTATTTGTTGTTGTATTTTTGGCTATTTTCGTACACTTGGCATTAATTTGCAACCAAATGAGAAACGTAAAAAAAGCGTCTGCGTCAACGTCGACGCGCAGTTTTTGCTGCTGCTGCTCAGAGGCATTTTTATTTTGCTCTCGCCTTTAGTCAACGTCAAGTGCATTAGCCATTGAAGCGAGCGACGACGGCGACGGCGACGTCGACGTCGACGTAACTAGTATTAGTTTTATGAAAGTGTGTTTGTGTGTGTATGTGCCTGAGTGCATTTAGCGAACACGTTTTTATAGGTTAATGACACAACCGGCTGCATGCGCACGCGGCCGCCAGTGGAAACTATTTCATATACAATTTAATTAAATTTAGTTTTAAAAACAATAAGCAGCTGCGCGTATACTATAAAATAAAAGTGAAATTGACAGCAAACTAATTTGCTGATAAAATACAAGCATCACACACACACACACACACTCGCAATCAAAACGTAAATTTTTCTAAATTTTGCTCCACTGTGGGCGTCTAAATATAAAAAAAAAAAATTAAATAAAAAAAAAAAAAGAAAAACAATAAACATATTTAGGCAGCTCGCAAACTATGTCAGTAGTGTGTATGCACAAATGCTGTGCATACATACATACATACATACATAATGAAATATGTATATCTGTATTTAAGTATTTTTATTAGCCAAAGAGAAAAACAAGTTGAAAAAAAGTGGCAGGAATTTGTGTTCGAAAGCAAAATAAAAAAAAAAAAAAAATAAAAAAAAATGAATGCTAAGAATACACTTTTTCTTATTAGGCAATAACAGCAAAGAGAGCGAGACAAAGACGGCGACAGAAAGGGAGAGAGAGTGAGTGAGAGTGCCGCTGCGCTCTCTCAGCGTACGCAAGAGCTTTTGTGTTGAGAATGAATGCGCAGACAGACCAACTAACACACAATTTAAGCTCGCCTCGCGTCGTGCCATAACTGTTTTTATTTTTCCATTGGGGCCTGCATTCTGGGAGAATCAAACAACTTTCTAATAAGCTGTTCGTAAGCGCAGCTCAGCAAACAAGTTTCGCTCTCTCTCGCAAACACGCAGAGGCAAGCAACTGTGTGCTCAGTTATTCACACAAACACACACACACAGACACCGACACATATACTTATACAATCATGTATACACTCATTCTTGACTTTCTTCTCGTTCAACTTCTTCATTGGTTGCTTTGATGGCTGCTCACTTTCTTTCGCTGGCTTCTAGAAATGCGTTACTGCAACAACAACAACAACAAAAACGATAGTAGTTACTTTTGTGTCGGGTGAAAGTTGTTGTTGCAGCTAAGCGTGATTTTCCACTTTTTCTTTTGCTTTTGTTTTCTGCTGCACTACAGCAGTTAAAACTCTAACTCTTTTCTCTCTCTTTCCTCTTTTTCTTTCTCTCTCTCTACCCCTGTCTTGTTGCTTTTGATTTATGATGGTGCTGATTGATGCCAATTTTGATTTTTGCATAAATTTCCCATGCATTCAAATTTGAAACAACAATGCAAAGAAAAATGATTGCGACCAATTCGAACTTGAAATCAGCTGCCAAGCTTCCAATTTGGCCCAAGCGAAAGGCGTCGAGAAGCGAACAGTAAATGGCGTGACTGCAGTTACATGTGGAAAGTGCAAGCGAGCGTGTGCAAGAGCGAGAGGGAAAGGTAACCATCGATTGTGATCACGATAAGTGCATCTAAACGTGACTGCCCGACTATCACATACTCTGTCTGAACCCAACGTGCACCCCACTGCTATTCTGGATTCGCCTATGCCACAAACACAATTTCACAAAGCTATAATGAACCCCAATAAGTTCAGGGTATATTGAGTGTCTGATAGGTTGATTACAGTCCACGCTCCCTCTGATTACAGCAAAGCAACAACCAATTTGATAAATATGAACAAATTGGGTCATAGCTGTAGAATATTATTCAATTATTTGGCTCAATAGCAAATGAATGGGCCTATATAGATTTAGTTTTATTCGTCCATACCTATAGAGAGTATATAAATAAGTATAATATATGTAACATATATACATACATAAGTTAATAATTTCATAATCTTAATGTCTTAAACGGTTCTTTGGCCAAGTTAAATAGAGAATGCCAGAATGAATTGTTCACAGCTGAAAAGAATCATATAGATATATGAAAATATAGTCGAATTTGCCACGCCCCAATTGGGAGCTGTGGTTAACAGTGTGAAATTGCACAAAAAACAAGTGAGCCAAATATTCCCTTTTCGCTTTGTGAGCGAGTATAAACAGATTTTTAATCGCAGCACAGTTTCACTTTTGCCATCTGCCTTGACATTAATGGGCGCCCACAATTATTTGCGAATCGAAAAAATACTATATACAGTGTGGTATATTTAAATTGGCTACATTAAATTAATCAAAAGTGGAAGCAAAATTCGTAAATGAGATTAATATATACGTATATAAATATATATACATCTATTTTTTTTTTTTTTTTTTTGCACGTCATCGTTGGCAATGAGAACTTATTTGTTTAAGCCATGGCCAGGGGAAAAAATATCTTAAAAAAGAAAAAAAGCTGAAATTATATTAAATATGCAGTATTTTGTTGGTATTTATTTTTGTTGGTATCCGATGAGCTCATTAAAATGATTTTTCGCATTATTTTTTTTTAATAATAGAGAGGGTAGTCCCACTAGATTGTTGTTGTTTTTTTTTTCTTTTTTAATTAATTACTTTCAAGCGTGTTGCGTGTAACTCCCCTACCTATCCGACAGCTCCATATTCTCCATTCAGTATTTTTGTGATCCTTAACCCTTAACGAGCTACAATTCCTTGACTCTTGAAGTCGCCCCGTGTCAAGCTTTGTGGCTGACACGCAATTCACCTTTTTGGCCAGGTGAAAATTGAGTTGACGCCCCATTCGCACTGCCATAAAATGCGATTTATACATAGACAAATATATCTGATTCGACTTTTAGTTATTGCATCGGACGACTTTTAACGATGCAAATTTAATGAGTTCTACAAAAAGAGAATCGTGCCATAAAAACAATATTAAACTGCAATCTGCGACAACGATGACAATTAATAAACTTGAATGCAGTTTAACGACGACGTAGAGCTGCAAATAGTTTTCCTATTAATCGACTCGCCATTAAAGCATTTACGTTAGGCTGGGGAAGTGCTTATATAGACTGCGAGGGGTTAAATGTACACGTTAATTAAGTAATTAATGCCTTTGCTTCTCAGGTGTGCACAAAGAGACTTGCGATGGACGAATCCAAAAGGCGATTCGTTTTATTAATAAACTTATCTTATATCGAACTTTGATTTCAACAAGTCAAGATCACGAAGTATACTCGTATTGGAAACTTTCGCTCAAGCCATAAATTGAGTAACATTTAAATGAATAAAGGAATTTAATAAAATTAGAATGTTTTTAATAATTTTGTTTAAGTATTTTTGAAAAACTCTGAAAATATTTACATAGTTTAATAAGCCATAAATAACTTGAATAATGCACGAAGAAATAAAGCCGATTGATTTATTACCTCATTCTTTATCTTGCAGGTATGTTCCATTTATGCAAATCGTAACTTATCACTAAAGTCCTCACAAAGTACGGGTAAGCCAAGTAAATATGTAAGCGAATGAGGGATGAAAGAATGGGGGAGAAAGAGAGGTAAAGATAGCCATTAGCTAGATAAGAAAGTAATGCTTGGAAGTAGGTCAGCGATTTAGTGATTTATCGATAGCCAATATAATTGTAGCATATCCTTATAATTAGAGAAAAAGAGAGTGAGAGAGAGCTTACTTTTCAAATAAACTATCGATGACTCGATCAACAGGTTAAATACGCTGAACTCTGTTGGATTAGGTTGAAAGTGCAGAGTTATAGAGATTACTTTTAGTAATCTTTAAGTAGCTCAAGGAAGAGGCCTACAATCAGATATGTTATCGATAAATGAATCGATAGCCAATGCTCTTGTAATTCTAGAGACTCCCTCGACTGTACTCCGGTAAATGACTGTTTGACTGCGGCCAGTTTGTTCAGTAAACAATTCAGTTCCATTTGGTTAGGAAATTTATTTCAATTACACGCACAAATCAAGCCAGGGCCGACTTGGGGTGTAATGAAATTTCATTGTGGAGGTACTCGGGCGGAGCATACTTTGGCCCCATCCAACTTCTTCCGTCAATTAAGGCGGTACACTTCCCCATTGGGCCCGCCTCTGCATGTGTTTGCTTTGTCTGCTTTGTACTCAATTGTATTGTATTTCTAATTCGTAAATGCACTCACCGCATTTGTCCGAAAAAAAGACAAAAAAAAAAACAAAGTATAAAAAAAAAGAACACCAACAAAAAACACACAGAAGCAGCAGAAGAAGAATAAATTGTTTAGCCCAGCAGAAAGTGAAACACATGACCCCAAAAAGAGTGAAGCAAATAGAGAACCTAAAACCCCAAACTCAACCAAAATTTAAATCGAAATCGAAATCGAATTCGAATTCGAATCAAATGTAGCTGGAAGAAAAACGACATGAAATAAAATAAAGTGAAGAAGTATTCAATCCAATTCCACGTTGGCAACGATATTGAATTCAATTATCCGTGTTTGGTTTCATGGTCCGCCTTTTTCAGTCGATTAGAATCATTTATGAGGAACGAAAAGCAACTATTCAATGATGACTGCGCTAATTACATTTGTGTCAATTATGATATTGAATCACAGAATTGAATAATGAACTAAAGAGATAGAGAGTTACTTTTCTACGAAGCTCTTAAGAATATCTTCCTCTCCATAGGAAAAGTATTTTGATGGAACCATTTGAGAATTATAAGCACGAGGGAAACGTCTTCATCATTGGGCTCTTAGGCTAAACGAAGAAATTATATTTCATAACATCCAATTTATTTGTTTACGTAGAAAGTAATTCATGGCGAAAAGTGCGCTTCACTGACTCGGCTAAGCATTATTACTATTTATATTATCGGCACCAGAAATGCAAACTAAACATTGACCCAAATATGTCAATTAACCCAAATGGAGCAACAAAAGTGAAAAAAAAATCAACAACGAACGAAAATAGCCCAGCGATCAAAATTGTGCAGTCGTCACATCAAAATTGACCGAAAAGACAGCAAACCAGCCACAAAAAAAAAAAAAAAATAAATAAATAAAAAGAACTACATGTTCTATAAGCTACCTATGTGTAGCTTATCAGACTGTGCCGGCATTTTTTATTGGGCGGCAGAGGGCGGGGCAGAAGGCGATTACTTATCGTGCAGGCCGCATCTCGGGGCAGACCATAAAGGAGCTGGAGGCAGAGGCACATCTAAAAAAACTATAACAATGGAGAGCTACTGAGCATAACTCAGACCGAAGATGAAATACCCTACGTAAATAGTTGGCCCAGTTGATAAGAGATCCAGTTAGAGTTATATAAATGGGTAATTATGTAGTTGGTGTTATGCAAAGATCGGAATTCCGAGACGCGTTCCATGTTCACTGACCAATTCATAAAACCCTACACAAGGGCACATGAGCAAGTGTACACAAATTCTAATCAGCACGATTGTGTGTGTGTGTGTGTGTGTGTGTGTGTGTGTGGGTGTATACACATATTTGTGTGCGCGTGTGTGTGTGTGCTTCGGCTATCTTAGAAAGTAGGGCAACACACAAATAATAACCCAAATTTCGAGCGCACGCATTTCCGACTCGTGCTCACTAAAAATAGTGCGTCAGAGTGAAATAGTGGCTGCGGCTGAGAGTGAGAGAGATAGAAAGAAAGAAACTTATTAAGCCAGAGAGAGAGAGAGAGAGAGAGAGAGAGAGAGAGTCTGAAATATGTAGAAAGAAAGAGAGAGAGAGAGAGTACACCTTTTCACTGGTCTTTCGTAATGCTAATGGCCCAGCCAACAAGGTATTTTAGATAAAAAAATAATAATAATACAGTCAAAGTGAGTGGGGGAACATTGGGGTAGCCCCCACGTAAGTAGTTTTTCTATTCTCCTCATCTTTTTCGTAATCGCCTATAGGTTCGAACACCTGGATGTATATGACTCGGTGCCATTCTGCTTCCTGCTGCTGTGTGTCCATAAAAAGTAAGACAACGAAATATATGCACACTTCTCTCAGCAGCTCCAGCTCTCTGCCATTCTCTCTTAGTCAGTCGCCCTTTTAACGTGATACGTAAATATAAACAAAAGTATAAGAAATATAAGTATAGAGTTATATGTATATAAAGAGACCTAACCTACTGTTGGCGCGAGCTGTTTACTGCCCCCTTTCGTCACTCGAGTCCGCTAGAAACTGAAGAGAATCCATTGAAATACTGCTTGCACTACTAAAATAGTTTTGCTCTAGTAGAGTGAGTAATGTTTAACGGTAGATATTGACTAAACTTCTTGTTTCACTATTTCACTTAGAAAATAATTGTTTGGTACTGTGTACTAAAAACAAAGTGTTGCATGCGATATGTTACATTAAATAAGAACTATTATTGGTTGGAAAAGTATAAAAGTGCTAAAATTATATGAAATTATAAAAGCTTTACTTCTTAGTTCTATATGGTTACTAGTAATACTTTACTAATGTCTTCTAAAATATACTTGATCATTATGCAAATGTTATTAGTATATATACATACAATTGTAAATATATACTTCCTATAGGCTGTCTACAGGTCAAATGATCTAAAGAATATTTTGACTTGATCTTATACTTTAGTTTTTAGCTCATACTATGCGAATGGTATTTCAGTAGTCATATCTATGCAGTTAATTCGATCACCGCGATTTAGTACACTGTACTAAATACGCCTGACGCACAGCTGCTGCTGTTGATGGCTAACAAATGTCATAGGTATATACAAATATCAACTGGTAGGAACATCATCCAATGGCTCAAGCATTTCAATATGCAAATGGCTTGACGGAGAAGACAAAGACAGATACAAGAGACTAACGAGCATTTTCTAAAACACGTTTTGATCATTTTGTTTTCTTCTTCATTCATTTATTATTTTTGTTTTCCACTTTGTTTTGTTGGAAAGCCATTTGGCCTTCACACTTGGCCCAAAGGTTCACGAACTAGCTGAAAGCACACAGACTTCACTTTTTTGCTTGTTTCTTTTTTTTTTAATGGGTTCAACTAATTTAGCTTGGTTCAAGTTCAGGGTCGGCGTGTACTAAAAAATGAAATGAGTACTAAAACCTCGTTGCGTTTATTTAAGTACGGAAGCTAGTTAAGAAGCAAGTTCATTCAACCTGAGCAATTCAATGGAATACAGTACAGACCTGCATAGATGGATAGATAGATGGGAAGTGTTCCAGTTGGAATGTCGCCAATTGGAGTTGATATCTCTCCGTTTGGTATGGCTGTAGCTATTCGATGATGCTTTCTTTGCTTCTTTTTTGGGCTCTGGCTTATCAGAGCTGCCAAAAAAATCCAGTCAACTTACGTTGCTGATAACACAGTGCCCCACAATCGGACGGTTCAAATTGAGGTTAATGCGCGTGTGTGCGTCTGCCAAACACACACACACACGCACACACACGCACAGATACACATACTCATATGTGTGTGTCTGTGTGTTGCTGATAATGCACATTTGTGCTATTTATTTTGCCATAACAAAGTATTTCTTCTTGTTTTTGTTTTTACTGAGCACATGAGCAACAATATAAACAATTCTTGTTACTTTTTTACGGCTCGCAAAGCTTTTGCACTTTTTAGTCGTCGCATTGCTGATAAGATAAGCAAACAATTGTATTTAATATACGTATATACATAGGTATATATATATATTCATTTACGTACATTGTGTTCATTCTGTAGAACGTAGCTGTGAGCGCTCATCCAAGTGAAAGCGAAATTTTTGCACAAGAAATGCAGCAAAACTGAGTTTTGTTTGCTTTGTGATCTATAAATTGCACAAACAATAGAAGAACAAAAGAACATGGAATCAACAGCTGTCTAGACGGGATTTTCAGTCTTGAAATGTTTACAAATCCACTTAGCCTTAACTAGTATCAAATCTACAGAGATTTCTATATAGTAAATAGAAGCGAATATTGCCTATAAAATTATTCATTTTATGATCTTGTAGCCTCGATGCTTCAGCAGCAGCAGCAGCTGAGAGTGTTTCATATTCACTTAATTATTATTTGCAATTAAAAAAGAAAGTGCCAGGCGGCAGCTGTGTGGGCGGGGCAGTCACAATCTCTTTTGCTCTCTCTATGTCTCTCTCTCTCTCTCTCTCTGTATGTGTGTGTGTGGCATCTAGTGTAATTACTGAGATTTCTTAATTGCGAGCCACACACTTCACTGCACTGGAGACAGGGCTGAAGTGAAGCCATTCAGCCAAGTTAATCATCATAATTATATGTGTGTATGGGCAATGTGGGCACAGCAGGCCTAGCACAAAGTAAAAGTAAAAAACATAAAAAAAAAAAAAATCTTAAATGAAACTATGCCATGTCTAACCGCAAGGCATAATTTTTAGCGAAGCCGAAGGCTACTTCGCATTTCTTTGTGGCGTTTAAAACCAACAAAAAATCCATCAATTGCGAGTCTATTGCTTTTTTTCTTATTTGGATGTGTGGTGGGTGTTGCTCTTATAGTTGTTGTTGTTGTTGTCTTTTTATTTTTTCGATACAATATATATTTATAAATACTTTTTTTTTTTTTTAAATTGGTCTTGTGAAGGTTTCTCACAATGCAAAAAGCAAAAAACAAAAAAAAAATACTATGAAGCTGAACAAATAGTGGGTAAAATAATAATAAATAAAATAAATTGTTAACAGGCACGCACTTGCCTTGTTATTTGTTTAGAAAACGAAATATCATAAAGACAAAAAAAAAAAAAAATAAAAAAAAAAAAAACGAAAACAAAAAACACACATAAAAATTGTTACAAGGTTAAACCCTGGCTGGCGAATTTATTGTTTAAATTGAACAAATAAAAATTAATACTCAAAAGTAATGAGTGCACTCGCAAAACAGATTATTCCGAATTATTGGCCTAATTGTGGGGCTAGCATAATCTGGAGTCCATCTGCCTCCATATGGATATATGGAATATGTAGAGCTATCCAAGATCTTTTTGAGTCTTCACAAAAGTCTATCAAAGAAACTGTCGTAAAATGCACAAATTTGAGAGAGTAGCGAGTATGAGGCTAGAATAAGCAAACCCCCCAGTAATATAGTAAACATGAGACAGGTATCCACAATCACAGAGCATCAGTAAATAGATAAGTTAAGGCATTAAGATATATAATTAGCTTTTATTACTTTGATACAATAATGTTCTGTACATGCTTATACATGAGCTAATGCTCACTTTCTAATGAGAAGAATCCTTGTTGATTTTCTGTCCTTTCAACTAACTTATGTTAGTGCTGCCCAGTTGCTGCTCTCTGATCTAGTCGCGCTGTCTGTCTGCGCTTGATTGATGTATTTTCCCATATTTCTCTTCTTTATCAAACCGAATCAAATGCTGAACAATCAAGTGCAGATATTAAAAGTGATTAAGCGTACATTTACAATGCGAATACTTTTTCGTGCCCGCATTCAATGGATTCAATTGGAATTGACCTTTACCTTTAGCCGTATTTCGGGTATTGTGTAATGTCGCACTTAAATGTGGCTACAGTGCGCACTGGCTATCAGCAACGCTGCTCCAAGCGGGTTGATTGGAGCGTGAAGCTCGCAGCCTTTCAGCCTGGCTAAGAAAACAAAATACGCATGATGAAGGCAAGCGAAAAAAAAACAATCAACACATACATATATACATACACAGGTGCATATATACTCGAATATATATATGGAGTACTGGAGTCTATATGCTCGCAAAATACGCGAATCATCTACAGGCACATGCTCGCTCTTGTATCCACGTCTATATATATAAATATACAAGTACGAGTCGCGTACTTTTTCGTCAATGTGAATCAAAATTAATTGTAGGACCGTGCCTTGGCAGGTTCCCCTCTTCGAGAGGGGCACCCCGCAGCCCCCTCCACTCACACAGCGCTCAATTTATTCAGCTACAATTGAAATTCACAGTAAATAATAAAAATAGGAAAAAGCGAAATGTTCCAAATGTGTGTGTGTTTGTTTTTTTTTTTTTTGCACTCGCTTTGCGTTTGCTTGTGTTTCAAGTACAACGCGCCAAATGGCATTGCCAAAAAGTCAGAAACAAAAAAATAAATAAATCGCCAACAACAATAATAAGAAATAATATTGAAAGCGTTATAAAAGTCAAAATATTGATTGACCAGGCGCTAAAACGTGTCCAAGCCTCTGCACGCTGAAATGGGCCAACGCGAGAATTACATTAGTTTGATTGTGTAATGCCGATACTCAAATACCCTTTTCTGATGTGCATTGAGTCTATTTCTCTTCTCTCTCAATAGCATGCTAATGCCAAGCTCTGGATTTAGTTTTGCTTACGATGAGTTGAAGCAAAGAATAGAATAGAGAATTCAGTTTTTGAGCGATCCTAGTAATCAAATATGATATAAAGAAATGATGGACATATTTTAGAATAATGACAATTTATATATAAGAATATCAATAAGAAAACAAAAAATGTTTATCAGCTGATGAAAATCAAACTGAATTCCACTCCATCAGCTGAGACAAAAGGTTGGCTTAGCGGTTCATAACAGGATGAGTATATGGGCTGTTCATGTGCTGGGTGATTAAAGCACATTCAACTGATTCTCCGTTAATGAATTGATCATTCCATCTTCACACTTCATGTGCTTCCTACGCGTGATACACGTAACAGCTCTCATTCGAGAGAAAACATTGCGTATACGCCGCGTTTGAGCCTGTTGAAATCTTTATAGATCAACTTACTAACTACATACAACAAAATATATATGTATATACATGTTTATATACGTGCATAATTTTATTATTGTTATAATTAGAAGAGATTGTTGTTAATGTCGTTGTTGTTGGGAGCAACTCAAATTGTTAGAATATTTTGGCCAAAACGTTCATTGACCCGCGCGTTCAAGGTTAAATGCTGATGCGTAATAAACTACAAGCAACAACTAGCAGCAACAACAACAAAAGACCTGGTTCACACTTTTTGGCCAGAAACACGTTGCCATAAGAGAGGCACAGCTCAAAGAATAATAGAAGCCCCCGCCATGTGCGTGGCTCTCGGCATCGAAGCGAAATTGAGCGTTGAGAATTTTTACTATTTGAGCTTTTACTATAAGACGTGAGCCTTAGCTATATATATATTTATATATATATATATTTATATATTTATGTATTCTTTTATTATTTTTATTATTATTTATATTTTGTTGTTGTTGGGGGAGTTTCTGCTGCGTCAGCGCACACGCGATTTCTATTCTTTTTGGCACTGTTTTCAAGCATTTGGATTTTCGCTTCGTTCTTTTTCTTTATTTGTATTTTTTGTATTTTTTGTTCTTTTTGGTTTTTTTTTCGTATTTTGTATTTTGTAATTTCGCGCGGCTTGATTATTATGTTGATTATAATGATCGTTGGCCCAAGCAAATTAAATTTTATGTTTACTTTGTGTCTAAATCCCCGCTCAGCGCTTCCCTCTCGCTCCTCGCCTCGACTGCCTTTCTACACGCGTTGCTTTTTATTTATTTAAGCCATGTGCTTCAATTTTACAATTTGGCGGCTTTTGTTGTTCCACCGGCCATTGTCTAACGCAGCCTATTATTATTATCATCTATATTTATATATTTGTGTGTGCTAGAGCGTGTGTGCGAGTGTGTGTTTGTTATTCTTTTAATTAAAATAACAATGTGCACAATCAAAAGTGATTTATGAAATTTTTCTAGCCATTTTCTGACGCCATTCTTTTCAATTTTTTTTTTTATTTATTTATATTTTTGAAAAGTTCTCGTTCTGCCTCCTCTGCAAATCGGTTTTTCCTGTGTTGTGTCTTGTTTCATTTCGACATCAGTTCGTTGCCTAAGTCTTTTGTTTTGCTCTGTCACTCGAGGTTGGAGAACTTGAGGCGTGATTAGAAAATTGTTTGTTTAATTAAAAGAGCTGCCAATTACGATAGATCTGATTGAGCAGATTCCAATTTAATCGATCATTTATCATGTAATAATAATTAAAAACATTGAACTTTATAGTTTTCTAGCTCACCTTATTTTTGAAGAGATTGATTAATAATCATCTTCTATCCGGCTTCCGGGTATTCGAGGGAAAATCGAATAAGAAAAATAACATGTTAAATAAATATAAATAAATTGTTATGAAAAACTATAAAAAGTTGATCAAATACTTTTACAATTATGAAGACATGAAATATATTCAATCAAAAAAAAAAAAAAAAAAAAAAACATTGAAAAACTTAGCTTAAACAAAATTCAAGAATCGTAAAATAATTAATAATCATAAATTAATTATTAATAATTATCGAAAATGAAATGTGATAAATGCAAAATGGAACTGAAAACGCTGAACATTTCAGCAGACATTTCGATCACATTTCTCTGCTTGTGCCGCCTACTCTCTGGCCAGAAACTGGGTTAACAATTGCTCTATAGTAGACACATTAATATATCCACACATATATATCTATCTACATTTATTTATCTATTATATATCTGCGGTACCTACTGCTTGGGTGTTAATTGATGAAATTTCAACATTTCGCTAATTATTTGTCCACGCGGGCAGCTGGGGCTCAGGCATTTCAATTAGTGGCTCGACTTGACTCAATCTCGATCTGCAGTTGAGCGTATTTTTTCGCGTGTGTGTACGTGTGTGCGTGTGTGCGTGTGTGGGAGCTGAGTACCCCGACTTTCGGGCTAACGGTAAAAGCAGGCATTTCTTGTTCACTTTTATGGACATGTTGAAAACGTTTAAGACTTGAATTTTCGATTGTTTCTATTTCTTTTTTGAGCTTGGCCATAAACAATAATAATAAAAAACTTGGCCTACTGAATGCGAATTGCCAACAATATTGTCATTGCATTGATTTTAAGGGCTTAAAGCCAATTGAGATTTTATTTAAATTTTCCATACATATGAATATGAGCTCCTCGAACAACTGCGAACAGATCTCATTGTCTTTGATGAAATATCGCAAATTAATTAAACAATATTCAAGTTGACTTCCGTAGAGCTAAGAGAGGCCCAGCCAAGATAATATATTTAAATGATATACGAAGACTGCGTGAAAGAATTGTTGAAGAACTGAACGAAGAAAAAGAAACTTGAGACTGGTTCAAAACATGAGAGAAGACGCACAACAAACAATAAAAAGCGACAATAAAAAGAAGCAGAAAACCTGACATAATTATGAATAGAATTATTATTATTATTATTATACTGATAATGATGCTAAAGGCAAGTTTGCAAAAAAAAAAGAGAATGAAGTAAATAAATGAAAAAATAATAAAGTTAGCTCAAGCAGAAGAATCTCACGAGAGTTTCTGTCTCTCTCTCTCTCTCTCTCGCTCTCTCTCTCTCTCTCTCTCTCTCTCTGCATCTCTTTTCCTCTCTCTCTCGCTCTTTCTCTCTTGTGCTAAGCGTTGCTCGCTGTTTGGCACGTTTCGCAAAGTGCTTGACTTGTTATTTTCTTTAATTTCCGTCGCATAATTTAGATCTAGAATCTAATTTTTTTTTACAAAGTAATTATCTGTAATTTTGCGTTTCTTCTTCCCTTTTGCTAGAGTATATAGTTTGTTTTTTTTTTTTTGCTCATTCCTTTTTCACTTTTAATTGCTCTGTTAAGAGTTAGAACTTTGAGCTGTGGGTATTTCTTTTTTACTTTTATTTGTTTTACATTTTATATTCTTTAGCAGCCGCAGCCACAGCCACAGCCACAGCCACAGCAGCTGGCGCTGTTTTCTTGGTTTCTAGCCTGACCTTAACTTTAGTTTATTATCTCGTTGTCAAAATATGTGTAGAGGCAACAGCAGCTTGAGCCAATTGCAATTGGTTAGACCAAATGTCTTGGGCCCCTAACGCTATCGGGGCCAAAGCATCAGGCCACCTGCCAAAAACTTTTGCCAGCCTGTCCTGTCCCATGGGCCAACCGGAACCGCAGAACTCTTTACGCATTTTCAATGAGCTCTGTCTCTGGCTCTGGCTCTGGCTCTGACTCTGGCTGTGGCCAAAGGGCAGCGGCTGCTTTGTGTCGTGTCTTAAAATTGCCTAAATTTATTTCAATCCTTTAAGCACTAATTTTAAATTAGATTCCAATTGCATTGCCCCACTGCTCGCCTCTCTCTCTCTCTCTCTCTCTCTCTCTCTCGCTCTCTCTGTTCTGGCCTGTCTTTGTCTTTTGGTTTTCTTTTCTGGCTAGCGGCTAGCGGCTGGCAGCTGTTGCCGCGGCCCTCGTTTGCTCTTTGGCATCTGCTCAAAGTGTATCTTTTGTCTGTAGTTTTTCTGTTTTCGCTTTAACTGGCAAATGTGTTGCGCGATGCTTATCGCGTCGTCAAACGTTAATTGGCAAACAATGCATAAAATGCAAAGCGCTTCTGGAGTTTGTTTCGTTCCTCACTTAATCAGCTCATCAATCAAACTGTAGCACGCCAGGCATTGTTTCATTCAATTACTCATGCCATAAATAAGAATCAAACGAGAGGAATACGCACATTACGCATACGCCATGTGCGCTGAGAAAATTAATGAAACAAAACTTGTCACGAAAATGTTAAAATGAAATGAAAATGAAAATGAAAATGAAATGTGACACACAGACTTGTACCAGAAGCGTATGCCAAAGGCGAGTCAGTGAGTCTTATTTATATACAGACGAACCTAATGCCCGGCAAGACCTAGACCTAAATACACTCCCCAATATGCTTTTACCCACTCATTACTCAAAGACAGACATCGAGGCGCGCCCGACAAAGTGTAGCATGTGTGCTTCCATATGTAATACATGTATATATTTTGAAGGTAATCATCGCACTCGCTCTCTAGCTCTCTCTCTGTGTGTGTGTGTGTGTGTGTGTGTGTGTGTGTGTGTGTGTGCAAATATACGAATATACTCATTCGAAATCTGTTTCGATCGGGTGACCTATGCACGCTGTCCAACACTGCTCTTTTATATGGGCTAGAATCCTCTTATAGAATTCTGTCTGTTATTTCTCCTGAGCAACACTGAATTACTCAGCTGACAATTACTTTGACTAAATTTCATTTAATTCTTGCATCTCTCTTTAATTTAATTTGTAATTTTTAATTTATAAATATTTGTAAATATTAAAAATATATTTAGTCAGAAAATTTGCATAGATCTAGCTCTTCCTGCTCAGTTCTTTCACCAGCTTCTATGCGTAAGCCCCATCTCATCTGGTTGAAATGTTTCAGCTTGTTTATACCAGCTTTTTAACGAACAATCTTAATTGTTGCCTGTGTTGCGCCCAAAAACAAGAAGCTTAAGACACAAAACACCAAAAATTTGTCACACGCATTAAAAAAGCGACAAATTTTTAACCGATGCAGTCAGCCCTTTGGACTCGCATTTCTTTTATGAGGCAGGCCAGGCCAGGCCAGACACACACACACACACACACACACACACACACAGAGAGAGACATGCATAAATGAGCATGTCAGATGAGCCAGGGCTTTTGATTTATAGGCTGTGCATATTTTTGCATACATGGCCTCAGAATTTCTGAATCTCCATTCAGTTGTCCATCGCGCAGTCCATTTGTCCAAAATCCTCTCTCTCTCTCTCTCGCTATCTTTCTCTCTCTCGCTATTTTTCTCTCTCTCTCTCTGTCTTTCTTGCTGTGTCGAAAGATATTCTTTTAGCTAAACGCATAATTTGCGTTTCGGGCGAACGTCGCGACGAGCCACGAAATTGATAAGGCTCGTTGCCCTGTTGCTTTTTGTCAAATGATTCAATTTCTTCGTTGGCTTGAAATGCACTTCAAATCAAATATAAAAAAGAAAAAGAAAAAACAGAAAAAAAAACAACAAAATAAGAGCATGACAAAAAATTGTGTGTATTTTCTGCTTAAAAATATGTTGGGTGTGTTTTTTATAAAATGCAAGCGGGAATCGTTTTAGCTGTGCTGTTCTCTCTGTATGTGTGTGTGGGGCATATCAAAAGTGAAACACACACACACAGTCAAAGTCCACTTCCTGCCACCTACCCCCGGTGTCAGCCAGCGGCTGTCAGCGTTTACACATGTCGGCTTTTAGCCTGCCTTCAGTTTTATTTATTTTATGATTTTAGGAAGGCGCAGTCTGCGTCTCCGTCTGTTCAGCTGAAGTTGAAGTTCGTTTGTGTTTATTCTGCCTTTTATCATTTGGGCTCGCTGCGTCTCTTTATTAGTCATGAGTTGTTGCATGGCTTATGACAATTCCTTTAGCCGCTTGTCACGCCCCAAAACCCAAACCCAAAACCCAAAACCCAAAACTCAAGCCAAAACCAAAGCCAAAAATGTGCGCGCAATTAATCAAAAGGCGAAAGCAAAAACCTCACAAAGGCCGCAGGCAGAAGCGAGACAAGAAATTCGCTCACAACTAAACAAGATTAAATTTATAATGAATACTATTTATAATTGGAATTTTTTAGCATAATGCATTATTATTGTTGTTTGCAAATATTTTGTATTAATTAATACACTTTCGATTGCTTCTACTTTAGTTAAAAGCTTTACAAAATCTAAAGACGAGGAAGCTGCTTTCGACTCTTTGCTGGCCTTTGATTCCAATTATAGCTCATTTATGTTGAATGAATATACCATGAGAATAATTCATTTTTCATATGTTAACACTCTGTTATGAGCTCCACTAACTAGCCGACGTCGGCGTTGCTTGCTTTTCTGCTTTCTATTTCATTTTATTATTGACAATTAATATTCAATCTTAAATTCATATTGATATTAATAAAGTTTTGGTCTATGAAATGTTTCCAACTGAAAATATATTTCATGGTTTCTATGTAGTGGATTCTATTTAAGTGTCTCCAAGCCAAACTGATGGATTCTGCAGACTGCTTGTAAGAACTAAGAGAGGATAGCGAATATGAATCATTTATAAAATATCTAAATCGTTGGGTCCCTTTGATATAGATTCACTCAACACTCGAAACTCTTAAGAGTTCTGGAGGAACATCGATTCAGGAACAACTCACACTCATAATATTATGCAGATCCTCTTTCTGCTTCTTCTTCTTCATCTTCTCCTTATTATAATGATTATTTTTGTTTTTGCCACAAGTTTTTTTATATTTGGCTTCAAGACTTTTGCGCATTTTTGTCTTTTCTGCACAGCGGGCAATTTTTGGCGTTTTTGTCAAGTTAAAATAATATTTCAATATACAAGTATAAATACATGTGTGTGTGCAGCTCGCACAGTTGGCTCAAATTGCGCACGTTTATTCCATTAATCATTTGGTGCACACACAAAAACAGAATAAATTACAAATAAAAAGAATAAAAGGCAAAGCTCAGGCAAAGGTTTAGTAGCCAAGTTCAATAGAACTTGTTTAAAGTTAACGATTATTACGAATCTGTATGAATATATATAAATATATATATATATATATATATATATATATATATATATATATATAAATATATATGTATATATGTGTGTGCCTAAAACATGACCAAGCAATTTTGAGGCGGTGTGAGTGGAGTCTTGCTACGATTCGAATCGCAAATTGAGCCGAGTCTCGACTCGTCGAGTTCAGTTGAGTCGAGTCTCTGGGGCCGTGATCTGTGCCTGCGGCTTGTCTGCGAAACTTGATTAAAAATTCAAGGCCATTTTGTGGCAGCAACGCGAATTTGAAACGAAAGCCCGCTCTGGCCGTCTCGTCTAACCATTAACCATTAGCCATTGCCCATTGCAGCTGGCTGTGGCATGTTTAGAAAGCGGTTACAAATGCTGCTGCTGCTGCTGCTGCTGTTGTTGCTGTCTGTCTGTCTGTCTGTGCCGCTTGCCCAGTGCACTACTCGCTGCACTTGGTGTTTCTCTTCTTCTTCTTCTTTGGTTGCTTTTCAACTGTGGCCAAACGAGTTGCTGGCTCGGACTGGGTCTGCGTGGATGCCATTGAAAGTGGTCTTGGCCCGGCCACCTATTTCTATTTCTGTTTGGCTCGATACACTTTCAGTGGGTTCCATAAATTTGCCACGGTCTGCGTAGGGAAGTCGTCAGGAGAAGAGGAAATTGGTATATGTCGATGCATTAGTGCAATTGGAATTAGTATTGTTATTCCTATTGATAGTCTTTGTATATTGTCACATTTCTATGGGCATAAATATTCGTTCACATTGGAATTGCTATAGATTTTAGCATGATTACTTTCTCTAGTGTTAGTTCCAGTATAATACGAAGTAATAGTATTTTCATAAATATTATTATTGGTATTTGCATATAGTTCAAGTGCTATATGGTTCCATAGTTCATTTACAAAGTGTGTAAATTAACATATGTTATAGATATTTCCATAACATAGATTCATTTGTCTGCTAGGGTATTCAAGCTTCGTCTGGACTTTTATCTACATATATGTATATAGCCGTATTCGATTGGCTGCAATTGTTTTCGCATTGCAATGCCTTGTGTTTAAGCAGTCAACAGTTTAGTTTCGTATCTCACAAAATCATGAAACATTAAACATTTCAAGTGTGCTCCGCACTCGCACTCGCACTCGCACTCGCAGTCGCCTTTGCTTTTTTTTTATCATTCATTGGCTTTGATTGCATTTAATTCAACTCGAGTTGAGTATTTTTCTTTAGGTTTTCTAGAGCTGAACTTATTTCTTGAGCTAAAGCTGAACTGAACTGGATCATGTTAAAGTAATCAGCGTTAATGTTACCTTAGAATTGAAGTGTGGCAACTCTGGCAGTGAGTTTAACAGTCGCACAGATTGATTGATATCTGCTCAATATAACTGGAAACGATATTGACAGAAGAGATGTCTAACTGACAACTGTCAGTAAGTTACGAAGTAGACGTTAGACTATTAACACAATGTAATTATTTAAATATTTTATTTATAAATCAATTAGTATTGCAGTTTTGACATGTCTTCAATAAATTTGAAATTTCGTTAGTTTATATTTATTTAAATGTAATGAAATAATACATAAAGTTGCGTACACATTACATACATCTATAATACTTAAAATACTATATATAATTTGTATAACTATCTTCTATCAATTCATAAATTGTTGTATTTAAGAGAAGTGCAAATAGCAAATACGGATGTCAAATGCATAACAGTGTTCCTCTCTCTCTCCTTCTCTCTCGCTCGCTCTCTTTGTTTTCTATTTATACACTTCCTATAGGCAGATTTTGGTTTGTCTAAGGAACAATGTTTTTCATTCTGCCTTCATTACAGGGTTTTCATTGCCGTTCAGACACGCCTCCAGGTGCGTGACCAAGCAAATGACAGCCCACCTGCGATTGCTCATGTGTGCGTATGTGCGTATGTGTGTTTGGTGTGTGTGTGTGTGGCCAAGCTGCTTTAATAGCCGTTGATTCTTAGCACTTCTTGCTACCATTTGCTGCTCCTCTTTGCTACTGCTGCTACTATTGTCGTTGTTCTTCTTCGTGTTTTTGTTGTTGTCGTTTGGCTATGTTTGATGGGATTGAACATTTCTTGGGGTTCCTCTTGTGTTTTTCGCATGATGATCGCATGTTTATAAATAGTTGGGACGTTAAAGTAATATGTATATGAAATGTCGATTTCGTAGTGTCTACAATTTCCATACAAACACATGAGTGCGTATGTGTGTGTGTGTGTGTGTGTGTGTGTGTGTGTGTGTGTGCTCTCTCTCTCTGTTCTGCCGGTGCTTTTGAGCTTTACCTTGAGCCTTGGTTTCATTTACGCAGAGCTCAGAGCGAGAATGAAGAAAATTGTCGGTCGTTTGGCATTTGCTTTTGTTACTTGTAATTAAAGTTGCCAGCGGAAGTTAGGCGAGCTGTGAAGTTAACTTGGCAACATGTGTATAAAGAGTGTGCTACTATACTACAATATATACATACACATACATATACATATACATACGTATACATAAGTATATTGTTGTTGTATATGCATGTGTATGTGTGATGTAGCTGATTCTTTTGCTTTCAGTCATTGCGGAAATGTAATTTTAGATTGGCTCGCAGCTGCACTGCATTGTAATAGAAGTGATTTATTTGAATATGAATATAATATTTACTTTATACATTTTAGGGTCTATTCTGCTTATACTAATTGTGAATCTTTTCTCTTTTGCAGGTAATGACATACAGCCATACAAAGTTTGCCTAGGCACAGGTAACCCTGCCTATTTCTTCTTCTATATAAATATTTTTTAACACGCCCACACTCCTCCACACACACACACACACACACACACAGCACTTACGCAATTTCTTTTGGCTAAAAAAGAAAAAATCAAAAACAAAAAAAAAGTGTAATTTGACAGGCGCGCAGAAATCATATGACTGACAAGTTGCCCCTTGACACACTTTTGTCATAGCAACATATAAAATAAACGCTTTTTATTTTTTTTCTACTGCTGCATATATATATATATATATATATATATATATATATATATATATATATATATATATATAAGACAAATAAATGTTAACATTTTGGCCAACCATTCGCATTGCCCGACTAGCGGGGGCGGGTAATAATTTTTTTTTTACATTTTTTTGTTGCCTTTTCATGGGCCAAACAGCAATTTAGACCTCCAAATGAGCCACTTTACTAAGGCCAGCATAAGAAAGGGAAACAATTGAAAAATCTGACGAGATTTTTAACAAAGTAAACTAGCAGCATTATAGAACTCAAAATAAATAAATATTCAAATATTTAAAATTTGTTTAATTGCAAAATAGAAGATTCATACACAATTTGTCTATTTCAATTAATTGCAATATTTTCAATTCAAAAGTTCTTTCTCTAAATTGATTACATTCATTGTTGGCCTTATTTCTGGCGCTATTATTCAGATTAAATTCAATTAATTTTTGTTCCAATTTATATTTATTTTTTACGTATTTTTATACGGAATCCGCGTCTGCTACAAAGTTAATAATCTTTAATAAGATTTCTTTTCGCCTGTGCGAAATATTACAATTTTCACAAATTTTTCATTTTCCGTGCAATTGATCAATCTATGACGATACATAGTTTCATAGGTTTTTTCCACATGCAGAAATAAAATAATGAGTCTTAAAATCTTGAGCTGAATGTGGTATTTATCTGGCTCAAATAGCGCTTTTGATGTTGAAGGATGCTTTGAACATCCTAAGATCCTATCCAAAATCTAATGCATTTAGCCCACAATAGAGACAAACTGTTTCAGAATTAGATCATAAGTCAGGCGGACAACTAGAAACTGCTAAAGATTTTTAAATATTACAGTAGCTCATCACGATGATGAATTTGATCGGAACCTGAGGGAAACAATTGTTTGTATGAACGAATGTTCGCAATTTGTTTCGTTTTCCCCTTTTCTTTCACTTTTTTTTCTGGTGTCAGGCAATCGTCAGCTCTTTTTGCAAGTGATTTATTTGCCACAAAATAAAATTGTACGTATTATGGGTGTGTGGGAGAGAAAGAGAGAGTGCGTGAGTGAGTGAAAGACGCGAAATGCGAATTGGACAGGTGTTCGAAATAAGACGAAAGTTGTGACAATTCGTCGCGCGGCGAGAGATTAATGCGCCTTAGCACAAAATATAGACAGGCCCAAAGCTCATATCAAAATATATGCATGTGGATAGCAGTTTAGTGAAATAATAATAATTTTTGAATTTTGAATGCAGCTTACACTGCAAAAAACGAAAAATTAAATGAAATGAAAACGAAAACGAAAAAAAAAATAAAATAATAATAATAATAATAATGATAAAAAATCAGCAAGCAAAGAAATTGATAATCGCATTATGTTCACATTTTATAATTATACTTTATTTCTGTTGTTCATTTTTTGGCGCTTTGCTTATGAGAAATTCCTGGAAATGTATTTTGTAATACGCTCGTATAGCTCCCCCGTTCTTTTGTGATCGGCTTACAGAGTGCCAGTCTGAGTAATGTAATACCGCCGCCGCCGCCGCCGCCACCGTCGCCGCCAGCAGGAGAAGGTTCGGTCAAATACGCTTTCTGCTGCACTCGACAAAAGAATTTCCCACAATGTCAACGGCTGGAGTACCATAAATTGCGCATACGCATCGCAGCACGGAACAGCATGGCCGACGCCAGGGGCCAGCGAAAACTTGCCAGAAAAAGTAAATGAAAAATGTTTGGCCTGTGGCAACGGTTGGAGCAAGTTTAGCTTGCACTTGAAACGCAGCCACCAACAAATTCATGTCCCCTCACACCCGACTGCAGTTCAATGGCTCTGCCAGTGGGCCAAATGGGCAAACATGAATATATGAAAATGTGGAAATATAAAAATGTAAACTGCAAAAACGCCGGCTAAAGATTGAATAACATTCAAGGGAAGCAAAAACGCTAAGGGGCGCCATGAAAAACAACTTCCTATAACGAATCTGAAAACCGATATTAAATTCGTTATATAATAAATATATTTATATGCTGCAATTCGAAATTGAATTTAGACTTGCAACTTGCCTTGCTCATTGTATATTACTATATTGCTGTATATAAGTTGATACAAGTTGACTTCTTCTTAACTACATACAACTAATTTCAATGTCTTTATTGACTGAGGCGTAAAGAAACTAACGAGCTTAATCTCAAATCGGTTTGCTTGGAAGCCAAGTCAAGTTAACCTTGCTAGCTCTACCAACTGATTCTTCTTTATGCACTCTCAGCTGGCTATTTATAGCCGCCAGCTAAGCCCGCTCGGCTAGCTGACAACTGAAAGGCGTCTGTCTAGGCCCCTTATCCTGTGGCTTATACGCATCAATGGCCTCGCCTTCTATTTAATACTTTTGTGTTTCGAGCTCCGGCAAGACGAAAGGCCCCAAAGTGCGTAACTGCGAGAACTCAATGCCACATTTTACGGCGGGGAATCCCCGTGCGCTCTTCCTTGGCCAGCCAGCAGCAACTGCATTGTCAACTGACGTAAATTACTTCAAGGACGCACAGTAACCCGCGCTGCCAAAGGCAGACAGACCAGACAGTTATTATAATAAAAGACGACAGCAGACGCCAGATAGAGAGCAGAGAGCAAAGACAGAGACAAAGGCAGCAGCGAAGACGGAGGCAAAACCAGAATAGGAGCAAATCGAGTCAAGTCGAGTCGCTCAATAAAAATCACTGACCATCAACAATGTGGCTGATATTTAATAAGTCTGCAGTGCGAGAGACAATGACGACGAGAAACACAAAGAGAAAATCAGGCAGGCTAGGGTAGGGTGTTCGGGGTGTTTGGGGTGCTCAGAGAGCGCAGAGTGTTGGGTGTTCATTGAATGGGCAACGTCTATGGTATTGGATGTCGCTCTAGTTGCCGATGATGCTGCATAACAAGTTGTATACAAGCTGTACAGCATGTTGATAATGTAATGGACAATAACAGCCAGACAATGATGTAGAGGCACCCGTCCATACTCCCTAGTCTCTCGCTCTGCCCGGTCACAGAATGTATTGACTTTTTCCGTGAGCCACAAGGTCGCTCGCTGCCAAGCCACAAATATTTTAAACTTGAATTCTATTGCAGTGAGGAGTGAATGCAAACATTTTTCAGCAATATTTCATATTTTTCACACAACATTTAATTAAAAACTTCCTGCGACAAAACTTTTCAACTCGAACAAGAACTGCACTTGAAAAGAGCTTATAAATATATATATATATATAGATATATATAGATATATATATATATATATATATATATATTTTTTTTTTTACTTTATTCAGATGCTTTTTTCGTACGAGCAACGCTTGAGTGACTGCATTAATCAGTCAAACATGGAAGGAGGGAGGGCGAGTGGTAGAGGGAAATGGAGCGAAGTGCGGCAACAGCGCATCAGGTGCAACACAATGAGATGCTGTAATCCATACAGCGCTCCATTGCTGATTGCAGCGCTGCCAAACTTCAGCACAAAAGCCGAAGCTTTTAAAACAATGTCCATTGTTGAGGCAGTCTCTCAACATTTAGCTGTAATTTGTTCTATTTATATAGGAATGCTGTGTCGCCAAACTTCATCTTCAGATCACTGAATATTTCATGAGAATTTACTTATGTAATTTCTACTTACATTTCATAGATGTTGGAAAGTTTAGACAGATGAACTTTAGCTTTGTAAATTTTCTTTTGCTCTGTTGCCAAACCTCACTATTTTGGTGGATATATATGGAAAACTTATATATAACATTATCATCCGACTTTAGTTTTAACAAAACATGAAATTTCAATGTCGCCGAACTTCACTTAAAATTATTGAATGAGCGATATTAAGTTTGTGGCCATAATTTATTTTGTTCTAACACTGTTGCCAAACTTCGCTATTCACCTATTTATTCAGTGCCGTCATATCCTATGCTAAATCTCTCGCTAATTCATTTCTTTGTGCATCGTTGCCAAAGTTCATTTTGCACGCGCTGTTGCCACACAGAATATTTTATAATTTCTGTACATTGTTGCCTAACTTCAGCTAGCACCAAAGTTTTGCCTTGCGGACAAACGGCTCTCGATTTTGTCAGTTACTACTAATAGTGCCCGTCTACTCACACTTATGCCGACTTATGACTCTCTCCTACACCCATGCAGTGCTGTCAGCACTTTTGTAATGCGCTGGTCACACTGTCATAGACATTCGCTTAGAAGCAGAAGCTAGCAGAACAGAACAATTGGCGTAGCGACTTTTGTTTAATTCCTCTTTTTCACTCTGAAACTTCTTCATCTATTTCAGTTTTATTCACATGTGTGTGTGTGTGTGTGTGTGTGTGTGTGTGTGGGTGTGTGGGTGAGTGTGTTTGTTAATGGCTCCACTACATTGCCATTTGTTTTTAGCATTCCTTTTGTTTTTGCTCGGCTTCTGGAATACATTCATATTTTGTTGCGCCTGTTCATGAATGCCCTCCCAGCACCAACTCCCTGCCTCCGCCACTCCACTCCACTCAGCGGCCTCTCCTCTCCCTTTGCTAAACACTTTAACATTCTGCCAAGTGTTTGCCAGTGTTGGTAAACGAGTGGCGAAGCGAATGGCGCATAAAAACAGCGACGCAATGCAATGTGCAATAAACGAGGCAGCTCAACATGTCGAACATATGTTGGCTATAAAAAGCCAACTGTAAACAAAGCCAACTGCATAGATATGTGTGTGCGTGCGTGTGTATGTGTGTGTGTGTGTGCGAGTGTGTAAAGCAAACATGTGCATGATTAAAAGCACATATAAACAGAATATGACAGCCCAGACAGGCCATGAACGAGTGCTAACATGAGAATGAGTGAGTGCGAGAAAGAAATAGAGAGAGTCGGAGAGAGAGAGAGTGTGTGTGTGAGGGAGAGAAAGAGAGGGAGAGACGTAGTGCACACGTTGTACTCTACGCATATTATATTTGGTATGCAATTATTTTACTGCATAGTTCAAGGCGCGTAGCTGAAAGCAAATCAGAGTCGGGGAAAAACAACTATTAAAAGACAGATATAATTAGAAAAAGCGCACATAAAATGCAAAGTTAACGGTGCTTTACATACTTTCGATTGATGCAGTTCAACTGTACTTGTTGTTGAGTTGTGCATTATGTAAAACGTTATGCTCAGATATACATATCGATGCTCAGCTATTGATAGAACCTTGAGTGTAACTCATATATTCAATACATTAACCATAATATATTTTTAATGTATTTTATTATCTATATTTAGTCAATTCGTCCTGCAGTCTTTAATCTTACACGGATCCCTCCTTCAAATCGATGTCATGTCCAATGCACATTTTTCCTTGAACTCGACAAACGGAAACGGAAACCATTGGAAATACTTTCGTTTACCTGAAAACCACTTCTTATTCGGCTGGTCTTTTTGCTCTCTCTCTCTCTCTCTCTCTATATATATATATATATATATATATATATATATATATATATATATATATATATATATATATATATCTTGCTCTCGCAATCGCTTCCTCTCAATCTCGCTGCCTTTCCTGCTTGGGGCCATTTTTGGAAATTGCAGACGCCATAAAATGGTTTGAATATTTGTATGAAAATTAGTGTCGCATTCTTTTTGAAATTTACTTTTCGGCAGTTGCAGCACCATTGACAGCCGGTGCTTTGCCTACCCCTGCGCTTGGCTATTTAAATTCACCTCTGTTGACGTCTTTTGGGCAGGCAAAGCCAAGGTATAAGCCCAAAGGTCATGCGACGACCCTCGCCAAATGTCGACCTGTGCCTTAAGTAGGTTAAAAAGCATTTTCAGCCCTGCTATTCGTGCTGCACTGCATTGCAACCCTGTGGTCAGCGTAGGGCGCCAAACGGGCGACAGGGTCTGGGGGGTGCTGCTACCCCTTTGGACTAGGCAACATGCCAACGAACTGAAAAAATCAATGCTTTTTGTTGTAGTCGCGTAGCAAAACGTGCCTAACAACTGAGAAGCTTGTGCAAAATATATTGCAGCCTTGCACTAGAACTCTTCCTATTACCCCCTGCACTTCTAGAAGAGAGCGACAGAGAGAAAGAGAGAGAGAGAGAGAGAGAGAGAGAGAGAGAGCGTGTATGAGAAAGGGAGGGAGAGAGAATTCATGCTCGAAGAGCAGTGGCAAATGCATTTGCCATGCGCTACTGTTGGTACAGTTTTTCAACTCCAGCTAACGAATTGGCGCCCAGCCAAAATGCAGAGGCACAGCGCCAATACATGAGATACGATACCCCTTTTCAAACCAACCCATTCGAAATTTAAGCTTTATGCTGGCTTTGGACTTAAAGTCAAAGCCATAACCATAGCCAAGCGAAAGCCAAAGCCAAAGCCAAGGTAGAGAGAGGGCGATTGACACGCTGTTGGGGTTGCTATGGTTAGCCTCGCAATGTTTTGGCCTCAGCACGTTTTGAGTTAGGGTCGTCAGCCCTATTTATGTAATCGCCTGTAGCCCCTGTGTGTAGGGCTTTTGGTCAACAAGCGATATGGATAAATGTGTCAATGGAATGATTTTTGATTTGCCTTTTGACCCATACCAGGGGCACCAAGCAATAATTCATTCCGTTGTTAAATCATGATATCCACAATTAATGTCAAATACAATCCACTGTCCATGATAAACTCAGTTGATGACTTTAAATTTAGTCACTGCTTTTCAGTCGATCCACTTGTGTTCCACTTTAACTAATTTATATTTCTCACAAAATATATGAATCTAAGACATTTACTAAACACAAAAAGCTACATATACAATCCACTCACGTTCCACCTGGTTTTGTGTATACACTTATGTATGTAAATATACTTATAATCCACTTGCGTTCCATATCAAAAAACAATTTCAAACTGATAACTTAGCTGTTCTCCATTTATAATTTAAGTAAATAATATATACATACATACATATATGTATAGTAATTGGAAGTGATTCATGGCCTGACACTCGCAATGAAATTGCAATACATTCTATATATACATATACATAATCGTCATTCGTACGAAATTCCAAATAGTTTCTGTAAGTGCAAAAAATATATCGTTATACATACATACATATAGATGATATGTAGATGCTCTGTGTATGCTTATATGCATATGAATATGTATGTGCGTTTGTATTTGTGTTTATATTGTAGCTACAACTCAACTGCAAATCGTACAAGCAAACAAGCCGTTGTTGTTGTTGGTGGTGGTGCTTTTGCCGTCTGACTTTTTCATGACTTTCAGTCGACTAGATTTCAACTTGCTAATATCGCAGCAGAGCCGCAGAGAGCAGAGCTGCGGCAGCGCAGTAGCGGCAATGCAGTAGAAGATGGGATCTACAAAGAGTGCCTTGCCTGGCCACTAGTATATTCACATACATACATACATACATATGCATATATTTTGCCACGCTGCAGCCTATTTACACTGCTCTCCCAATGCTCCTCTCACATCTTCCAGATCCGGACTTGCACACACTCACGCACACTCACACACACATAGAAAAATCCGCTTCAAAATATGCATTCAAGCAAGCACAAAAAGCAAAGAAACAAAACATTTTGCCAAAGAATACGACGACTAGAGTAGAGCACAAAAATAATAAATGTATATATGTATGTATATAAAAAAGGAAAACCAGATAAAAAAAGTTTAATTTCTTGGCATAGAACAGAAATGCACGCAAAACGGACAAGCAGAAAACAGAAGGGAGAACTTACCTATACCACGCTCAAACTGTGTGTGACATGCAATTCACACACACATACAGCTACTCACTCAGCAAAGCAAGAGGGGGACCTACGCTGACAGCGCTGCTTGCAGTGACAGTGGCAATGCCAAAGGCAAAGGCAAACTGCATATTTGAGGCCTACATCAACATTTTTCTGCTTTTGCAACAACTCCCAGTGAGCGAGTGTGAGAGAGAGAAATAGAGAGCGAGCGTGCGAGTGCACTCTGTAAAATGTGAGAGCGCTGTAAAGGCATATTGAGAGAGAGAGAGAGAGAGTTTTTGTATGCATGTGTATTGGTGCTTGAGCGCCAGCGCCGCTGCTGGCTGCTGTGCTTGTTGTTTGGCGGCTGGTGACTGGTGGCTGGCGGCTGGCGGCTGACGGCGGAGACGTCGACTGCAGTTTCGCAGTTTGTGTTGTGCTCTCGTGGCCATAGCTATGGCTTCTGTTGCTCTTGCTGTCGCTGGCCATTCCTCTGTCGCCGCCGCCGCCGTCGCCTTCGCCTCCATCTCAATTACCGCGTAGCTTTCGGACGTTTACATGGATTATGTGGGTATGTAGTGCGGCCTAGCGTTGCGCCGAGACCGAGACCGAGAGACGACCAAGCACAATAACACAATGAACTCCAAATGTGGGCAGAGCCGGGCTCGGCTTTTGAATGGTGTGTGGAGTGAATGAGAGGGAGGCATGAGGCATGGAGGTCGCAACCGTTGCTGGCTGCCTTTTGTATTTTGTTTTTCTGCTTTGGTTGGCGTCAATATTTCCGTTTATTTTTTGCTCTTCTTTCTCTCTTGCTCTTCTCATTTCTCCCATTGCCCCCGCCTTTGTTTAGTTACTTCATGGCGTTCTTTGGTGCTGGGCGAGCTCAAAAAGTCTTTTCAGAGTGCAAATGAAATGTGGCGCACTGATTGTGTTTGTTGCTGCTTTTATATATAGATTTTTATATTTTTATATTTTGTATATGGAATATAATAATTCATCTGGCTGATGCGTTATGCGTTACCACAAAGCATGCCGCCTCCAACCTGAGGTAATTGCAAACGCAAAATGGCGGCCAATAACTGTTGATGCCGCCTGCCTCACTGGCAGCTGCTCCAGCGCTGCCTGCCGCCAATTCTCTAGTTCTTTTAAATTCCCTTACATCAGCCGTAAGCATGGATTTCAGATTGAACTTCAATATCGTTCTATGCGCATTGGGTGTAGATTTTCAGATTGTTTGTGCAAAGTGCCTTGCGTTGGCTAGTAGACTGATTTCCTAAAGTTCAGTGGCGAAATTTTAAAATATCCTTTGGTTTTTAATGAGCTTCCAAAGTATTTTAAACTTATAACTAGTAAACGTGATTGATTTAAGAAAAATAATTAAACAATTAATTTAACTATATAGACACTATCACTTAATCCACATGGAATTGATATTGTCGCTTCAGTATTCTCTATTGAAAGTCTTTGAAGGTCGTTAACAAATTCAATAACGCCGAACATAATTGTTTATTTAATTATCATTTATTAATAAAGAATATAATTATTTATGAATCTACTAAAAGATTGTAATATATTATTATAAAGACACAATTGACATGTATGTATATATAATCCAGGTTAGCCGTTTATACTTTAAACATTTATACTTTAAAGATCACCTAAAGAGATTCCTTATTATAGTTATTATAATCCAAATTAATATTTATATTAATATCATTTACTTGAAATGTATTTGATAATTTCACTTGATTCGTTTCAAACTGTGTTTCAAACTGTATATATCTTTGGCAAATAGTTGAATAGCTAATTAAATGGGATTTCAGCTAAAGCTAATCTCTTCAGTTAGCCAAGCTCTAATCAATATTGGGTTGAATTTGCAAAAAATAAATTCCATTCAAGTATTTTCTATTATCAGCGTTGAAGTTTAACTCGTGGTGGCTCAAAGAAGGTTTGGATGGATGATTAAAATAAGTTGCTAAGCTCTTGTTGTTGTTGTTGTTGTTGCATGGCTCAAGCAAGCCATGAAAATGCCAAACATTGCATGACGTTGTCAGCGATAAAAAAACAATGCCTAGGGAGCTACACACGCACAGCTATATATATATATAATATATATATATATAAGTGTGTGTGCTGCTGTGTTGTGTGTGTGTTGATTGTGTGGTTGGTCAGGTTTTTACTTTTTTTCTTTTTCTTAGCTTCTGTTGCTGCTGCTGCCATTGTTATTGTTGTTGTTGCTGCCACACACTTTTTCCTTGGCCCGGCAATTTACTGCATTTTTCATTTACCAAGCACACACATACACACACTCATCACACTACACGTTGCACGGTGCAGTGAAAATTTTTGTAGTCAACCTGGCGTCGTCGCCGTCGTCATCGTTGCTGAAGCAGACGAAGTTTGCATGACGCCGCGTTTTATTTCATGTTATATAGTGCGAAGCTTTTCCTTTTTTTCTTTCTTGTTTTTTTTTTTTTTTTTTTTTTTTTTGCTTTTGCAGTGGCAGTGAAATTGAAACGGACTGTGTGTGCATAGGGAAAGTGGGCGAGGCGGGAGTACGTTGTGTATGCGCAATGTATGTATCATTGCAGCAACAGCAGCAGCAGCAGCAGTAGCAGTTGCAGTTACAGTTGCAGAGGCAGCAGCAGGTGCAGCGTGTGGCATGCAACGAACGAAATAAGAGGCGAGAATGAAGAAAAACTGTGTTATGCCGACAATACAACGTGGGCGTGGGTGTGGGCGTGGCACAGCTTTTGCACTTGTCGTCCAAGTGTTTTTTAGTGCTCATGCTTTGGCTTCTTAGTCAAGTGTCGTACTGCTAAGCTGCATGCCGAAGTCGCACTCGCAGCCACAGCTGTAGCTGTAGCTATAGCTGCTGCAACGCCTCTTTGTCGTAGCTTTTTATCTACTTAGGATACACCCCATCCGCCCAAACGCCCATCCATCTAGCCATCTATCCATCCATCAGCCTGCCCGATTATTACTGTCTTTGCGCACAGAAACTTGCACTTGATATGCTTTGGCCCCCTCTCTCCTGCTGTGCCACCTTCTAATGGGCGCCCTGAACGTGACTATTTGTATGAATGCATCTGAGCCAGGGCTCTTCAGAGTCTTCAGTCCACAGTCCACAGATTCCTGACCTAGGTACACGTCAATATTCAAATCAATGCATATTGACTCTTCTCTATCTCACAATAATTGTTAATGAGTCGTCTAGCGAGCCGTCTAACATATACATATATATATATGTATATATATATATATATATATATATATCATGAATTTAGAATTCAGAGTTGACCTAGCATACACACACGATCCACATAATATAATTGACTGATTATTGATAATAATTGATTTTGCATATCTTCATTGAAGTGCAATTGGAATTTCGTTTGGACTCCCAAGGGCATCCACATACGATCCAAATGGATTCCACATTGGATTAACATTCCCAAAGACATACACTTTGAATTTACAATTCATGTTCCACACCATATACATATATTGGAATATATTTACAGATTTTTGGATTGGCTTACAGTCCACATAGAATACACACTAAATTATTGCTTATTGTTATCAATTGTATTATCGAAATTCGTAAATTATAGTGCTTCGAGAATCGAGCACTACGGCTGACATTGACCAGATCTATAAGGAGCTATCACATTTCCATTGGCTGTTTCCGATTTACTTTATTTTTTAATGCCTAGCTCCATCTTATGCCGTCGAATTCGTTGTTTGCAATGATTTTGAGCACACGTTGATTGAATTTTAAATTTGTGATCAAACCTTTGTCCATTGCTCTGCTTCGAGAACTCGTTCGCAGAGACATATACAGCTATTTAGAGATTATATATTCTTATGTAGATATACAGCTAGAAGCTTGGAACTTGAAGGAACTTGTGACTGTTCGGGGGTTCGCAGGGAACTTGTTTTTGAATTTGTTCTCTCTTGATTTTCAATTTTTCGCATGCAAATGTTTCGAATCAAAATTTATTTATTTGGGTCTAATGTTTTATGTAAGCCAGCATCAATTTGATTTATATTTTAAAAAATTCACGGAAATCGCTAAAAAGGCCAGGAAAAAAAAACAATAATTGAATCTAATTTGGATCCATTTGCAGGTCGTGATGATCTCTCGCCCTCGAGCAGCCTCAACGGCTACTCGGCCAACGAGGGCTGCGATGCGAAGAAGAGCAAGAAGGGCCCGGCGCCCCGGCTGCAGGAGGAGCTGTGCCTGGTCTGCGGCGATCGGGCGTCCGGCTATCATTACAACGCGCTCACCTGCGAGGGCTGCAAGGGCTTCTTTCGGCGCAGCGTGACAAAGAATGCGCACTACTGCTGCAAGTTCGGACGGGCCTGCGAGATGGACATGTACATGAGACGTAAGTGCCAGGAGTGCCGGTTGAAGAAGTGTCTGGCCGTAGGCATGCGGCCGGAGTGCGTGGTGCCGGAGAACCAGTGCGCGATGAAGCGGCGCGAGAAAAAGGCCCAGAAGGAGAAGGACAAGGTCTCCAGCTCTCCCAGCTCACAGCACAGCGCCGGTGGCCCCGCTGGAGCTCTCCACGGCACCCACGACTACGTCAAGAAGGAAATTCTCGACCTCATGAAGTGTGAGGCTCCCCAGCATGCCACAATTCCGGTAGGTCCACTCCCGTCGATATTTATGTACTATCCTCTACTAACGATGCATCTCTCTGCAGCTACTACCTGATGATATTTTGGCCGAGTGTCAAGCGCGCAATATACCTCCATTAACGTTCAATCAGTTGGCCGTTATATATAAATTAATTTGGTATCAGGATGGCTACGAGCAGCCATCCGAAGAGGATCTCAAGCGTATTATGGTAAGTCATCCACAACGCTCTAACGGCTGTACTAAAAGTGTTACTGTCTGAGAGCTGATCTCCTATTCAATAATTCATCTCTCATCTCTGCTTTCATTTCCCCACTCTACAGAGTCAACCGGATGAGAATGAGAGTCAGACGGATGTCAGCTTTCGGCACATCACCGAGATAACCATACTCACAGTGCAGCTGATCGTGGAGTTTGCGAAAGGATTACCAGCGTTTACAAAAATACCGCAAGAGGATCAGATCACGTTACTCAAGGTGAGTATTGGCAGTCGGTTAAAGACGGTTCCATATAATTTCAGATCGATAATGATCGATATCGGTTGCTTGCAGGCCTGCTCGTCGGAGGTGATGATGTTGCGAATGGCCCGACGCTACGATCACAGCTCGGACTCGATATTCTTCGCAAACAATCGATCGTACACGCGCGACTCGTATAAGATGGCCGGCATGGCGGATAACATCGAGGATCTGCTGCACTTCTGCAGACAGATGTTCTCTATGAAGGTGGACAACGTGGAGTACGCGCTACTCACTGCCATTGTGATCTTCTCGGACCGGCCGGGCCTTGAGAAGGCCCAGCTGGTGGAAGCGATACAGAGCTACTACATCGACACGCTACGCATTTATATACTCAATCGCCACTGCGGCGACTCCAGGAGTCTCGTCTTCTACGCCAAACTGCTCTCCATACTCACCGAGCTGCGCACGCTGGGCAACCAGAATGCCGAGATGTGCTTCTCGCTTAAGCTCAAGAATCGCAAGCTGCCCAAGTTCCTGGAGGAAATCTGGGACGTGCATGCCATACCGCCTTCAGTCCAATCCCATCTCCAGGCCCAGCAGGAGGAGCAGGAGCGACGTGAGCGGATGCGTGGCGCTGTCGGCGGTGCCATCACCGCCGGCCTTGACGCCGAATCCGCCTCCACATCTTCCCAGGCGGCGCTCGCTGCAGCCGCGCAACAGCAACCGCAGCATCAACAGCAACAGCATCAACTCCACGCGCTGCCCGTGCATGCACTGCCGTTGCCGGTGCCCGGTAGCTCCGTCTCGGCTGTCAGCACTACCAGCGACTACATAGGTGGCGGGGGTGCTATGGGGCCCACCACAGCGGCCGCCAGCTCCAGTACCAGCATCACAGCCGCTGTGCCCGCCAGCTCAACGACCGCGCCGGTAGCCAACGGAGGAGGTGCGAACGTCAGCATGTATGCCAATACGCAGACGGCGATGGCTCTGATGGGCGTGCCCCTCAAGTCAGAGCACTCGACAACCACTGCATAGCCCCTGCTTGAAGGCATGGGCATGGCCATGGGCGTGGACGTGCCGGTGGGTGGTCTACTGTTGGGCAGCATTATCAAGTGAGCTGGAGCTGGGCAGCTGTGTACAGCGTTACACTCACACATACACACATAGACCGAGCTGTACCGTTAGGCATTATGATAATAGATTCAACCGATTTGTATATAGCCGGAGAAACTGTCAAGTTTTACATATTCAAAACAGTTTTTTTTTACTGAGCTGAGAGCGAAACAAAGCGCGTGGATTTAATACATAAGTGCGTAACGGCACATTTGCTTGGTCTAACATAAATATATATATATATATATATATATATATATATATATATATATATATATATATATATATATATATATATATATATATATATATATATATATATATATATATATATATATATATATTAAACATGCAAATCTTGAGAAAAGAAATTTTTGAGTAAGCGTAAAATGCAGTTATTTAGTGTTAAGCCTGCAAATATTAGATCTAAGACATAATGAATATATATAACAAATTAAAATAGTATATATGGACACAGAGACACACCTACTCACACACAGACACAAATAATTCTATTTAACAAATTCTTAACTAAAAACAGAGAATGCTTAAAAAAAAATAAATAAATAAAATAAAATAAAATTGGAAAACTCTCAAGCAGCAAAGGGCATAGAATTCATACAAAGAATACCTTAACATATATATCTGTATATATATACAAATTGTATTGAATTTTCTATTGTTGAGTTGCAACAAAAGTTAGGACCTGCGAAATTTAATGCCTGTCGAACTGTCATGCAAAAATATAAAAAATTAAAACAAAAGAGAATAAAGATTGTTTATATTTTAAAAATATATAAAAACAAATACATACAATTTATAATATTAAAATAAAAACAGTGTATAATAATCTATAAATATAAATATATAAAACTCTATATGTAATTGAAAAGCAGCGAGTAAAGTTGATTTAAATACCTTGAACAATAAAAAAAAAAAAAACTAAATAATTAACAACTAATTTAAGTTACATAATTCACAATACAAAACTAAAAAAACTGAACTTTTAAAAACTAAAATTAAACCTAAAAAACACGCAAACTTGGACTGATTTTATAAATATTTTTTTAATCATATTAAAAACGGTATAAGAAAAATTATTAACAAAATGAAATGAAAGAAAAATACATACAAATATATTTTTCCTTATGCCCTCCTTATATTTTTTTTAATTAACATGAAATTGAGAATTTACATTTTTACATGCAGTTTAATTTTTTAAAATTTTCTTAAAAAACAAAAACAAATCGGAACAATTGGCAAAATTGATAAAAAAAAAATTGAAAACAAGAAAAAAAGTGATTGGAGTTTTACTCAAAATTAAAAAGGCATTAACGGTATTAATTAATTAAAAACTAACTAAAAATAAACTAACGAATCAATGCACATTTTTGCTGGCAAAAATTTTCAATCACACTCACAGACAAACACACACACACACACCAAAAGACTTCAATATTAATTAATAAATAAACATTTTAAATCGAAATTTATAAATATTTGTAAATTATATAGAAATTAAATTTTAAAATATTAACATTTGGCATAATCAAAATTTGTTTTTAAACAAAACAAAAAAAAAAAAAAAAGAATCAAGTGCAAGGACAAATTTTGTTTGGCAATTTTTTCGTTTTATATTTTTGAAATTTCTGTTATGCAATTTTTATATTTTTTTATCGGTTTTTTGCTTTTACTTTTTGAAAAATGGGAAAAGAAAATAAATTGTTGGCCTTATTTTAACTTAAATCAAATTTATTATAATTTTAGTACCATTTGTAAAATACGACAACAAAATTTGTAAAATTTAAACAAATAATTTTTAATTGTGTATAAAAGTGGCAGAGAAAATATTTCAAATGTGCAATTTTTAATTTTTACTACTATAATTATTATTACTATAATTAAATATATACATATATAATTTTCACTCACACACAGACACACACACACACACACACACAAGCACACACATAAACATTTTGAACATATTGGAAAATAGCAAAGCGAAATTATAAAATAACAAATAATTAGAAATTTAATGCTTTAAACAATTCAATTCAAATTGAATACTTGTAAACTGCACTTGAAGAATAAAAATAAAAACAAAAACACAGTGAATAATTTAATTATAATATAAATAATACCAACCTATTACCCAAACTATGAAAAAAACACACACACATATATACAAAACAAAACGAAACAAAAAACTCAATCTTAAGTTTCTTCTTTACATAATTATTAAAATACATCTTTGATTTAAATATTAAGTTTTTATAGAATGCCTAACGCGCGTTTAGTTAACCACATAATTTGTTTTGTAGTTTTACTCTAATGTAAACAAAAAAAAAAAAAAAAAAACAACAGAAAGTCTATCATAATAAATATAAAATTAATTTTTACAATTTTACGTAAATACGAAAATGGAACATGCAACAACAAAACAAAAATATACAAAAATACACACGCAATATATATGAAAATATGTTGAACGAAAAAATCAAACATAAACAAAAATGTGTTTTTATTTAAATTATTTATTTATTTATTTTTTAATATTTGGTGATAGAGATTGACAAAGAAGCTAGAAAAAGAAGCTAATAATTAGATAATCGGAAAGTAAATGATTTAATTTTTAATTTTTTTTTTATTTAATTTTTTATTTTATTTGTAGTTTCTAAAAGGTTTGGCAATAGTTAATTCACTATGAAGAAGGCAAGAAAAATATATTTTTCTGAAAACAGTTTAAAAGCGAAAATGATTAGCATTGATCGTTCATTAAATTATATGAATAATTTGAATGAAGAATTAACAACATTTGAAACATATTAGTTTATATTTCGTTTCATAAGAATTCGACTACAGTTTAAACTCGAAGAAAAGGCACCTACTCTTTGCGATAAGTTTCGATATCGATAGGTAGCGTGCAGAATTTGAATGCGATTCGCTAAAATGCGAAGCAAAAGGCTGTGAAGTTAGCTTTCACCGAGTGTGGCTATTCAGAAATGTAAAATGTTATGTAAAATGGCGTTGGGAAAGCAAATATGAAACATTTTTTTGGAATATAAAGGGAATGAAACGAAAGAGAACGAAGGAAAGGCAAAGGAGGGTCAAAACAAAGGGTATTGCGAAACAGCTTGGGTGAACAATGGAAATTGACTTTGTTTATTTTTAAGTTGTAGTCCAAGTTTAAGTTTTACCAATTGGCAAACTGACACGAAGAAGACAGAAATGATGTGGGCGAAACATAAGTATAGATCCCAAAAAAATTTAAAATAAAAATAAAAGAAACACAAGACACGCTATTAAATAGCTTTAGATGATACAGAAATACATTTTCTAAAAACTCTTTTAATTCAAGCAAATAACTCTAATTTATAAATGAAATATAATTATAATACAAATTATATAAACAGGCTGATGTCATGTCAAGTGTATAAGTTAAGTAACCTAAAATAATCGTAAAGGATGAAATATGTTAATTTATAGTTTAACTCTTCGCGCCCTCGCTATAAAAACATTTCCTTCAACTTTTATAATACCATATATATCTACAAAGAACAAAGATCTACCCTAACAACACCTAATGCCTAAGTCGAACTGTATATATGTATGTAGGTAACTCTCGCTCTATGTAACATAAGAAAGCATTACGACAAGCAAATACAAATACGAAACATACAAAAGAAAGCAACCTGACAAAATTATAAAGATGAACATAAGCTACATATAAAGTAAATAACTTGTTGAGATATCCATTACAATTTAAAAAAGCAAAGATAAGAATTAAAAAAAAAATTTTAAAAAAAGAAAAAAAAAACTAAGAGTACGTGAACAAATCGTTAAGTAGATTTTTGTGAATTCAAGAAAAAGACAAATACAAGAACTTTATTTAATTTTTATGCACTGTTTTCTGTTATGTGTAACTTGTAACTTGTTTTGCCCTGTAACTGTAACTAAATATGGTACTTAATCCCGTAAACGTAGAAAAGAGTAAGAAATCGAATCCCATATTAAGCACACAGCTAAGCCTAACCTTAAAGAAAACATGAAAAAAAAGAGAAAAAAACTAATGTTAAATGAAAAAAACAAAATTGAATGAAAAAAGTTTTGTGTTCAACTTGTAGATATTGATCCTGAATTGAAAACTACCTCAAACGAAACATTCAAACAAACACGATTAAAAGGTTTTTCGAGCATTAATAATAAACGTAACTACAAGCGAGACCTTAGCATCAGCGCTAACCATAAATATACATTACTAAATAACTTTCAAACCCGTATAGGATCTTTGTGTTTCGCTGAGCTTGAAAACACAACCAAAAATTAAGTCCCAATTATCGGTACGAGAATATAATAACATACTCCAAATGCCTATTCATAGGTACCTGTTTTCGTTTTCGTGCAGCACTCGATTAGATTTCTAAATGAAAAACATCAAAAATCAATTACACAATCTCCTCTTATTTTTAATTTAAAAAAAAAAAATATATATATATATATATATATATATATATATATATATATATATATATATATATATCTTTTTTTTTTCATATGATGTATCAAATGCTTAATCCGATCACAATATAAGAAATTGTAAAATTTTAAGTTTTGTTTTCTCACTTCCAACATCAAACACATACAAAAAGAAAGGCAATTTAATTTAATTACATAGGTCAACAGAATTCATTGAGCATTAAATCTGAATATCTGTACCACGTCTAGTTTGTACGATGCTTAGCTTTTAGCAGTTTCCACACAACCTTTTCCCCTCTTCCTTCTCTAAATCGACAATGTTTTTATCGAAATTTATAGATCTTTCAGAATGAAATCTCTATATTTGGTTAAGACTATTCTGATCGCAGTTTACGATTCAGCACGTCAAGCCCTTGCTGACCTATGTACATATGTTGTTGACCTACGTACATGTGTTGCATTTACAAAGAAAAAATTAAATTAAATAAAAAAGTCAATATTTTAAATTTAATTTGCAATGTGTAGCAATATACAATAATTATCTACAATATATATAGGCCTACTAAAAATACAGTGCAATTGATATTACGATCTATGCTAAAAACAAAGCACATTAGCTTAAAGAAGAAGAAACAATATATACTTTTTAATGATGCGAAGAACCGGACAAAAAAAGCAACTGAAATCTGAATTGATGGTACTTTAAAATAAAAACAAAAACAAAACACGAAAAAAAGAAAAGAAGATAAATACAAAAAAAAAAAAATAAAAATAAATAAATACATATTAAATATATATTAAATGAAAGGCATATAAATAAAAAAAAAAAAAAACACCAATACGTAAAAGAAGAAATTGAGAACATTTAACTTTTATAAATTCCACAAAATAAGAAAATCTATGATTCCCATTTATAATAATTTGGCTCTTTTTTGTTTTAAGCGCTACACTGCCAGAAAAAGAGATAGACAAAAAGAAAACTTTTATTTATAGCTTAGATTAGATTGAAGGCAGCCAGTCTTTTTTATTTGGCAAATATTTGACAAATCTATTTACACTTTTCCTTCATTACGTTAATTGAAAGTGAGAGAGAAGTAGAGATTGTTAGCATTTAAACCGAATAAACAATTACAATTACATACTTAATTATTATCTTATATGGTTTTCATCGAGGCTAGCTTGTTTTTGTTTTGAGAACTTAAGGATCATTGATCTATTTATATATGTATGTATACATATGCATATATGTATGACTATACATGCTTATATATACATATGTATGTATTTATATATACTTATACTTAGAATATATTCTATCTAAACGTATATTTAGTTTCGAAGTATTTTCATTATGTATTGCTAAAAGCGAACACAACATAAATTACATCTTTTATATTTCAAGCACGTAAAACTACGATTAAGTTTCAGGAGAAGTTCATATATTTGCGCATATATACGATTATACATATACAAGTTGAGGTAAATTACAAAATGTGTAACTTTTTGGGCGATAGAGTGGCAGAGAATTAACTATAAACTGATTAATATTCCAGTCTATGGGTGCATATGAATAAATTTCTCAACAAAATTACATTACATACAAGTACATAAAATATTTACATAGGATTAGAGACTACACAAAACAGAACACACTTTAAATAGTTTTGAAACTAAGCTGTACATATACATACGTATTATTATAATAACAGCAACAAAAGTCTATAATACTATATATATGAAACGTGTAAAAACAAAAATAAAAAAATATATATATATATATTTAAAATATGTTCAACCGTTGTGCAAGTTATTAAGTGATTAATTCATTTATATTTGCTAGGGCTTGCGATTAATCAAGTGCTTGCTCACGCAGTAACATATTCAGCAGTCTGGCAGCACTGTGTCGACACTATATCGATATCGAAGTATCGATAGATTTTGCTGCCATATCCACTTAACTCAGACGCCGACAGGCTGTAGAAAAAAAGTGGAATAAAGAGTATAATTATTTATAAATAAAAGGTAAATGTGATAAAATAGAAAATTACAGGTTCAGAAAATGAAATCGCAATGCTTTGTACTGTGTCTACATTGAATTTCGCTTGGTGTTTTTTTTTTTTAACAACACGTAAGCGTTTTCTCGTACGAAGGCGGCAAGATGGCGGATCTTCTCTTACAAAATTAAGTATTTTATATGCATATGCATATATTTGATTGGCACAAATTTTCGCCGTCTAAATGAATAGAGAACATTATAAAATTAATAGTTGCTTCTATATCTGGTGCTAAATTAACTTTGAGGTTATGTTTCTGTTGCCACCTTCAGAAATTCAACCTAGGTGCAAACTTTCACTAGCCAATTGATTGTTAATGTTATTTTGCATCGTTTGTTGCAGTGAACGATGGCTGATTCAGATGATGAATACGATCGCAAGCGGCGAGATAAATTTCGAGGCGAGCGCGACAGTTACCGACCCGAACGTAGAGACGACCGTCGACCCATGGGCGGAGCTGCTAATTCCCGTGACGAGTGGTCCGAGCGGTAAGTAGAGTAAATGTTGCGTGTGTATAGTATGTTAGCACTTATCTGCTTCACTCGTAGCAATCCCTTTCGTGGCGGCTCGGCAGCAGGTGGTGGTGGTGGCGGCGGGGGTGCACGTCATCGTCCAGATTATAGCGACTATCGAGGCTCCGGACCACGTCCACGTTACAGCTCGCCGGGACGGGAGATGCCGCCAGCAAAGCGTATGCGACCCGACTGGGGTGACAGCGAGCTGAGATCTAATCCGCGTTTTGGTAAGGCAACGAAGGATTAATATGGTCAGTTCCGTATCCCATATTTATGCTTATATTCTAGGCTACGATCCGTATCTCGTACAGGCCTGGAATGATCATTATCAGTCGCTACACTCGGCTTATTCCCACGGTGGTCACGGCTCGTCTGTCAGGGAATCAGCGCCTGTTGGTGGTGGAGGCGGAGTAAGCGGAGATACACAAACCCAACCGGCAATGCTGACACTGAAGCAATTTCTAGACACACAAGACGAGAACATATCCGACTCAGAAGTGATGCGTAAATACACCGAATATAAGACAGACTTTAAAAGACAGCAGTTAAACGAATTCTTTGTGGCACACAAGGACGAGGAATGGTGAGTACGAATGGGTCTTCCCCTGTCAAGAGCAGAAAATAAAAACCACAGCAAAGACCAGAAGCGAACTCTGGAGAAACTTCACGATTCCATTGCATTTAATTGCAAACAATTTATATTTCCATATGTAAATTATTTATTTCAATTTTTATTTAATTGCAATTATTTCTCTCAGTGCGACTGCATTCATAAAATTCATAACCCTCTTGTATACTTATTATTAAGTTTTTCTCTGCAGCTATTTATGGGTTTTATGGCGTTTTGCGATCTGAGACTCAGAGACGAGACACTGATACAGCCTCTGTCTCAATAGAAAATGAAAGAATAAGTTAAAATTTAAATTTACCCGGCGAGCAATGCCGTGGGTTGTGTTTATATTTTTGAAATCGCGATCTTTTTAAATTCGTTGCGAGCAAATGCCTAAATTTATATATACATATATATATATATGTATATATATATATAACGAGTATATAATATATACATGTACACATTATGAATGCGCTTGCAAAGGTAAGACCTTGGGAAATTTGTACATATGCAAAAGCTAAATCTAAATTTAAATCAAATAATACTGATCTAATAAATAAATACTTGATGTCTATCAGCCTATGGATACGAGGAAATCGAAAACTACCTGCAATATACCAAATCACATACATATAGCCCACTTGAATCTCTAAACATTATTATATTAGATATTTGGCTTTGTTCGTAGTTTGTTTTTATTTTTAAATTGAGCTTTGTCTTTCGCAGGTTCAAAAACAAATATCATCCAGAGGACAGTGTGCGACGTAGTGAAGAACAACGAGGATTTCTAAAGGTCTGTTTATCTTAACTTTAGTATATTTTCAATTAGTGACTTCCCATATGTATATTTAAATCTATAGAGACGAACAGACGTGTTTTTGGAACTACTAGAGAACGGCACCATTGGCAGTGTGAAGGTCGATTCCTCGCAAGCTGATACTTTGGTACGACTGTTGGACACTTGTGTGATCAAACTGGAGGGTGGCACCGATGAGGATCTTAAGATACTTGATGAAAAACCCAAAGATCCGCCCATAGTTTACGAGAGCAAATCGGAAACCACTGATTCTGCCGTTGTAGCAAAACGAGAGCCTGAGAGTCCAATACAGGAAAAGGCAGAGAAAGATGTGGATGAGGAGCCGAAGGCTGCATCGCCACAGCGTAAGAGTTCACGACCCATTATCCTCGACGAGGAGAACTGGGATGAAGATGAACCGATGGCCGCGCAGCCTGAGACAGATAAAGACGACGAAAAGCAGTCAGAAGAGGCGATTGAGAAACCAGCTAGGGTGCCGGAGGACGACGAATCAGTTAAAAGTCACAACGATAAAAAGCAAAAGAAGAAGAAAATTAAGAAACGAAAGCGGAACAGTAGCGACGATGACAGTTCGTCTTCTTCCAGCTTCGAGTCAGACTCGGAATCAGACGATGAAAAGGTGAAAGCGAAATACGATGTAGAAGAGGGGCTGCGCGCCGACCAAAAAGCTGAGGCAGTAAAAGAGAAGGACGAGGCAGCTATAGCAGCTAAAGGCAAACTGCTGCCACCCGCTAGTCCCCAGCCAGATGTCGTAGACGTTCCAGAGGAGGCAGTGGAAATCAAAAGTGAAGCCAACGAGGAACCGAAAAAGGACAAAACTTCGGATTCAGACCAAATGGAGCAGGAAACGACGGACAAGTCAGAAGAAAAGAATGGTAAAGAAGAGGAGGAGAATACAGAAGACAAGCCCGAGGCGGGTACTGCGGAGTCAACAGCAAATGAAGTGACTGAGACAATAGATTTGGACAAGGTAAAGGATGGTCCACATCCACGAGCATTGCATCGCACCTCGTCCATATTTTTGCGTAATTTGGCGCCATCAATCACGAAGGCAGAGATCGAAGCCATTTGCACACGCTTTAGCGGCTATCTCCGTGTAGCCATTGCCGATCCCCTCGTCGAACGGCGCTGGTATCGCCGCGGATGGATCACCTTCACTCGTGATGTCAATATCAAAGAGATCTGTTGGAGCCTGAACAATCAACGTCTGCGCGACTGCGAGATGGGCGCCATTGTCAACCGAGATTTGAGCAGACGTGTTCGTCCTGCGAATGGGATCACAGCGCACAAGCAGATTGTGCGAGCCGACATCAAACTATGTGCAAAGATTGCGATGAATCTTGATGAACGATTTAAGCTTTGGTGCGAAACAACTCGCTCAGAGGAAACGGATACCGAAAAGAAACCTGACCAGGAGGCAACCAATGGCAGCGGCATCAATAACTCAACATCATATGGCTTCAATTCCAAGAATCCAGTGCTTCAAAACATAACCGATTACCTCATCGAAGAAGCGTCGGCCGAGGAGGAGGAATTACTTGGCCTGGCCGGCGACAATAAGGATGGCGAGGGCGAACCCATTGAGCGGGACGAGTCGCTAATCTCAGTTCTGGATCGACTAGTGCTCTATTTACGAATTGTGCACTCGGTAGACTACTACAATCACTGCGAGTATCCATACGAGGATGAGATGCCCAATCGCTGTGGCATTATACATGCCCGTGGACCAGCCCCTATGCGTGTGACTAGCAACGAAGTCCAGGAATACATCAAAGCATACGACGGGAAGCTGCAGCAGTTCTTGACCAAGACCGTGCAACTGAGCGATGAGGAGATTAAAGAGCTGGGTGCCAAGAATCCTGAATCCGAGGTGGAAAAATTCGTTCAAGCTAACACCCAGGAACTAGCCAAGGACAAATGGTTGTGTCCGCTCTCAGGCAAAAAGTTCAAAGGCCCCGAATTCATACGTAAACACATCTTCAACAAGCACGAAGAGAAGGTAGACGAGGTGCGCAAAGAGGTGCAGTATTTTAACAACTATCTGCGGGATCCCAAACGGCCGCAGTTGCCGGAACATCCAGGCACCTCGAAGCGCACCGAATCCGAGTCGGGACGTGGCTCAGGGTCAGTATGCATACCCATGATATACCTCAAAGTATTATAACGACTTTTTGCTTCTACAGTTATCGGCCACCTATGTATCCGCCGTTCTCTGCCATGCCTTATGGATTTGCACCGCCCATGATGGGCGGCGGTGGAGGCCGAGGTGGACGCAATTTTCCACCAGTACGCAGGTCAGTAGCTCAACTTGCTTGCATTGGGATGCATAGAATTAAGTGCGTTAGGGCACAGTAGTTTTTCACACAAGACGAGCCTTAAAAGCAGTTTGTCTCGTTTAGAATAGAATTGGATGGTTGTCTATGTATTTCGTCTGTCTGTTGGTATATAAAGTGGATTATGGCTCTAGACTTTTGCATCCTTTACTAAACCTAAGTGAAAGACTTTTGTTTCATTATGTTTGATCATTAAAAGCCTACAGAGTAGTTAATATGTGATCTATGTTTAAAATTGTATTTTTAATATATGTTATACTCGAACTAGAGGACTTTAATCTGTTCTATATTTTTTATACATATATTGAATTAATACTGAGATTTCATAATTAATTAATTTAAATGCTCTTAAACAATATATATATTCTTAATTTAGCAGAATAACTTTCAGAGAATTGTTTCTCTATTCATTATTCAGAAATCGGGCTTGTTTTTTACTTCAAGTCCTTCCTTCCTCTACATCCAAGTAAATTGAACTCAATAAAATGCTTAGTCTATTTGTTTCGATCTCGATATGCCTTATTTAATTTGCTTTCATTTTTGTTGTTGGTCTTAAAACGAAATTTGTCACAACTTTTTTGTGTCGCAAATTTTTTGCAGAGAAATGCCCTTGGAACACCAACGCCGGCTTATCGGTTACCATGATTTGGATGCGCCCATTAATTCCGATATGTTTGACTAATTAATTTATTGATTAGCGCACAAAAGCAGAAACCACACACAGTTAACACAGAATACGATTTTCAAGCTCAGTTCTATAAAGAAATTTAAGCAAATTCCTAGCCAATCGGGACAACATAAACTATATACAAATATTAAAATGTTGCCGAAACAATTTTAATTTTTTCTATGTACAATTAGTTGATTGTATTAAGAAGGAAAAACAACTGAAAACTGAAAACCTCTGGGGTTTGGATCTAATTAAGAATAAAATTTGTTCAGTCAATAAAATATAGTTTCTGATGCTTTCAATTATGTAATTAAATAAATGCTGCAGTAAATGTTTGTTTTATTATATAAGATTTGTGTATATAATGCCTAAATCTAAACCACATTCATTCTCGTTGCTTGCAGGCCCGGTGGTTTCGATTACCGCGCCAGATCTCACTACCGAGACTTGGACGCGCCCCAAGAGCCGTACTAAGCTAACGCACCACATAAATAGACTATAAACAAGATTAGTTTATTATTACACATTGAAAAAACCATAAATCTAATCAAGGAGAAGAAGAGAAAAAAATTCAAAAATTATTTAAATCAAACTTATATGGAAAAAGAATTCTTAAGATAAATGTTTTACACGGAATGGACATATGTATTCTAATTGTTTTGTAATGCTTAAAGAAAACAGAAAACTAAATAAAAGTTCGTTGTTTTATTTGTGGAACTTTCCATTAAAATATGGATAAATGCGTTAAAACTAATATAATGCAGCTATGCCAATAAGTTAAAGTATCGTGAATACTATATTAATATAGGATAAACTAGGAATACATGTTAAACTGATCTGAAAGAAAAGAAATCGACATGATATTCATTTGATGTATTATACTTAGTTTACTATTAATAATTCAGTCATCTATTGGAAGCTTTGAACTATGCTAAAGAGTTTACGGAGCAAGATATCTATTTCATAGCTAAGCAAATTCACGTCACTAATTGGATCATTTTCTTCTCATTTGCGGCCAAAATATATTAATGTATTTAACACTCTTTTAGCTCTTAACACAAGTTCAATCCGGTTTTATCTTTTAACTCTCATCACCCACATTGCTGGTCATAGGTTAATCAATATAGCCGCACTTGCTAAGATAGTATTTAGAAAGTGGAAGACAAATTTAATGACCAATCGACGTGAATAAAGGTTTCTAGAGTCTTCGAATACACAGTTATATTTACGCAAATCAACCAACTAGGGCCACATGTTTTTCGAATAAGATTCGACCTTTGATAATTATCAATAGTTCGATAAACCTATAGGTTATTGTCGATTTATTTTATTTATTTATTTAATGCACTTTGTTCTGAATTGTTGGTGTTTTGCACAGTTAAACAAAGAGTACCCCACATAAGATCTTTTGTTCTTGATCATAAGCTTGATACCAATTGCAATAAGACTCAATTGGGAAATCTATAAATTACATTTTAAATAATTCAAGTTGATTCGAAATTGAATTTAAATCCGATTTAATCGACTCCTATCTAAGTTATAATATTTTATGTTATGTCCATTATATAAGCTAACTAACATAATAATAATTTGTGAAATAAGAATTATGTATAGGAAGCAATGATAAATTATTTCTTATTTTACACATTATAATCTCAAAATAGCATAATCATTTATAGTTTATTCAATTTATCAGCAGTTAGAAGCTGAAGTATAGTGAAATCTGTCGACATTCATAAACAATTCTTTGCGGTGTATTTACCTCTATACGTATGTAGATATATATAGTGTGTATACCATTGTTGTACTCTCAATTTCAAGATATTTTCTCATCACTTGTGAAAGAGCCGAAGAGCACATCGAATATATTTTAAGCGAGCCGAGGTAAATGTTTGGAGAAAAGTGCTAAATATAAACAGTGGAAGCCCGAAATCATAGAAAATGTTGCTCGCTCACATAAGATCATTGCGTTTTCGAGAGTCGAAAAGTGACTATTGGGATGACGTTCCTAAGTGCTAACTGTGCCGTTTGCCATGTGCCCGCCCGGCTCACCTGCACCCGGTGCAAGGTCGTGCGCTACTGCAGCGGGGACCACCAAAAGCAGCATTGGCCCCAGCATAAAAGCTGCTGCCGGCCGTTCCGGGAACAGCAGGATGCCCAACTGGGCCGTTACTTAGTGGCCACCCACGACATCAAGGCCAAGCAGGTCATCTTCGTAGAGGAGCCTCTTATCGTGGGTCCCAAGTGGTTTCTTACTGACTATGAGAAATCGGCCATCGTCGTCCCATGTGTAGGCTGCTACACGCCTTGTCGCTTGGATAAACATCTGTGTCACAAGTGAGTGTCATGCACTGTGCAAGGAGAATCCACTAACTCTTGAGTCAAAGTGTTGCATATTCATTTTTTCGGAAAGTTTTTTATGACTTTCGAAAACAATTCCTTTTGAAGATTTAATTATGCCTGCAGGCGGTCGCTTTACCCAATCTTCATTCCTGTAACTTGCTGTTTGGAATAATATTAATCACACGAGCCCAATGAGTTATTACACCGATATATATTCTGTAGTACAGTGTTGTTTTCGATATCTAAAGTCAAACAGGGCAAAACCTTATACCTTGCATTCTGTAGTACAGTATACTCTTTGGGTTGTTTACTTTTTTGTGCGTTTCTCCATTTTGTAGTACAGTGTAATCTTCGATATCCAACAGTTGCCGCTGGCCCGTCTGTAGCGTCGGATGCGAGCACGAGAAAGTGGAGTGTAGTGTCCTCAGTCTGGGAAACGCGCCCAAAGCCAAGGCGGATGCACGCACTCTAGTGGACTATTACCGTCACGATGCATTGTTGGTGCTCAAGTGCCTGCTCCTGCAGCAGCAACAACCGGAACGCTGGCGAGCGCTGTTAGAAATGCAGTCGCACGAAGAGGAGCGCGTGGGCACCGAGCTGCACCAGGAGGCGGAACATCGAATCGTTGACTACCTCGAGCAGCGTTTCCTGCAGCACATCAATCGGAGCAAACAACGAGAAAGCATGCCCAGCGATTACGAGCCGGAGCTACTACATCGCCTGTGCGGTATCATCGAGACCAACTACATGGTCATCGAGCTGGCCACGGGCATAGAGCTGAGCGGTCTCTTTCGGCAGGCCTGCATGATGGAGCACGCCTGCCAGCCGAATTGTTACTTTCAGTTCGACGCCTCCACACAGCGCATTGCAGTGCGTGCGGGTTGCGACCTGAAGAAGGGCGACCATCTGAAGATCACATACACGAACATATTATGGGGCACGCAAATGCGGCAACATCATCTGCTCATGACCAAGCACTTTAGCTGCCGCTGTGAACGCTGCGAGGATCCCACTGAGTATGGCAGCTATGTGAGTGCCATGCGCTGCCTGGGAGATGTGTCGAAGTCTTGCGTAGGCGTCCAGCTGCCGGTCGATCCACTTGATGAACAGACCCAGTGGAAATGTGATACGTGCCCCATGGTGGTTGACGCTGCCTATGTGACTGAAGTGCAGACCCATATGACCGAGCAAGTGGAGACCCTGCTGGCGGGCCAGCCTACGGCCAGCCAGGTGGAACTACTGTTGGCTCGACTTTCCCAGCTGCTGCACACCAATCACTTTCACATGTTTAATCTGAAGCACACACTCGTCCAGCTGTACGGCCATGAGCCGGGGCTGGAGCTTGTTTCGCTAACCGATTTGCAGTTGGGTCGCAAGCAACGTCTCTGCGAGGAACTATACAAAGTGTGCCACATGCTCGATCCGCACAGCATTAAGTTGGCTATCTACGTCAGTGTCATCCTCATTGAAATGGCGCACACGCTGCAGGAACGCGCACGCAGACAGTCTGCTGAGGCAGCAGATTTGCTGGAGCAAGCAGAGCTGCGTCTTAAAGAGGCCGAGGACGTGGTGGAGAAGGTCCAGGACTCTGTGGCCGGAAAGAAGTTGAGCGACAAACTGCAGCAACATATCGTAGAGCATTACAAATTGACAGCCGGACTGAAATTTAACAAATCAAATTGAACATTTACATACATAGAATCTTATATTTACATTTGAATTATTTATGAATAGCTTATTACTAAGCAGCATGCAGATCCACGCGCTGTTGGTCTAGTAGTTGTGGATGCGCTTTGAGCACTTTTTGCTGCATTCGCAGATTCTTCATGATGCCTGGCAGGTGCCAGGCATGGCGCAGTAGACTTTCCGTCACATCAAACTGGGCGTGGCGAATACAACGTAGCTGGGAGCAGTGAGCCACAGTACGTAGTTCAATAGCCATGTCGTGGATTAGGGCTGCCATGTACTGTTCGTCTTCGTTGATCATGTGCAGCTCCAGTGTAAAATGGGGTGGGTCAAAGTGAATGAGCTTGATGCCATAGACCACAGGTTGGCTATTGTCAGCGGGTCGCAGCAGTCCTTTGCTGGCCAACTCGTAGGCCGCCTGCGTCTGCAAGTCAACGCCGCACAGCTCGTACATTTTCCGCTGATGAGAGGCTTGCATGGAAGCGGCCAGTCCGCTAATGCGTTCCGGCGTTAAGTGCCGATGATTAGCGCGCACTGTCACACGTGAGTCGGGCAGGTGGTTCTCAGTGGCTGTGCCCATTCGAGCACTTGCATGGTAAACCCGCACAGGACGATTCCGCTGAATGAGGCTCGACTGTTTCAGTCCCTTATTTAGACCAAACACTGAACCAAATGATATGTGAGCGACTGCAGTTGAATATAGTAATTTCGCTTACTTACGCAGTACGCCGCTTGTGAGGTCTCCCAGTGTGGCGACAGGTGCGCAACGAATATCACCTGGCAGGTAACGAGGACCACTGGCCAATATGTGATCCGAGAGATCTGTATTGGAGGCTATCTTATGCAGTATAGTATCTGTGGCAGCGCCAGTGCCCAGTAGTCGACTGTCATTTAGAAGTTTACGTGGCTCTCTTTGTTCCAATTCATTAAGTCCTACAATATAAAAACATTACATTGTTTCTGTTATCAATTTAGTTTTTTACGCACCTTTGCAGATGTTGCTTAGTATAGCATTGCGCACATGTTTGACTTTCATACCAGCAGGCTTGTATACATTGATAATACCATTTAGGTGCCTAAGCACCGTCGCTGCATCATAGACTTTTGTCAGCACCATAATTTGTAATAATTATGTAAAATTAGGACTATTTTAAACTAAGAGTCAGGAGCTAAGACAACTAGGCGATGTGGTAGTGCACCACTCATATGTTCTGTACGATTTATAATCCAGTGTTGGTGAATAGTGTAGTTTATCGGTTTAATCGATTGGCAGCACATAGGGTCATCTCGCTCACACACATTTTGTGTTGCACGTGTTGCATTTGTTTTGCCTGCTGGACGCTAGTTATAAGTTGTTTTGTTGTCTGGCTATTAAATTTGAAAGCAATTTAACAAAATGAAGTGGACAACGGCAAACTTAAAGCATGCCAATTATACGGCCAAGCATGAATTGTTCGTGGGTACACACACAGGCTCTTTTAAACGTGAGTCAAATTACAAGTTTTTCTGCTGACGATTTTGTAACTAGTCTTTTGAAGATTTGATGCCCGCTGCGGAGAGAAATCCATATACACAATCAAACCTGAGTGATTTGACAGCTCTAGACAAAGAATCACGAGTGACTGCGATGGCTTTTGGCAATGAGGCGCAAACGGAGATATTGCTGGGTCGCGCGAAGAACGTGGCTGAGGTGCATTCACTTGGAGCAAGCGGTGCCCCAAATACGCGTTGCATAAGTTTCACCGGAGCCCCAATTGTTGGCCTAGCTCACTATAACGACAACTTAATTGCTGGCTTTGGCAATGGCCAAATACAGACCATGTCGCTTGATGCCATGGAGGGGGAAGAGTCTGTAGTGGATCCAGTTCTCATTACCACTGGGGATCAAATGGACCATCTGCGTCAGTGCTCCAGTGCTAGGCAGATTGTGGCTACCGGTGGCAAAGCTCGTCAGAATAACTTGAAAGTCTACGATCTGAGCGCCGATGGCAAGCAAATCTTCAGCTCCAAGAATTTGCCCAACGATTATCTGCAGCTGGAGGTGCCCGTTTGGGACAGCGATATAGGATTTGTGAATGGACCAAGTGTCCTGGCAACCTGCTCTCGCCACGGCTATGTGAGGCTTTACGACACTCGCAAACAGCGCCGACCTGTGACCCATTTTGCTAGCGAGGAGCATGGCATGAGCTTTGCGTCGCTCGTCGCAAATGGTTACTACATATACACAGGCACCACGATGGGTGTCTTAAAGGTAAGCTCACATTTATTCTTATGTCGACTTACTTCCATAATTGAGATTTCATGCTAGGCCTTTGACATGCGCCGTATGAAGACACATGTGCACACTTATAAAGGCTTTACGGGCGGCATCAGCGACCTTCACTTGGATGAGACAGGAAAATATCTGAGCTCCGCTTCTCTGGACCGCTATGTCCGCATACACGATGTTGATTCCACTGTGCTGCTCTATCAATGCTATGTCAAGTCGAAAGCGACGAAGGTGCTCATTAACCAGCTGCCGCAACAACAGCGTGAGATAAACGGGGATGACGAAGCAGAGGCAGAAGAGCAAATGCATAACAATAAGAAAAACAAGCAAGAGTCAAAGATAACGCCACTGGACACGGAATATGAGGACATGTTTGAACAGATGGACACCGTGGGGTGAGTCTTAAGATAACAAAAGCCGGCCAAGTATGTGTAAAATATGCTAATAAACTTGTCATCACACAGGGACAGCGATAATGAAGCGGCCGAGCAGCAAGTACCAGCGGCTCAAAAGCGTAAAACAACCAAGCAATCGCAAGTGTTAAAAAGAAAGAAAAAATAATAATACACGTTTTAAACTAGAACCCACTATACCATTAAGTTATAGATCAAATAAAATATATAAATTATGTATTTTATCGATTCTAATTCCAAGCATGTTTTACCAGAAGCTGCTTTTGCTGCTGATAATTAATGTACAAGCGATAAGTGCAGTAGTAGAAGAACTCCACAATGGAAATCATGCTCAAGCCCAAGCACAAATTGAAAATGCCGCCCAAATCCGCTGTAATCGAATGGAGAATGGAAAAATTGTAAATTGAAATCGTAACAAGGATAACTACTTACACAGCAATCCAACCCAGGACATAACAGTCACCTTGCGTATCACTGGGACCACCTGCTTGGCCAAATAGACTCTCAGCATGAAACTGTCATTGTTCAGCGTCTCTTGCTTGCTGACGGAATTATTGTCAATTTCACCACATTACGGGCTACCATTGTTTTGCCTACTTACTAAACACCGCTCACGGAGAACTGATGTTGGTTGAGATCCGTTTTATAGGACAGCGTTGAATAAGTGACATCATAGCAATTGGGCAGGCATTGATCACAGCGAACGCTCTTGAAATTATCTGAAAATTATATTTGTATTCATAATATGACAGTATGTGTATGATATAGTTGATGGTGTATTTATGGATCAAGTCTTTAGGTGATACAATAGCAACATAAGAAAATAGTTATCAACTTAATAGATTGGCAGTGAAGGAAGTCTAACAAATCACTGCAATCATGATTGGTGCTCACAGAAACTCAAGATCTAAACAGTCTTTAAAATACTTTTCTATTTACTTTTACTATATAAAGATATATCATCCCATCCATACAGAGGAGACAACGACTAGAATACATTTTGCACTTTAACACTCTTAGTCGTTAGATAAATACTTACACGATGTGTACATATGCGAGTGTGAGTCAATAGGAAGAAATTTTGCAGATACTTACCGAAACATGGTATTTATGCTTCAGACATGCATATATATATGTATATGTACATATATATATGTCAATATATATTATGTATAAGGTTTATGAGTCTTGTATACCGAAGCGACTTTAAGCACCAGTTTCCAGCAATTTCCAAGTATTTTTGGAGAGGAACACTTGAGCAGACAGACAGGCACGTATTGTGAATATTTAATATAAATTATAAACGATGTAACTGGAGTAACCAGACAGAGGAAGACTATATGGAGACCACAATGCATCACACAAGGCAAAGTGTGGAACGCGACACATCCCGACATATGAGAACAGGTAACTCGACGGCGCGGAGCGAATGTCAAAGCTTATTTCAACTTATTTTGATTCTGATAAGCCGCAGTTAAGTGTGGAGCAAGTCTTCTATGCTCACCATAGTTATACGCGTAGCAGAAGGTGTCGTTAAGACTGCATTCCTTGAACTTCTTGCTCACGATGGGCAGGAGGTAGGGATGACAGCCACAGCGTTTGCCAATTGCCTCTGTTTGACAGGCGAGCAGACAGGCTGCCTGGCGATAGTTGCGTAGCTGCACGTCATCCGAGGTAAGGCAATCTCGCTTGCGCTCGGACAGCTCGAGCACTTCTGTCGAGGAGGTTTGCACGGTGGGAGAGACTTCAACAAAACTCTCGGATCTTGCAGTTATGGTAACCGATGCAGCTTTCTCTGTTACGTAGTCCATCGGATGATGGACAAGCACAATGAGACCTGTGCTTAGGTTTCGCTCAGAGCCTTCAGCGCCAATGAAGGTGAGGCCTCCATCCATGCCAAAAATGTTGGCTGAGAAGGGTAGAAAGCTGGCATTCCGCGGATTATAGTTAAAGGAGCAGCACGGTCCGAGGAATGCCGTTGTCGGTATAAATGATAAGTATTCATGGCTCTGGTTACATGGAAACTCTGAGTAGCCCCAAAAACAGCGCTTGACAAAATCCGCACAGCCTGGACTGACGGCCATGGCAGCGTCCCATATGGACACGTTGTTTAATCGCAGAACTGCATCCGTTGCTTTGTAACTCTCATGCGAAGGAGGGACAAAACTCTGATCCGTGAAAGCATTGAGAAACTCAAAGCCAGCTGCTACTTCGGCTATATCGTATTCCTTAGGTATCTGACTGAAAGAGTTAAAGAGAATATCAACTGAATGCTTCTTGAGATGCTTCATTACGGCTCACAGCGTCCGGACATAGCGTTGAACACGCTCCGTGTTTACCGTCTTGGGACTACAGATGGTTACGCCGGGAAAGGCCACATCCGTGATAGAGAGTTCATCCGAAATGGTATTTAAAATGGGATATGAGTAGAACTTGAGCCACAGCAGCAGAGTCAAGTATATACTCAGCCCTAGTAGCTGGACCAGCACCGATGCCCAAATCAGTCTACAATTACAATGCGAAAATATATTTAATTACTCAATAGATTTACATATTTATTCCTAAAGCTAATTCTAAAGTCTGCTAGGGGAACGGACTTCTGCATGCTGAGACTAAAAAGTTACTAAGACAACAGTACTGGAGAAATCTACAAGAGCTCGGAGCACGCACTGCACGGGTCAATAAAATCATATTGATGTTACTGAGCAATTGAATAAACCTCAAATGCTTGATCTCAGCTTCTAGTTATGATTCAGATTGATTTGGTAACCAACAGCCATGTCCTTGTGTACTGTCGTTTGTGAGGGGTCAGTGAAGAAGTTTAATTGAAATTAGTATTAGATCCTAGGTAGCTTACCGAGATGAGTAATTAGATCTAAGTGTTTTAGAAATAGGGCTATTTTGAAGAAGAGTCGATAACATGCACAGGCGACTCATTTACCAGCTGTCCATAGATGCGCGTCTGTCACTCACCTGGACAACCCTTGGGTGCGGTTGCGTCGGAGCAGCCACATGCCGCTCACCTTGGTGCGTTCCGTATACTCCCAGAAGGTATTCGCGATGGCCAGTTTCAGTGGATGACTTTTCCAGCATTGAAACACAACTTGCCTAGCACTCCTGCTCGGAGGATATTTTACTATGTTGACCATTTCTTTGCTCTGCAGTTACTGACAACGCCAGGCACCCACTTTTATAGACACCAACAGGACATCGATGGCAGTCTGTGGGAAATGCTAATTATGGCTTAATTGTCTTCTTAATTCGCTCAGCCTAAACTAGTTTGTCATTAGTTATAATGATAATGTGCTAAGAACTTCTACAAAATTGAGGAGAGGTCACAGTAAGGGGAATAATTTGTGCGTGCCTAATGCGATTGTTAGCAGGAGTTAAAATCTTTACCACAGTGACTTGACAGGAATTACTACTTTAACTATTGGGTTCCGACAAATACTTAAATCTAGTTGGAAGAAAAGGAGAAATTCAAAAACTGTTAGCAATAGAAATAAAAAATGAATAGACAAAGATAAACCCCTGAATGCATGGTTACTAGATGCCCAAAAGTTTATTATTTTGTTGTGATTAGCGAAATATTTTATGGCATTTAAAACCATTCTAATGCACTTGTGACAATATTAACATATATAAATATTTACAGTTTCCATGAAAACGTATTTTAATAATTGCTTAATTGCTTGCAGCATGAATATAAAGGGTATTCTTCTATAGAGGTTCACAATTTGAAGAGGAACTTTGCTTTATTTATAGAAAAACTGCTTGCCACGCAGCGTGGCAAATCGGAAAAGTTATTTTAGTTTTTGCTTATATGCACAATTCATATGCGTACGTTTATAAATTATTATCAATTGGCAGCATGCCTTTTATAATAAATATACAAATATAAAAAAAATAAAAATAAAAATAATAATTTCTGAAAAAATGTTTTCTGCGGGATTCGAACCCACGCACCTAAGTATAGCTTGCATAGCGCTTACCACCAGCGCCACTGCCCTGATGTGGGCTTTGTTAACTAAACCCAAAAAACCAAATAATCCATTGCTAGAGCGCATTTTGAAAAAACTAAAGTAATGATCGAAAAATTCACAATTCTTAGAATATTCTGGCATGCAAACTTTTGTATGCATACATAGAAAATTGTGTGTATATTCGTATAGTGTGTACATGTGTAAATTTGTATGTACATATGTATAGGAAAAACATTTGTCGCTTGCCATGTACGTTTTTTAATTGCCGAAATATTTCGTTAATTAAATGTTTATTAAATAAATAAGATGCACCTATGGGAACAAAGTATTTCGCAGTTAGTTGCGCCTAACTGCAACGTTCTTACTTGTTTTGATTCTTGACAAAGTTACAATCCACCGAAGTTTCAAGTTGGTGTCACATATTGTTGATAGTGCACACATTGAATAAGTTCTTCTCTTTTCCACTAACTTTTGACGCAACACCATTTCATCCATGGAAAATTACTGTTTGGCGCGCATCAAGAGTTGGTGAAGTCATTGATCCAAATGCCTTCAAAATTGGTATTCCAGATTATATATGTACATACATTATTTTTTTAAATATTATCAATAACAAAATCTTTTCGAAACTACACACATCAATAAAACCCGAAATATATATTAATATTATATCAATAAATTTTCAAATGAACTTTTTAAAATTGGATAATCCAACGATCATTTCACAAGTTGCTTGTAATAATAGAGAATTTCGAAATCGATCGAAATATTCGTAATAATTCTATGAGACGGGATACAAGCACATAAATAAATTAAAATTAAGTTAAATTAGAATAAATTGTTACATCCAAAGGCGCATTACTCACCGCAAAATAAAACTATTTCACTGCATAGTTTAAATGCTATGAAATAGCTCTATAAATTAATTTCACTAGCCCATTGCAAATGGGAAATTAGGGTAAATTGGTTTTGTTAATAGTATGTATTAAACAGAAGGAGGTGTGGCAGACTGCGACGATATAGCCCTGTCCGTCTACCCGTCTGTCCGTCCGTCCGTATGTATGAATGTGTCGATTTCCGAAGATATAAGAGCTAGAGAGTTCAATCTTTTTTTGATAGGTCCGTGTATTGCACGTGATATACGAGTTTGTTTCAGAAAACCGATAGCTTTTTCCGTTTCAGAGTTATCGATTTTTTTCGATGGTCACTGGTCAATTTAGATAGCACGAAGGGAAGAAAGGAAGAAAGAAAGAGACAAACGCACAAACAAACATACATAGCTGCCAAGCTGGGTATCGGCCCAAGATATTTTAGGCGACCCTACCATGATCGCTAGTTACCATATATACATTTTGGCGATCCCATTCCAGCTTGAGAACCCTTACCCAGTTGCGTCGCATGGCCCCGAAAAGATTAGACTTAGCAAATGTTCATTTTAGCTTTAAAGTTTAATACAAAAAGAATGATAATATCGATACATTAGAATGATGGTAAAGAGAGGTAAAGATATTAGAGCTTTTTTAAGCTTTTAAGTAAGCTGTCAGCTGCTAGGAAGAATAAGCCAGCAATGAAATGATAAACGTAGGATAGTATAATAAGAGAAAAGAATGATAGGAAAGAAGAAATTATTAGTGCATTATTCTTTACAAATGTAGCGTAGTAAAACCAACGCTACAACTACAACTAAATAAGAAGCAAATCAAACTTAAATTTAATATTGTGCACTTACGGCAATATCCCGCGATGAAAGCGCTTCCATTTCGGTATGGCTGTAAGCTGCTCTAAAAATTATGCTTTATGCAAAAATGAATAAAATAAAAATAATGCAAAAATTCAAAAATATATATATATAGAAAAAGAAGATGCTAAGTAAGGGAAAATATTCATATGGAGTAGATAGGATTAGGTATACAAAATTTTATAGTATATAAATTATAAACTATTTTAATTATACATTTTCATGATTAGGGTAGATTTTCTTTTTATACCCTGAACCCATTGAAAATGGGAATTCAGGGTATAATGGTTTTGTGAAAATGTATGTAACAGGCAGAAGGAGACGTCGCAGACCCCATAAAGTATATATATTCTTGATCAGCATAAAAAAATAAGTTGAATGAGCCCTGTCCGTCTGTCCGTCCGTCCGTCCGTCCGTCCGTCCGTCCGTCCGTCCGTATGAACGTCGAGATTTCGGAAACTACAAGAGCTAGAGAGCTGAAATTTCACATGAACACTCATATGTTAGCTACGCAGTACGAGTTTATTTTGTTTTTTCGATAACTCATCCCATTTCCAAATTATCGATAAAAAATCGAAAATTCGTTTCAATTTTTTTGGTTTTTGGAGCATAGCTTCTACACCGTTTTAGCTAAAGACTTCGAATTTGCATATTTAGATAGATATTAGGAATACGCAGATTATGTAATTTTCAGATTTTGGATGCCACGCCCCCTTCGCCCCCAATTTGAAAAAAAACGCATTTCAAATACTAGAGACTTGAAATTTGGCACATAGATATATATAAATATTCTTAATCTACTCTGAAAATTTCATTAAGATCATCCATCTAGAAATGGAGTTATAGGCGTTCAAAGTATAGCCCAACCCACCCCCAAGCCACGGCAGCAACTGCGCGGTTAGCAGAGCTCGCGCTCATGCGATCGTAAAGAAGAAGAGTATCACTTTTTTTGCAGGGTTCAGGGGATCTCGTAGTCGAGCCGTCTCGACTAGAGCCTTCTTACTTGTTTTTCTTTTTTTTTTTTTCTCTAACAAATGACAAAATTTTTAGTTCGAATATGCAGGGTATCGTTATAAACGATTCATCCAACGATTCCAATTGGAAACACCAGTTCTCTTCTGAGACTGCGTGGAGTGGTGGCGTGGCCAAAAAAAAAAGGTATTTGCGTCTAGCAAAGGCTGCTCAGCTTTTGGTGGATGGGAGATTTGCCAATTTTGCAGCGCAACTTCGGCGGCCTTATGTGCTTGCCGATTTAGGCGTAGCGTATTTGTCGCCAGCACAAAAGAAAGTTAAGATAAGGTTTGGTGCCAAACCAATGCTTGATTCGGCACTTGCACTCGTAAATTATTAAAATAAAAAAACGAATTTTTTTTCGCGTATTTTAATCAAATTCTCAATATATATTTTATTTTTATTTTTCAATTAGCACAGTTAAAATAACGTCTGGCCTGTTTGCGAGTCGAATCGAAAAAGAAAGAATATGACCGATGCCAGAGCGGCAAGCCAGCGCTTGGGAACAGTGACCACAAGTGACAAATCCACCTGTTAGTTTGTGGTCCCCTTTTTAGTTAGCGCTTGAGAACAGCTGCTTTAAGCGACACTAACCAGCTGGAGTGCATGCTTTTAGGCTACTCAATTTTTCAACGATTTATGAAAATGCCTAGTTATAGCTAGTCCAGCGCCACTACAATACGTTTGTATGCTATTAATATATTCTGAAAGTTTCATGAAGATCGAACATCGTCCAAAGCTTAGCCCAAGCCATGGCGACAACCGCGCGGTTAGCAGAGCGGGCGCTCATACGTTCGTACAGAAGAAGAGTGTTAGTTTTTTTGTAGGTTTGAGGGTATCTCGTAGTCGTGCAGTGTCGACTAGAGCTTTCTTAAGTGTTATTATTAGCGTTACAGAATGAAGGCCAAGTTTAGCTCAGAATTAAAGCTGATGCCTAGTAAAACCTATTAAATCACTTGGAATTAAACGTTTTGGAATGTTAGTTGTAAATTCACTTAAATGATCTGCAAAGCTCAGCCATTGCGATTGCCGTGGCTCGACATTCGGCATTCGCCCAATAATTCCAGTTGAGCAACTAGTTGAAAGTGCAATCCTTTAACGGACAGTCCCAACTCAAACCTAACTTTAAGTTCTCCCAACTTTCACCCAGCCTGAGTGTGTGTGGGCACAATTTGCGAACTGTGCTCCCGTAGCTGGTGGGTCCAAGAAGTTTTTCATGTACAAATCTCCAGCTTTTAAGCAATGGCAATAAAAATCAAAACTTGTGCGGACAACAACATCCTGCAGGCTCCCAAGACGACGACAACAAACTAACGCTAGAGAAACAATTTACTCAAACTGAAATAATTGCAGTGCCACCAAGTTCAAGGAAGATGTTTACGTCGCATTAGTTGCTGACTTTATGGACGTGTCTTAAGCAGACGCGATTGAATTTTAATTGTACGCAACTTCTGCAGGAAAAATTCGTATGCTAATCAAGGCTCAAATGAGCCAAAGTAAAGTAAAAGCATGTTACACCACGTCCACGCCCCGCGGCCAACACTGAAGCGAAAACTTTAAGATGAACTACGTAAACTTTTAATTTCGCAGAGGGAAACGACTCATGGGTTTTGAAATGTGAAGCTCGTGGCAGCCAGCAAGATGCCGTCAAATTTGTAGCTGCCTTTTTATCAGAGAAGCGTGCGCGACGTAATGCGCCACACAAACACGCACACATTCTCCACACACACACACACACACACACATACACTCACACACACATACACACACACACAAACACACACACACATACACATACACACACACATACACACACACACACACACACACACACACACACACACACACACACACACACACACACACACACACACACACACACACACACACACACACACACACACACACACATGCTCTACGTAATCTGACTAACTGCCACGCAATTTGTAAAATTTGTGGGTCCGATAAACGCGACGAGCGTGTGGCACGATGTGTGGTCCGACTTGAACTTCGCCAATTGAAAAGCGGGCAAAAAAAAAAAAAGCTTGGCGAACTTTAAAAACGGCACATTTCACGCCGGAAACACATTTTTAGCTGCTTAAGCTTCATATTTCTTTCAAATGACCCGTGCACTAAGGGATTAGGAAGCCTACAAGTAAAACTTGCTGTGAAATACAGACTTTAGAATACCCGTATATAGATTGTCTCCAAAATCAAGTGTTGGCAAAAAAAATAAATAATTAAGCTTACGAATTTTTGCGAAGCTGGGAAATGACGAAAAATGACATGGAGAGTGAGAAAAGTAGATAGATAGATAGAGAGAGAGAGAGAGAGAGAGAGAGAGAGAGAGAGAGAGAGAGAGAGAGAGAGAGAGAGAGACAGAGAGAGAGAGAGAGAGACTGAGTTTAATTTAATTTTTTTGCGATCCACATTTATTTAGATTTGTAGTTGAGTCAACCGTAAAGTGGGGTGATTTCCACAAAATACATTTCAGACGGTTATATATAGCAGTTGGAGTTATTATTAAAGAACTTTCATAAACAATTTCAGTTTCGATCTATAGGTTTGGCTTTCCTCTCGTTATTATCCGTTTTATTTTGATATCCATTGAACCCATTGAAAATGGGAAATCAGGGTATAGTGGTTTTGTAAAAAGGTGGCAGACCCCATAAAGTATATATATTCTTGATCAAGGTGACGAGAAAAGTCTATATAGCCTTGTCCTTCTGTCCGTCCCTCCGTCTGTATGAATGCGTGGATTTCCGAAGATATAAAAGCTATAGAGTTCATTCGTATATTGCACGCATACTGCGCGTTTACTTCAGAAATTCGATAACTTGTATCGTTCCCGAGTTATTAATGAGTTATGCAAAATCTCTTAGCAGTGTACACTATTCAACACTTATGCCCAGATAGATTAAAGTTTCCTCGAATCGCAACTATTGGGTATCTAGCAATGAAGTCTCTCATGTTTGTCAGGAAGTTTGCTCCAAATGCTTGCCAAGGTTCTTTATTAGCTTTAGCTACGCGCCAAGAAAACTTTTCCTGCCATGCAAATATATTTAGCTGTGTTCACGGTTGAGTTGAGTTAATGTTTTTGGTTGGCTAGTGAAATTGTGGCAATTGTGGTAGCATCTCGGTGAGTTGAAGCCAAGCAATCGCAGTGGATATATAAAGTATATATATGTAAGTGTATCTTTCGAGTCTAATCTGTTTTTAGTTGGCAAAAGTAGAAAAAGTTAGACAGAAATCTGTTTGATATATATGACAATTTCAAAAGGTATAGGAGAGACGCAAATTGATTTTGTTTAATGAGAACTTAGACTTAAATGCGTGATTCATAAACTAGTTGAATTCTCTGAACATATTTTTATGATTTTAGGCTTTTGTATATTCTAGCCTTCGCAGATAGTAACCTTTCGTAGACATGTCGCGCCTGTTAGGAATATGCGCAATATTTATTGCTCAAGTGTCAATTCGAATAAATATTAGAGTGGCACTTGGAGTTGAAATTTGGTTTTGATTATCACTCGTAATGATAAGCCAACAAATGGCAGCTGACAATCAGGCATATCATCAATCAGGGCAGCCAAGTGGAATAGCCAAGGGGGCGGGAATAGCGCCTGCGGTTATTGTGTTTGGACAGCACTTCGGATGGCATGTCTTACAAGGCCCTCGGCGCCATCAGTATCAGCTGTCCGCACATAAAAAGCCGGATGCCAATCGAATATTTGCATACACATTGAATTCAGAAAGCCACAATGAGTACAAAGACGCTGCCATAATCGTAAAATAAAACAAGTAAGAAGGCTCTAGTCGAGACGGCTCGACTACGAGATACCCTGAACCCAAAAAAGGTGATACATTCTTCTTTACGCGCTTGTAATCGCGCGCTCTGCTAACCGCGCAGTTGCTGCCGAGGCTTGGGGGTGGGTTGGGCTATACTTTGAACACTTATAACTCCATTTCTAGATGGATGATCTTCATAAATCAGAATAGATGAAGAGTGTCTAAATGTAACTATGTGCCGAATTTCAAGTCTCTAGTATTTGAAATGCGTTTTTTCAAAATTGAAGGCGAAGGGGGCGTGGCATCCAAATTCTGAATCACATAATCTGCGTATTCATAATATCTATCTAAATATATAAATTTTAAGTCTTTAGCTAAAACGGTGTAGAAGTTATGCTCAAAAAACGTAAAAAATTGAAACGAATTTTCGTAGTTTGGTAGTTTCCGAAATCTCGACGCTCATACGAACGTACGGACGGACAGACGGACAGGGCTCAATCAACTTATTTTTTTATGCTGATCAAGAATATATATACTTTATGGGGTCTGCGACGCTTTTTTCTGCCTGTTACATACACTTTCACAAAACCATTATATCCTGAATTCCCATTTTCAATGGGTTCAGGGTATAACAAGTAAGAAGGCTCTAGTCGAGACGGCTCGACTACGAGATACCCTGAACCCTGTAAAAGAAAAACTAACGCTCTTCTTCTTTACGAACGCATGAGCGCGAGCTCTGCTAACCGCGAAGTTGCTGCCGTAGCTTGGGGGTGAGTTGATTTCAATGGGTTCAGGGTATAACAAATATTTCACTGCACTCGTTCTTTCCTCCCCACACTATCGCCTGCTAAGAGGCTGAGCGGGCAATCGGGTAGCTACGCAACTGAGCAGCGGTCCAAATGGGTGAAAGACCCACGAGAGACGTCAGCTCTCGCAGCTCGTGGCTGGCGCCAAGACAATTGTGGTAGCCAACTCTTAAAGGCTCAAAGGGATATAGGCAAGCGGAAGCAGGAAGAGCTGATAGAGTTGACAGACACACGAGAGATTTAGCAAAGCGCCGAGATTCTCGTCGCTAACTGCTGTCGAGTCAGCGAAACTAGTTGCCAAGGCCAACGCACAGCAGCTAAAGCTAAAAGAAAAGGATTTGCTAAAACAGCAACATCAAAGCCCACACTCAAATACTCGTCATAATGTTTGCCCATATAAGTGGGATGTAAGTGTAGGTAAGTGGTCTGTCTGTCTACACACTTCAGGTCGTTTATGGAAAATAAATTAGAATTTACTCATTTTTATAGTCGTTCAGCAAGTGAGCAATTCAATGAAGAAATGCAATGAAATGCAATGAAGGCCAAATCCAAAAATAATTCATCAGCACACTATTATTATTATCTAGGCATATATGCGTGTAAAGATGGTGTTGAAAATCTGAAAATGATGACTATTGACATCCTCGATTGGCTAATAAAAATACTTTTACGCTAATTCAAATTGAATCATCCACATCAAATCCTAAGTTCCGAATATTTATAGTCATTTTGCAGTATACCCTTCCTTCTTCTTCTTTACATTTACCAAAACTTCTACCTTCATGCCAAGGTGAGTAACCCCGCCCACAGATAGACATGGAAGTTATGTGATGCGGTCGCACTTTGATTTAACTTTATCTTTAAATTGTTTTGATTAATAAACAGTTTTTGGGATGCATTAAAATCGTTCATCTAAGATCTTACGAGGATTTACATATATAAATATATTATATTATTATTATAATATATATAATATTTAAAAATTTCAGAAAATATACTTACAAAGTTATTTACTATCATTCGTATTTTTATTATTCCCTGAACCTTTCCCATTGGAAATGGGAAATCAGGGCATAATGGTTTTATTAAATGTATGTAACAGCAGAAGGAGGCGTGGCCAACCCCACAAGGTATATATTCTTGATCAGGGTGACGAGAAAAGTTGATATAGCCCTGTCCGTCCGTCCGTATGAACGTCGAGATTTCGGAAACTGCAAAAGCTAGAGAGCTGAAATGAACACTCGTATGTTAGTTACGCAGTACGAGTTAGTTTTGTTTTTTCGATAACTCATACCATTTCCAATTACTTTTTTTTACGCTTTTTAAGCATAAGCAAATTTAGATAGATATTATGGATAGGCAGATTTCTTAATTTTCAGATTTTGGATGCCACGCCCCCTTCGCGTACAATTTCAAAAAATCCAATTTGGCAAATGGAGACATTTAGATACCCTTAATCTACTCTGCAAATTTCATGAAGATCGTCCATCTAGAAATGGAGTTATAAGCGTTCAAAGTTCAGTTCAAAATTCGTTTCCTTTTTTACGTTTTTTGGGCAAAACTTCTGCACAGTTAGACAGCAGATAGATAGATAGATATTATGGACACGCAGATTTTGTAATTTATAGATATTGAATGCCACTCCCCGCTAGCCCCCTTGCCAACGATTTGAAAAAAAAACGCATTCCAAATACTAGAGACTTGAAATTTGAAATTGAAATTTTATTATTTATTATAATCACGCACTCTGGAAGGCACTCATTTCTTTATGTTTGTATTAATGTTACCTTAACTTGCGAATGATAATAAATATAGAATAAGCATGCAACTTAATATATGTACCTACATACATAGATATTTATATAGTGTGTAATGTAATATATATATACATATGTGTATGTAAATAAGGTATGTCTTATAATGAGACTGGCCATTAAATTATTTAATACATCAATTTAAATTTTCCTCTCCTGAACGTATAAGCTTACAAATTGAGCTCACATTTCGATGGGAAGCCAGAAGCGATTCGAACCCTTTAAAAGGGTATATCTTTACATACATAACATACGTTGTTATCCGCACATGTGTATGTGAAATGCAAATACTTGGCTATGCGGGCAGCTATTGTACCATTTGCGTAAAGTTCAGAGTCAATTTAGCGGAATGCAAAGTCAAGCAAGGGACTTCCATTTATTTGCTTTGGGCAGGCCTTAAAAATGTTCTCTTTTGTGTGCGTTTCTTTTTCTCTATCGAAAAGTTAGCCATATGCCGACTTGTTTGTGGGGCACTTTGCATTTTTTGGGTCCAATTGATTTTTAATGGCTTATTCCGGTGGCATAACAAATGGAACGGCGAGTCCCTCAAATATTATTATAGCTTCTCGGCCCATTTGGAAATAAAAATAAATATCAAGTGGAAAATGAATATTAATATTTATTGCACTTTCTGCTACCTTTCGGCGTTGACAAAAAGCCGTTATTGCTTTGCAATTCGCTTTTAATGAATTTAATATCGACCTTTAATGCTTCCACAGAAATCTCATTATTACCCAATAAAGCAAGGAGTACAAGCGTCTTACACAGAATTCACTAATTATTTTTCGTTTTTGCTTTCCGCCGTTGAATGTTTATTCGTGAAAAAAGCCTAATGATTATTTTCCGAGTAAAGTGAAAACAAGTTTTGCTAGCCGTCCGACCTTCTGTATGAAATGAAATCATTTCTTCGTTATTGAAGCTGGAGAATAGAGACTACAAAAGCGAGAGAGCTGAAATTTCACTCATATGTTAGTTACGCAGTACGAGTTTGTTTTGTTTTTTCGATAACTCATCCCATTTCCAAATTATCGATAAAAAATCGAAAATTCGTTTTAGCTAGAGACTTTAAATTTTGTTTAAATATTTAGATAGATATTATGGATACGCTGATTAGTAATTTTCAGATTTTTGATGCCACGCCCCATTCGCCCCCAATCTGAAAAAACGCATTTCAAATACTAGAGACACATGGATACATTTAGATAATCTTAATCTACTCTGAAAATGTCATGAAGATGAAGTAAGAAGGCTCTATTAGAGACGGCTCGACTACGAGATACCATGAACCCTGCAAAAAAGGAACTAATGCTCTTCTTCTTTACGAACGCATGAGCGCGCGCTCTCTAACCACGCAGTTGCTGACGTGGCATGGGGATGGGTTGGCCTGAACTTTGAACGCTTATAACTCCATTTCTAGATGAACGAAATTCATGAAATTTTCAGAGTAGATTAAGAGTGTATATTAAGAATGTAGCTATGTGCCAAATTGAAAGACTCTAGTATTTAAAATGCGTTTTCTTGAAATTGTGGGCGAAGGGGCGTGGCATCCAAACTCTATGTAAATATACAAATTTGAAGTCTCTAGCTAAATTATGCTCAATAAACGTAAAAAAAACAAAATGAAGTTTCAATTTTTTATCGATAATTTGGCAATGGGATGAGTCATCGAAAAAAAAAAACAAACTCGTACTGCGTAACTAACATACGGACAGGGCTAGATCAACTTATTTTTTTCTGCTGATCAAGAATATATGTACTTTATGGGGTCTGCACCGCCTCCTTCTGCGTGTTACATACATTTAACAAAACCATTACACCCTGGGTATAAGAACAGGTTAATATCGTGCATAGCACAGTATATTATATTTAACAATTTGTGTCATAAATAATATAAATTATAGATTATCTTTCAATAAAGTATTTCGTTTATTCAAAAGAAGAGTCTTAAGTAAGCTGACAAATGAAATGCTAGTTGACGTTAGTTCCTATCCGTCCGTATGTCTTCCACCTGTTTGGTTGCGACCTTCACACAGCATTTTAGTAGACGTCACCAACAACAGTTCGCCATCATTGTTTCCTGCGCGGGACTGTGGCATTTGGCGTTCTGTCGCAGACCCAGGGCAGAAGCTGGGGCGCCGCTTGCTGGCGTTGTTTCTGCTTCTGTCATTAAATTAACACACTTTGCATTTAAGCCGGCTTAAGGGTTCCTTCTAAGCCTATTAAATGTGCACCTGCCCAGCTGCCAATCACCAGGCACCCTAAGGGCAGAGACCTGCGGGTTTTTATACCCTGAGCCCATTGAAAATGGGAAATCAGGGTATAATGGTTTTGTTAAAAGTATGTAACAGGCAGAAGGAGGCGTGGTAGACCCCATAAAGTATATATATTCTTGATCAGGGTGACGAGAAAAGTTGATATAGTCATGTCCGTCTGTCTGTCTGTCCGTATGTTTGAACGCGTCGATTTCCGAAGATACAAAAGCTAGAGAGTTCATTCTTTTTGTGTTAGGTCCGTATATTGCACGCGCAGTACGAGTTTGCTTCAGAAATTCGATAACTTGTATATTTGCAAAGTTATCGATAAACGAATTTATCGGGAACCAGTTATAAAATTCTAGCTAATTCATCTTTAGAGTTAGAGTCTCCAAGTCTTCTGCATATATATAGATACTAATTTAATACAATTTCGGTTTTTGTCAGATTTTGGATTCCGGTCCCCAATTAGCCCCACCACCAAATGTGTAAAAAATGCATTTCAAATACTAGAGACATACAGTTTGGTTTGGCATATAGATATGAATATCATAATCTTAATCTGAACATATCAATATGATTGTCCATCTAGATACAGAATTATTAGTCCATAAAGTTTTCTATTCAAAACCCATGTGGCGCAGCAAGCAAGCCAGCGATACAGCAAGACGCATTGCGGGCGCGAGCGTAGATCAGCGTGTGGCTGCAATCATACATACATATGTACATATTTGTGCATGTAAAGCTAATTGTAAAAGAGTTATGATTTCTAAAAAAAAACCTAAAATGTTAAATAGAATATGTAGATCATATGCTGAACTCTCATTACATACGGACGGACGGACAGACGGACAGGGCTCAATCAACTTATTTTTTTATGCTGATCAAGAATATATATACTTTATGGGGTCTGCGACGTCTCCATCTGCCTGTTACATACATTTTCACAAAACCATTATACCCTGAATTCCCATTTTCAATGGGTTCAGGGTATAAAAAAGAAAAAAAACAAACGTGTTATGAGAATGAGAGAACAACGAAATTTCGCACAAAAAGGCGCCATGCATAATAGTCTGCGAATTCTAACAGTAGTTTAACTTCCAGCAAAGCAAGGTTCCGAAACGAAAGTACGAATTATAAGAGGTTTCGAATCGAATTATAAAAGGCAAGATCATAGCCGAGTAGTCAGAAAAATTACAAATTAACGAGGGGACCAAATTGTATGGGATTTCTACGAATTAACGAAGTTTTTTCAAGGGACCAGCAGTTTCATACGAAATATTGAGGTTTTCGATTTAAAGGGGTACGAATTATCGAGACTCAACTGTATTTGATTTAAGATTAAATTTATATTAAGAGTGCTCCAAAGCGATTTTCCGACTTGAAAATACCCTAAACGCAGCAAAGAGCCGATAAGCGAATGAATGAATAACAAGTAAGCAGGCTCATCATCTCATCAAATTAACTGAATTATGTTAATTATATTCTAATTCGAAGACTTCTAGTATGACTTGATTAGGTGGAACTATTGCTAACGTTAAGTAAAATTTTTCAAAGTACTGCAATTGTGGACCTGGGCCGATGCATAAATATTTATAAATTTCTGCTTCTGCGTCTATAAAAGCATTTACAAAAACGATTCATTACGGATTTGATTTTTTAGTCTGAATAACGTGTAGTTCGTGTGCGAGTGCTTATAATATAACACAAAATGGAATCTGAAATTAAAAAGTTCTATAAGGACAAAACTATTTTTTTAACCGGTGCAACTGGATTTCTAGGAAAAGGTATTCTAAAAGATTCTTAAAGGAAGCTCTGTGAAGGAAAAGACAACTAAATAATCCACATCGCTTTAGAACTTATGATCAATTCTGAAACCCTATTGTATTTTAGTGATCATTGAGAAGTTGTTGCGTGCCACAGAGGTCAAGCGCATCTACGCTTTGATTAGACCCAAGCGTGGCAAGGACATACAGGAGCGTATTGAAGAGTGGAAAATGACTCCAGTGAGTATCTAGATCCCTAAGCAGAGATCAATATATCTATTTCGCACTCCGTAGCTTTTTGAATTGCTTCTCAAGGCTAAGCCCAATGCTATGGATTGCGTTATTGGTATAGCAGGAGATTGTGCGGAGCCTGACCTAGGCATTAGTGAAGTGGATCGGAAGCTGCTCTTGCAGCAGACGGAACTGGTGCTGCACAGCGCGGCTACGGTGAGTTTTGTCGAGCCATTGCACGTGGCATTGGATATCAATACGAGAGCCACTCGCTACATGCTGCAGTTAGCTAAGCAGATGCCCCGTTTGGCGGCATTCGTGCACATCTCCACGGCGTACTCTAACTGCGTAATTCATCACATCGCGGATCGCTTTTACCCTGAGCATCTCTCGTGCAATGTGAAGCAAGTGTTGCAACTGAGAGAAATGCTGAACGCAGATCTGTTCGATCGGATGGCTCCAGCTTTGATAGATAAGTTTCCCAACACGTATACCTACACAAAGGCATTGGCGGAGCAGCTGATCCAAACAGAAGCCGGAGATTTGCCTGTATGCGTCTTTCGCCCAGCTGCTAGTAAGTAACAGTCTATTCGATATAATCACTTAATATGTCTAATAAAAATATAATACTTGGCAACTTAATGAGAATGCTTCGTAGCTGACGCACAAAATATGTCTGTCTGTCTGTTGGCTACCCTGTATGACCCCGTTGATTTATAAGTAGCACAGAAACACAAATTCAAGGCAATTAACAAAAACAATGCCGATAGTCAGTGATAAGCGAATGTATTTTAATGCATATCCGACTATAGTTGTGAGCTTTTCATTATTCATTATTAGAGAATTTCTTGCTAAATGTCTTTATGATTTAGGGTGCACACATGTACATATATGAGTGTACCTAGCCATAAAGGTTGAATGAAGTTTAAAATTTTATCCGAATTCAATTATTTATTGTCAGGAATCGAACCTTCTACATATTCTTGATCACTTCATCCTGACTTTTATATGGGGTCTACCACGTCTTCTCCTTTCTTTCTTCTTTTTCTTATTTTGTAAAGAATGACATACGTTCGCAAATTTCAGCTGCATACTCTAGCTACTCTAGCTAAAGAGTCTTTATACAGCTGGTATGACTGTTTGCATATTCTGAACATGATAGAAAAATTTGTAAATATATATGTAAATAATAAAATATATATTCTATTTATACCCAGAGCTCCTTTTATACCTTGATCAGGGTGATAAGAAAAGTCCATATAGCCATGTCCGTCCATCTGTCCGTCCGGACTAGAGAGTTCATTCTTTTTGTGTTAGGTCCGTATATTGCATGCGCAGTACGAGTTTGTTTCAAAAATTCGATAACTTTTATATTTCAAAAGTTATCGATAAATCACTTTATCGGGTCAGTTATAAAATTATATCTCGTTCATCTTTAGAGTTAGAGTTTCCAAGTCTTCTGCATATATATAGACACCCATTTAATACAATTTCGGGTTTTGTCAGATTTTGGATTCCGGTCCCCAATTCGCCCCCATAAATTTCAAATACTAGAGACATACAGTTTTGTTTGACATATAGATATGAATGTCATTATCATAATCTGAAAATTTGATTACGATTGTCCATCTAGAAAAAGAATTATTATTCAAATAAGATTTCGCAACATAACCCACGTGGCAGAGCAAGCGAAGAAAGACGCCTGCAATTCCAGTGTGAGTGTTTACTACACACATACATGCCTACAAGCGTATATCAGCGCGTGGCTGCGTGCATCTATGTGCATGTATAGTTTGTTACGCGTGCAGAAACGAATCGAATAGTTCTTGGAATATTGTTAGTTCTTCGGAGAGTTCGGGATCACGTAGTCGAGCAGTTTCGCCTAAAGCTTTTTTACTTGTTATTATTCGCGGAACTCATTAAAAATTGGAAATGTATAATGATTTTCGTGAAATATATGTAACATGCAGAAGTTGGCATCGTAGACCCCATATAGTATATGTATGTATTCTTCAATCAGCTGAATCTACTATAAAGTCACATTCGTCACTCCGCCCGTATGAATATTTATATATTTCGTAAATTACAAAGGGCAGAGAGTTGAAATCTTACATGTAACATTATTATCGTATATATATTATTATTATTATATTATATTATTATTATTATTATTATTATTATTATTATTTGAGCATTTAAGCTAGAGAATTTAAATTTGTATATATGGGTAGAGGATACTACTACTATGCTACTCGGCTACTTAGTATTTGTATTATATATATCATAGACCGCATATAACAGTTATACGACTCAGTTGGCTCATTCTTTTCAGAAAGAAACAGCCAACAAGCATACCAACACGCCCTTATTCTGAGCAGGAGAATTTGTTTTGTTCCAATTCCGTCTTCCTCTGACAGTTTTGTGATGAAAAATTTGCTTTATTCTCTTTTATGAAGAAATATTTCGCGAGTAATACGATAGTCGCTTGCACACTGAAACTTATTTGGAGGTGGACATCACAAAAGGTTTAATTCACAGCGACTTCAAATTCACATATACATACACATATTCACGCACACGCAAAAACGTCCTTAAATGAAGATCGTGGAGACCTCCAAAAACAGATCGTTGCTGCACGAATAACAAACTATACATGCAAAATCACGCGCATACACATGCTCTGACCTGCATAATTCATATGCGTGTGCCTTCTATACAAATAAACTTAATAATCATTGCAAGTTATACCCTGATCTGCTAAAATTAATATGTCTCTTTTGTATTTATCATGTTTGTTTGTTTTTCTCAGTTGTTGCTAGTAATAAGGAGCCTGTTAGCGGATGGATGGACAACTTGTACGGACCCATAGCCGTGCTCTATGGCGTCGCCATTGGTGTTCTACGTGTTGCACCAGTCAATAAGCACGCTCCGTCAAACATCGTACCTGTGGATAGCTGTGGCAATCTGGCCCTGGCCGCCGCTTGGAATACTGCTATGGAGTCAGAGCAGCATAGAAAGAACTCCACTGTCTCACCCACGGCAACCATCTACAACTATGTGCCTACCGGGCAGAATGTCATTACGCATAAGGACTTTATGCGCGCCGCGGAGAATGGACGAACAGATTGTCTTTTACCAGAGTGTATTTGGTATCCGTTCCTGCACACCACCAGAATACCTTGGCTATATAAGCTGGCCACCATATTTTACCACCTGATTCCCGGCTTCTTGATTGATGTAGCTCTGCGACTGCGCGGCCAGAAGCCAAAAATGATTCGCATCTATCACAAGATCCATAAAAATATCGATGTGCTGCAGAACTTTTTGATCGAAAGCTGGACCTTTGAAACGCCAAATGTGGATCGATTGAGGCAGCGCATGTCTCCAGTTGATCAGGAACTCTTTGACTTCGATTTACATAATCTAAACTGGGAGAAATATTTCCAAGAAGCTTTCTTCGGCATGTGCATCTACATGTCCAAGATACCAATAACTGAAGAGTCATTGAAGCGTAGTCTTCAGAAATTAAAACGGTACGCTAAGTCTCTTGGGAATAATCCTATTGAAATTAAATAATATCTAATTGGACTAATTTATTTTTCAGATTTACCATACTTCATCGGCTTATACAATTAAGTTTGATTTGCATTGCGATTGTAATTTTGAAATCGCTTCTACGACTATTCTTATAAGGTTTTAATTATAATCATATGTCATCAATATCCTTTCTAATCTGAGTTTAACTAATGAGCGAGTGGAAATACTTTAAAACTTTATTTATTGAAAACAACAAAAATGGTATACATTATAATTATTAATTATTGCCATATATATGCATGAGATTAGTATTGACAGTAACTATCAATTTATATATATGTGAAAAACTATATATAAGTGTACAGTGTATATTCGTGATGAGCACGTTCATCTGTCAGCCTGCATGGCTGAGTGTTATTTTCTCCGTAGGAGCGTGCGATTGACAGAGACTTTAAATTTTAAGTATATATATATATATATATTTTAATATATATATTTTTATGGAGTCTGCGACGTCTCCTTCTGCCAGTTACAAACATTTTCACAAAATCATATACCCTGATTACCTATTTTCAATAGGTATAGATCTTAGTATTTCAATATTTTAGATCTTAGTATTGTAAAATATTAGGTCGATTTGTAAGAAATACTCACCTGATATAGTGAAGATTTTCTCGATAAGCCTTCTATGGACATGGGTATGAGTATCGAGAAAGTGGCTACATGATCAAATGATCATTCCTATCTAATTTATCGGTCAACCAAACTATTTATACGCACCATAGGCACAAATCGGGTTTACATGAAACTCATATCGGTCGTATCAAGTGCGAGATGCCACTGCCATAAAAGCTCAAACAAAACAGGACAAACAAAAACGAAAACCGAAACCAATTTCAATCATCAACAAGCAAATCCTCAGTAAAGCCGAAAACAAACTGTAAGCGGCAGACATAAACAGGACAGATTATATCTGTTTTTTGGCTCTTCCATTACTTGACCGTATCGCAACACGTGCGTGCAACGTGCTAAATGGACGCTTGCCCTTGCGCTCTTCTACATGCCTCGCCCAGGGGCAGACCCTTCCAGCTGTCAATGGGTCTCAGCTTACGAGTAGCGCCAATTAACAAAGCAGACGCACAGCAAGACGAAAACATAATCAAAGTGACGAAAAAATACCGAGCTCAATAACATGGACGCATCACAACACGATGCTCGCAAGCTGAAGTGCGAGGTAGGAGCTGGAGCGGGAGAGAAAGCTAGCTAAGCATCGGCTAAATTAAACAAGACGCAAGTGGAAACTCCTTCGGGTTGCGTGGCAAACATACATGTTGTAAATGGCAACAGGATAAGAATCTGTGCGTCGCTTCAACTCGAACTCATTTTCATGTGAGCGCGTAAATGAGGAATTAGGAATGCTTCGCCCCAGACCCGGCTGGAAACGATAACAGGTTTGCTTAGCGGCTAAGATTGTCGTCGCTTTATGGTTCTTCCCATTCTTGACACTGTGCCATGGTGCATTTCGACTCCCGCCAGCTGCTTGCATCATGATAAATCACTTTTGGCCACTTAAGGTTCTCCCTCTCCCTGGCTGCTTCCCTTTGCCACCACAGCCATCCACATTCAGCACTTGATAACCTGATAGCTACGCATATTGAATATGCAGGGACAGCAACGATTGGACTGTGATGCGAACTCTTTACTACAATTATCTCACTCTGTTGATTCAATATCTTCTATTCTATTCTGCGATTGGTGAATATATACAAATGTATATATATATATACTTTATTCAAAATATTCCAAAGTGATATTTCGTTCACATAGCTCCCAATCACAATATCCTGCCCGAGAATAAATGACTAAACATTCGCATAAGTAATATCTGAGCTCATCATCTTTTAATAACTGAACCGTGTTAAATCTTCAGTAGAAAGTTGATTGGAAGAAATCCAATTGCTAGTTTTTCAATTCATGGGACCAATTTTGTTTTAAATTAGTAATCGTATTATCGATTCTTTCTATATTTAATACAAATTGAGATAGTTTTATTTTATTCATTTCATTCTTCATTGTGATTCGATCATTCCATTGATATAGTTGTATTGGGGCTTAAGCTCTGTCCTTGTGTAATATGTCACGATATATAGGGCATTATCTTGCCCTTTTTCGACACATTCAAATGCTATTTGGCAAGGCTCATTTGCATATGCAAACCTTCCATTACACATTGCCCCTGGCTGATGTGGGAAATGTAGTCCACAAGCAGGGTCAGGGGCAAGGCCAGCTAGTGAAGCAGCGCCGGCTGGAAGGTGTTAAGCGTTTGTTTGTTTATGCACAGGAGAGTAAACAGTTGATTGAAGTTTGGACAACAAATTTGTGTCAACAGTGTACCGAGTATCAACTGTTGCAGACTTTTGGTTTACTGTTTGCCAAGTTTGTCTGCCCGAACGACTCCAAGTAATCTTGATTCGGGAGGCATGTGAACTCTGTCATAAAGCCATACATATTTGGATAAGTATAAGGCTTAAAGAGAATTACGAAAATAATAGGCTAATCAACTGTTGAGTGTGAAAAGACGAAGAAAAACAAGTAAGAAGACTCTAGTCGAGACGGCTCGACTACGAGATACCCTAAACCCAAAAAAGGTGATACCCTTCTTCTTTACGCACGTATAGGCGCACGCTCTGCTAACCGCGCAGTTGCTGCAGTGCACAGTGGCAGATTTGAAGAAAACAGCGGCATAAACTAAAAAAAAAAAATTAAAACATTGATATTAAGTTAATATTATTTTCACTAAATAAGTGTTTTATCTATTCGAAAATACAAAAATTTTAATTATTCATGCACCCCTGGCCTTCTGGCAACCCTGCAAAATCTGCTGTTTGTGGCACGTGGTTTTTGTGTTGATTTTGCTCAAAAGCTTGTTTAACTTTTAATTATTTATAATTCGCCTAATAAAATAACTAGAGGTATTGCTAAATATGGAAACCATAGTTCAAGGTATATTGATCATTGTGTTAATGCCAAAGAATTTGTACTTGTGTGTTTTGTCTTTCGTTTCGTTTGTTATTGTTGGTATTGTTTGTAGAAGAAACTTAACCTTAACGTTCTGTGATTTGTGGACTAAATGTTACCTGCTTCTCGCTGCTACTTGAAAGTAAGAATGCAATTATTTTCCGTTAAATGTTCTTAAGATGACGCCAATAATTTTTCTTGCGCTTTTTTGCGCCTTTTTAAAATATTTGCTGATATTGCAGACAAGGTAGAGTTTAGTCACACAGAGTTGCTTCAAATTTGAATTGACAATGGGCGCACAAGTGAAGCGCTTTCTAAGTGGGTGTTTAAAAAGTTAAATGAAAATCTTAAGGCAGCTAATAAGCATGAAATAAAGAAAAAAATTTCGAACTTTGTCGCTTATATATGCAAGTACATGCCAAAATGCCAAAGAAAAATAGAAAAATTCAAAGAAAAACACCAACAGTTCATTGATTCAAAAATGACAATATATGTATATTGATAGAGCTGCTGTGAAAGAGTGTTTCGTTGGTCGTCCACGGCTGACTTATGATGAAGGCAGTAGTCGTTTAAAACGAAAAATAGCGGGATAGACTGTCGCATTCTCGAAAAAACAGTCGCATTAATAATTTAGTAGATGTGTTTCACCGAGCAATTGATTCATCAGATCCCCTACTTTCAAGTAAATATTTTTTGGATAAATACCACAACGACAATTATAAAAAACAAGTAAGAAAGCTGTAGTCGAGACTGCTCGACTACGAAATCCCCTGAGCCCTTCTTCGAACGAATAATATTGCAAGAATTATTCGATACGTTTCTGCACGCATGCAAAACCACGCGCACACATAGATGCTGATCTACGCTTGTATGCATGTATGTGTGTATGCATGTGTGTAAGCATTTCAAGCGTCTTGCTGTCTCTCTCTGCCATTGTTGCTGCGCCGCATGGATTTTGATGAGAAAACTTTGTTGATTAATAATTCTGTTTCTAGATGGACAATCGTATTGATAACTTCAGATTATGATTATGATATTCATATCTATATGCTAAACCAAACTGCATGTCTCTAGTATTTGAAATGCATTTTTTTTTTCATATTTGGGGTTGGTGGGGCGAAGTGGGGACCGGAATCCAAAATCTGACAAAAAAATTGTATTAAATTAGTATCTATATATATGCAGAAGACTTGGACGCTCTAACTCTAAAGATGAATTAGCTAGAATTTTAAAACTGGTTCCCGATAAATTCGTTTATCGATAACTTTGCAAATATACAAGTTATCGGATTTCTGAAACAAACTCGTACTGCGCGTGCAATATACGAACCTAACACAAAAAGAATGAATCTCTAGCTTTTGTATCTTCGGAAATCGACGCGTTCATACATACGGACGGACGGACAGACGGACATGGCTATATCAACTTTTCTCGTCACCCTGATCAAGAATATATATACTTTGTGGGTTCTGCCACGCCTCCTTCTGCCTTTTACATACTTTTAACAAAACCATTATACCCTGATTTCCCATTTTTAATGGGCTCAGGGTATAAAAATTGCCGTCAAAAGTACTCGATCTTCTCGCTAAACCTAAACCTAATGTGAAAACTGACGACGAAAATCTCGCCTTAATAGATAACGAATTCGAATCAGATTCAGATTCGGATTATAACCCCTTAGATGCATATTCATATGAGCTCGAAACAGAAGAATATTAAATATAAGAGATATTTTAAGTAAAAAATTATTATTTTTTATATGAGTTATATGGGCGGTATGAGTGGGCGTGGCCTGATACGTTTGAAACTTTTTCCAATTTTTTTATATATAAATATAATCACGTGTACCAAATTTTAAGTCCTTACGGACAGTATTTTAATTTATGCCGCTATTTTCTTCAAATCTGCCACTGTGCAGTGGGGTTGGGTGGGTTGGGCTATACTTCGAATGCTTATAACTCCATTTCTAGATGGATGATCTTCATGAGTAGATTAAGATTATCTAAATGTATCTATGTGCCGAATTTTAAGTCTCTAGTATTTGAAATGCGTTTTTTGCAATTTGTGGGCGAAGGGGGCGTGGCTACCAAAATCTGACAAACCGAAATTTTATTAAATTAGTATCTATATATATGCAGAAGACTTGGAGACTCTAACTCTAAAGATGAATTAGCTAAAATTTTAAAACTGGTTCCCGATAAATTCGTTTATCGATAACTTTGTAAATATACAAGTTATCGAATTTCTGAAACAAACTCGTACTGCGCGTGCAATATTCGGTCCTAACACAAAAAGAATGAACTCTCTAGCTTTTGTATCTTCGGAAATCGACGCGTTCAAACATACGGACAGACGGACAGACAGACAGACGGACATGGCTATATCAACTTTTCTCGTCACCCTGATCAAGAATATATATACTTTATGGGGTCTGACATGCCTCCTTCTGTCTGTTACATACTTTTAACAAAACCATTATACCCTGAATTCCCATTTTCAATGGGTTCAGGGTATAAAGAGACGAAGCGCTTTGCTTTGATTATCTCCAAAAGGAAAAGCAATCTTAAAGCTCAACTTACATTAATTGAATATTTTCCCATGAAAACACATTTTTCTTAAATATATATATTTTTATCTATAAAGCTTTCCTATGCCGCATGCTGGTAATAAGATAATCTCATTATTTCGACTCCATGAGGACGTAAACTAAGTACAGCATGGGTATTGTACAGTAGTAAAGCTCATCAGCACAGGCACTTAAACAGATTATTTGGTTAGCTATGCTAAGTATTAAGGATATACTAGAAAGTTATCAGATGTACTCATCTCAGTGGCATTTAAACTACCTATTATTGTGCACGATATGAGGTCGAGCGAAAACTTAATTTAAAAGCTTTATTCCATGAAATTGAAATTAAATAGAATTTATTTCGGCCAGCAGATAGCGGAACTCAAAGTTTAATCTATATTTAAGGAGCTATCTATGTATGTACTGAGACCATTTTTCTCTTCTCTATCAGATCGAGTGGGTTGTTTACTGAGGCCAATGAGCCTTCAATCAACTTCAAGTGAATTGGGCATGCTTGGTGAATCATTGGATTGAAGCCTCCAAAAATGTTCCTTGACTACTCTTGCAATTTGTACAGTGTGTCAACAACGCTGCAATTTCTTTACTTTGCAATACAATATATAAGGACAAGCTTATCTGCTTCCATATGAGGAAGGATCTAGCTGACACCTTCAATAAAGTAATTGAATATATATCAGCAATAGAATCTGAATGTTTATTGCAAGTATATTTCAACACCACAATATCAGCTCTACAAATCTGGAACCTAACTGCTCGCCCGTAATAGAACCACAAACCCTATTCAACAAATTAGCTAATTGTGCAATAGAATTTCACCCAAAACTTCTGACATTGGAGCTCCCGAACGCAGGAAAGAGAGGTAGGAAGACAATGGGCAATCAACCCCAACAAAACTTGTGACCGGAACCGTTGCTCGCATCCACACCGAAATGCGGGAGGAGCTGTCGTTGCGTAGATGTGCACATATTTACATGTTGGCTGCGTAAATAAATCTGGTGCGCTTTGACCCAGTTTGCGGCCTAGTGCAGGCAACACAAATTACGATTAACATGGGCATTACCTGCGGTCAAAATGCCTATCCTAAAGTCGGAGAAGGGTGCAAAAAGCAGAATGAGGAGAAGCAGGAGTCGAACGAGGTAGGAAAATGCTAAATGCCATTCACTTTTCCGGGGCTGAAACATGACAAACATTTGTTCATTGTTTGGCCCTTATCTATGGAGCCAGATGCCGACTGCTAGCTGCCAGCTGCCAGCTTTCCGAGTTCTGGCTGATTTAGTGAATGTTTAAGGGGTCACTGGACAGGGTCAGTGAGCGGTTCGGATTGTTGGGGGTTGCATTAGAGATTAGCCACTTTGACTCCAACATTTATTGCATGCCAATAACTTTTGTCTGGGACTCTCCGCCAACGTCGCAGTCGAGTGTGTAGGCGTGTAGGTGCAACGTTCAGCTAACTTACATATGCAGTTTTAGATATATCGATCTGTTAGTCAAAACAACAAGAGCTGCCAGCTAGCCTTTGTGAGTGGCAGCTAGTAATAAATTGCCATGTTTTTCGATTTTCCTTTTTTCTGTTGTGTGCCTGGATATTGTCGAATTTATCGGTTTTCCCAGTATCGCTTGTTGGTGAATGCAAATTGAAGGTGTTACTTCCCCGGTAAGGGGGCAGGGCATCCTCTAGCCTAAGCTAACCATGCACATGTGTCTATATGTCATTTAAGCCGCATTTGCCATTAAGTTTAGCCAGTTGCCAAAATGGGTTTTCACATTTTATTTGTATTTCATTGAATGCTGATTTGACACATTGTACACACTTTAGCAATATTTCTTACTTACATTCAAAACGACACTTTAAATCTATAAACACTGCCATAAATGCCATAATTTATGGCTAAGGACGTTCTTTCCTCATACTGATTTACTTCAATCGATGGAAGTCAAGAAATGATTATTCAAATTTAGTAGCGTGTCCGCTCGTCGTACCGCTTGATCAAGCTGTAAAAGTAAGAAGAAATATAATTAATTTCTAATTAACAAAAATATGAAAAAATTTCATATTTCATCGTGACTCGAGTGCTATAAGAATATCAACATTAGTGAGTGTAAGATATATGAGATATATTGGGCTCTTACCTGCTTGCCTGGTACCCAGAAAGAGAGTACAAACTGTTTACATAGATATTTATTGAGTTTTAATTATATATAACATAATTATAATAATATACTTTGCTTTGCTTATGAATAAGGGTGTATTTACTTATAAATCTGAATGAGTTTTAGCATTAGCATTAGCTGGATTTGAACTTATTTCGCAACTATTTTACCTAAGCTGAACTACTAATAAAAGGTCGAATATCATATAGTATTACTGCTTTCAATTTGACACCAGAAAGTAACAACAACTAAACACATTATTAAATAACTTATGTACATTCAATTATTTTTTACACCTATTGATATATTTTGCAGCTACATAGATTTACATTCAGTGGAATTGCACATTTCTCTGTGTCTGTGTGTGTGTGTGTATGTATATTTTATTATATAAATGTCTATTTATTGCACAAACAGAACATATACATATGTAAGTCTATATTTATGCTATATGCTATAATATTGAACGCCGCTTAACAACTAGGACTTTGCCACATCACATAGAGTACGCCGAAACAGAGTGTATTGCGATTATAATTATATGTATTTACAACAAATTGAGCCTCAGAATTGCCATGGAATTTGCATACGATTAATACGAGCACACAAAGAGAGCTTTACTTAAATGGGGGATAACACGAGCTAGTTGAATATTCATGTACTTTTCTACTTTCTGCTTTCAGCTTGAGCAGGGCTCTATGGGGCAGCTCACTAACATTAGTGCTGTGCACTAACACACGCACGCACGGATGGCCATTGGCTAATGACAAAGACCAGCTCGTTATGTACAGGACCCATAGGCTTATAGCCGAGGCTAATGCACATGCCAATTGCAATTTCAGTGATGCTGCGTTCGAGGGTGCGTGAGGGGGAGGGCACAACACAACAATTACTGCCAATTTGCATGGCGGGAATGTGTGTGTGGTGAGTTGCAGTGCGGGTGCGACACACACACGCACACATACACATGCGGAGCTTGTGTGAGTGAGATCAGTAGCCAAGTGTTTAGAGCTGCGCGTCAGCCTGTTGGGAGGCGGAGCCCTCCTCCAGCAGCTCCACAATTAGTGTGCCTCACCTTTTCTCATTGATAATGGAGGCGCGTCCGATACCGGTCCCAGCGCCCGCGTTCGCATTGTGCGAGTGCCCATTAATGCTGCCCGCGTGCTGCAAGGCCATCGAGTCCTGGCGATGGAAGCTGCCGCCACGACCACCCACAGCTCCACTGACGCCATGGTTGTTGTTCATGTGCAGCGAGGCACGCGGACCGCCCCCTCCACCCCCTATTCCACCACCCACGTAGGTGGAGCGGCGCATCGAGGTGACGCTGGTGTCCATCACGCCCGTGGCGGTCGAGTGCTGGCGCAGATGTGGCTGCCGCTTGACGCAAATGCAGCAGAGATAACGGTTGAAATGCTGCCGAAACACGCCGGACACACAGTAGAGCGCAACAGGATTAACGCACGAATTGAGGAAACTGTAATTAGAAAGGACCAAAGCAAAAAGTAAGTTATGGACACAGCTGTCTCCCTGCCTTGCTGCTCGAGTGCTAAAATAGCTTGATTGCCACCTTTGCTTCGTCTCCACATCAAAGGTGATTAGACTACACTAGGCTTTGCCACTTAACCATACAATGTATGTAACCATGTATGGTTAGTGGCTTTGCGCAACACGCTTCGGATACACTTTCGAAAACATTGAGCTAGAGGTGCCAAAAGCATCGATAGCACTATCGACACTATCGCTGGAATTTAATTAGTACGATAGATCGATACTTGGTTTTGTTTGTTATTAATGGCTGTATACCGTCTCACCACTAACTATGCAACATGTACATATGTATGTGAATAGTTGTGTAACCTTATGGATAATTGAAGCAACGTTTGAAACTAAACTGATTCGCTGATTTGCTGAAAAGCAATTATAGATAGATAGTCTTTTTAGAGGTTCAAACCATTTGTATATTGAAATATCCTTCAAGATAATAAAAATGAGTTTAATCGTGTTGCTCATTCTGCAAATTTATATTTGGCCTAATTGGTTTTTAAAAAGGAATTAATTAAAGTTTAATAGCTAATTAAGTATGTTGGCAGTATTTATTAACGAATGTCGAATAACGAAATGTCAGTCGAAGTAAAATCAAAAAGTACAACTGTTTGGCGACAGTATCACATTTGCATTTTCAAGCAAGTGAAGAATATATGTACATATTTTCAAAACGATAATTGTAAGAATTGTAGTGTAGAACCTATCTCCCGAAAATTTGAGTTATGAAATTGAAGTATACGTTACACTCTTATCGAAATTGATATCAAAATTGTCCGTTGGAATGATAATTAAGTTAAGACAGTTACCGTGGGTCTTCGACAATGCCTTCGCTTATTGATTGAATTCGATAATGTGGAGCACTTAAATGCACTTTTTACACTCAGTTCAAGCAGCTGAAAACAAGTTAAGTAATTCGCATCGCACTGCAGTCGATTCGCTGCCACCTTCCGAGGAGTGCTTTATTTAAGCAGTACTTATTTTCTTTTTTCTTTTTTGGACAACCCTTTCGGCATTGAAATGCAAATTACTGTTGGAGAAACTGACGGTCTCCAACATCACAAATTAAGTTGAATGAAATGCTGACACATTATTTTGTGTACTTTACTGCGCTAAGTGACGCCCCCGGCTCCAGGGAGACCACCGAGGAGGGCTTTGTTGGGGAAGAGGGCAACTGTCAACGAAAGAAAATTTACTGCTGCTTGACGCATGGAAGCGAGTGTGGCAAAGGGCTAGTTAGAAGGAGAGGGATCGAGTGTGTGGGGGAATGGCTGTAAGTTTTTGCAGGGATTATCTCTTTCAATTAAAAATAATGCCAAAGACGCTGCCTGCTCGCCTGCGGCAGTGCAGAAACAAGTTGAAGGGCCAAAAAGTTCGCATATGCAACGAATGCGAGTGGTTCAAGCACTTTTACCAAAACAAAAATAAACCGAAGATAACACTGCCGCAGAGTTATCTGGTTCATTCGCTTACCTGGTGCAAAATCCCACGATGCGCACCACGTTCCAGAAGTCGTCGAAGTCGTCCTCTGCCGTCGGGTAGAAGTGGTACCACAGCTCGAATACGTGATATGGAAAGAAGCAAATAAAGAACACTGCCAGGGCAATTAGTTTGACTCTGCTGTAGCTCATCCCTAGGCTCAATCGCCTGCTACTCACCGACCACAAAAGCCACTACCATGCGGGCGACATGGCGGCGGGCGCGCGCTTGACTGCGGCTCTGGATGCTCAGCTGCTCGCCGGGCATGTCGCGGGCGCTGATGTGCAGTCGCTTGGCCATCATGATATAGAGCACTCCGATGATGGACAATGGCACCAAATAGTAGATGGACGCCTTAGCAACTACCATATATCTGCGAAAAGTAAACCGATTACAGTCGCAACAGCTGCAAAGCTGTGAGCAATTATACTCCTCATCCAGTAAGTGTTTTTCGCAGTCTGTCAATAACTTTGATTTCTACCTTAAGTAAAGCGACTTATCTCCATTGAACAGATATTGGAATATATATTTGCATTAGATAGTTCTAGTTTGAGTGAGAATGACATTCTAAATGGGGCTCATTTGACAGTCTCTTTATAACTATTCAAAGTTGACAAACTAGGGCATCGACTATTTTGGTCATAGCATCAAATGGGATTTAAGCAGGCAGCTAGAGCTTCGAACACAGTCCCATAAATGATCATAGATACTCATGAACACATGTCAAGAGACCGTAAATGTGTGTGTGCACGCATTGCCAAAAGGCAATAGAGAATATCCACACTTTGTTCGTAATTCGATTATGAACAGAGTTACATGATCGATTTTTATCGATAATATGGATATGCGATGAGAGAAAATAAATTATAAGAATGGCGGACAGTCAGACCATCTTAACCAATATAAACATTTTCACAAAACTATTATTTCCTGAAATTCTTTTCCCAATGACTTCAGAGCATGTGAATATAAATGCCATCGGATTAGAGATAAACTGATTCTTTCATAATTTTAATCAATAAAAAATCTCGTTAGGGAGTGAACAAAATGATTTTAGTTTATGATTTAGTTTTTACAAATATAATACACATGAATTCAAATAATCGGATTACAAAGGATAGAGTTTGAACTCAAATCCAATTTGAATTTGAATGCAAATTTATTTCACTTCATAAAAAGAAAAATATATAAATTGAAATTAAAACTGTAAATTGGAACACTGTTGCTGCCATTGATAATTGAATTTATAATTTCCTTCAGTTAAATTCCAGGTAAATTAAGGCTAACTATTCTAGAGGATGTCAATTTACTCGATAAGCGATGATACCCTCATTAGCCAAGTGATAAAGTTGCTTAAAATTAAAGTTTACCTAATGAAATAACATCTAAACACTTTAATGTTAATGCTCAAACATTGATGTACATTCATTATTTTATTGGGAGCTGTGTTAATCTGTATCGAAAACGAAGTTAAATTACGAAAGTTAAACAGTCTATAAGTAAAGCTGGAAGTTGAAGCTGTACGCTGAGCTCCGCAAAAACTCAGACAAGTTAGAAATAATAAATGTAAATTTAATTTGCGACTGCTAGATGATTGGCAAATAAATTGCAAATAATTCAGCAAGGCCTTATGGCTAAATAACTGCGTGTATAAGGCATCTTTACCAATTTGTCGGACTATAAGAACGAACTGCAGTATCAAGACATCCAATAAATTATAGTGTGGCGTGACCTGCGACCGGCGACCGGCGACCGAATGAATTATTGCTATAAACAGCAAAATCAACAAAAATGGAATTTTCTCTTTGTTTTACTCAAAATTTTCGTGGGTTTCTGAAACACGAGCTGCTGAGTTTTAAAAGGGGATTTCACGAATTTGCTAAAAAAAATCAGATAGAAAGTCAGAGAGAAGGAGAGAGGAGGACAAAGGTAGTGGCAGATTATGTGGCAACAGCTGCTGCTGTCCAGCATAAAAGAATTTTCAACTTGTGGCAACAGGCGAGCGTTGAAGTCCTGCACAGGCTGTGGCCGGGCAGCTGTTGGAGATGTATTAAAAATGACGAGCGGAATTAAATTGAAGTAGTTTATCAGCGAGGCGATGGAAGAGCAGCCAATGCACAGAATGAGCCCTGGGCAGACGTCATTGAGCCATTCAGCAGCAGTAGCTGCAGCCACAGCCTGACGAACTTTACTGAGTGCTATACGAGAATGCTGTCAGGAGAGGCTTTTCAGTGAGCCAGAGAGTGAGAGGAGAGAGAGGAGAGCTGGAGCTGTATGCTCCGTGCTTGAGCGTTAATGTTTTATACTCAACTAAACCAACAGGGCAGAAACGTGAATTCGATTTTTAATTCTTAGATAAATTTAATTCGATTCGAAATAAAGCAAAACTAAAGTTAAATTTTGTAATGAAAAATCAATGGATTTCTGAACATCGTTAAGAGATAAAGTATTTGTGTAAATTATTATTGAAATTACGATTAAATTTTATATTTGGCTGAGCTGTTGCTGTTGCTTTTTGACTTAATTCGATTGAAATTTTCCAAGTGTTAACAAAAAGGCAGGAGCTGTCAGCTACTTGAATGGCTTCTACTTGACTGGACTTGCCCTTTTCAACTCATACAGAAAGAGAGGATAGGCAAGAGGTAGAGCTTTGCTTGGACGCCCACTTAAAACTAAATAAAAGCAAATGAAGTGAACAAATGCGAACATATAAATATATATCTATATATATTTAACTGATTGCTGTTTGGCTAGTGGCGGAACTCACTTTGCATAAATCTTGGTTCGAAATGGAGAGCATACTCCGATGGTTATGTTCCCGTTGGGCGTGGTTATGTTGTAACTCTGGATGTCGGAGACAATGAACGAGGGCATGCCAAGCATAATGGCAAACACCCAGATGATGACGGCCGTGAATACAGTCAATGGCTTCGTCTGGAAGTGCGAAAAAAGAGATGCAAATATGAGAGCATTCTGGGATTTGTTCTCACATGCTAACTAACGGCCTACATTACTTACCTGTAACTTGCGGAGCGGATTGACGATGGCGCAGTAGCGTTCGCCAGAGAGCGCGGTCAGCGTGAAGACGGAGACTCCAATCGAAATGTCCTTGAAGAACTCGCTAATGCGGCACATGTTGCGCTCGAAAGGCCAACTCTCCTGCGTGTAGACAATAGTGGCCACAGGGACACAGACCAGGATGACCAGCAAGTCGGCCAAAGCCAGCGAGAGGATGTAGCTGTAAGAAGAATTCGGTCGATCACGTTCACGAATACATATAGATAGACTTTTACAAAAGGGTGAGGAAAATGGAGCTGCGTTTCACATTGAGGATTAAATCGATCTGCGTAATTCCTCTTTAATTCTTATTTAATGTAAACGATAATCCATCCATACGATGATGTGAACGATGATATATCTATATATGTATATTCCTTAAACTATTGTACTTGCTCAGATCAGGGTATTTGTTATGCGAAATATAAATACTTCTCTGACACACTATTGTCTAGAGTCTGACAAACTAGCCCGTAAACTTGCAGGAAAGTGGAAAGCGAATGAAAAACTTGTTCAGCTCACGCACAGTTAAACGTGTCAAATTTGCTGCATGGTTGAACTAGGATTGATACTTTGAATAGAATTCGCTTTGTTATCGGAATTAGAATCAGAATCAGAATCAGAATCAGAATCAGAATCGGCGTCAGCATCGAATTAAAAGGGAAAGGTAGCGGTTCCTTTTCTATTCGTGTGAACCCTTGCGCAGTCACTTGTAAAACACTCGAGTGAAGCGCCCTTTTCCCTAAATATATTTCTTTTGTGTCTTCTTTTTGGTCATTTTGACAAGGGTTTGTACGCAGGACACTCCAACCTCAAGTATTGTCTGTCCATTGCCGATTGGAAGAGAATTTAATTTTTCAGGTCCGGAGCTGCAAAAGCCGAAACAACGAATGTCTCCATTCGAACTAAAAGGCAAATGTGGACTTTTATTTCAGAAAATGGCTTTGTCATTGACCTGATTGAACCTCGGATAGGTGTTAGACTAAAAGCATTTCGCCCCTAACGCCGCATCATTATCGGAAAAAATTTGTTATTTCTGATTGATGTCAATTGACGCTTGTCTAGACGACAAAGGACAAAGGATGGCCAATCACGAAAAAACTTTGCCAACAACAGGAATTACAGCCCTGGCTGGCTCCACTGATTGGTCCACGCTCACAACAGGCTTGTCATAGTCTTCCTCTCTCCATCGCTACAGCCAGCGCACATAGTCTAATCGCACACCTGCATAGCTTGGACAGGAATGCAACTTTTGGCATATTTCAATGCATATTTGCGTTTTCATATTTTCTCCGCTGAGTGTCTATTTGTATAACGAAATAATAGTGGTTTAATGGAAATTGCAGAGCAGACACATTTATTGCCAGTCGAAGCGTGACGACAATTTATAATATGCTTGTTATGCAAGTGTTTCTTGGCTATGGCCTTCCCTTCCACTCCAGCTGCTGTCTGTGACACCGGCTGTGCTGGAAGAAAAGCTTTGATTGAATGCCATTTGAATTTCAAGAGTTCAACTGAAAGCAGCCACAAAAACAGGCTGAACACATGGCGTTACATAGATGTAAGAGTCCTTGAGTTTCCTACAAGTTTCTAAATTAATAAACATTTGCGTGGTCCCATTCAGACAAGCAGGCCATGCTTGGCGGTATAAGAAATATGAAAATATTTCAATGGTTTTTATACCCTGAGCCCATTGCAAATGGGAAATCAGGGTATAATGGTTTTGTTAAAAGTATGTAATAGATAGAAGGAGGCGTGGTAGACCCCATAAATATAAATAAATATATAAGTTCTTGGCAGAGCGCGCGCTATTTACTTTCGTAAAAAAGAAGAGTGCTAGTTTTTTTTCAGGGTTGAGGGTATCTCGTAGTCGAGTAGTCTCGACTAGAGTCTTAATACTTGTTGATCTTTGTAATATGCTAAAATGTTCATAAGTATATTTCAAGGCAATTGATTTCAGAGGGATTTAGATTCAATATTGCTTTAGGCTTCAGCCATTTTGACTTCTATTAATATAGAAACTAATAATAGCAAATATTTCAATTGAATGACATAATCACAAAACCAGCCGCATGTTTTAGCCGATATAGGGTATTTAAAACGTCAACAGCTGTTCACTTGGCACTGCATTGTGGCAGCTGGAATCAGCAGCTCTTATGCTACTAGAGCTTAGCAACAGTTAAGCCCGCAGAAAAAAAGAGGAAGACAATGATGTTAATATGGGTGTGTTATCCGCTTGCCATTGCACAGTGTAGTAAGTCTTCAACATTCAAAATTCCAGTCAAGTCTCGATAATTCGAAGAAACTGCTGGTGCCTTGAAAAAACGTCGTTAATTCGTAAAAATCCCATATATTTTGGACCCCTCGTTAGTTCGTAGTACAATCACAATTTAAATCTTAATTTTTCGTTAATATGATTTTGTTTATGTTTAATCTTGTATTTAAATGCATAATATTGAGATAAATGTGTATTTTATTTATTTTTAATAAGTTAAAAATGTTGAAACGATGTGAAATATAAAAACCCCTTCAATTCGTATTTTCATTTTTACACCCCGTTAAATGCAAAATCGAAAACCTCTATAATTCGTAAAAAATTCAGTTCCCTTGAAAAATAAAGTCCGAAATATTCATCGTGCCCCTGTGGCACGAGATCGTATGTCTTTCTTTTTCAAAAATATATTTTCTATTCTGCTAAATTCGAAAATAATGCATAACTCTTGGCGTGTGGTGATATACTGCATTTATTAGCATGGATCCTTATGTTCTTAACAGATATGTATATCTATAGCGCCATATCAACAATAATAATACAACTGAATATGCAAACAAATCAGCAACATTTTGACATTATGCCAATGGGCAATTCGCCCACTGTGCCCCAAGGGGAAACAAATGAACTCAGGCGAACCTGCCTGCTGGACTTAATGCATACGCCATGTGGATCATCCATGAGATAGTAAGGACTCTCTGCTGTCAGTACTATCCTGGAGCTTAAAACTGTTGCAGAACGTGAATTTAATTTAATTGCAGTAAGTGGCTGGCAAATGAAAATATTTAAACAGAGTCTAAATGAAACTTTACGCAATATTACAACTTTATTTAGTTAATCACTTGTTAACACACGATCAGAATCTGATTTTATATCAGAAATTATTAGCACAACAACCGATAAATATCGATCCAAATGTCCTCCACAATTTGCCTAAATTCTAATTATGATATCTGCTGTACACATTTTGAGCTATAAAACTTTTGATTTTCAGTCTGATGCGGCCCACGCAGCCTTGCAATATTTCGTGTTTAATTCGAACGTCCTGCTTAGCATTCCTGGCCACAGGCAGTGGCTGCTGTGTGGCTACAAAGTTATGAGTATTTCAGACGAACTTTTAATTTGGTCAAGATTGCGACGACAGCTGTTCTGACCGCAGCCAAAGCGAGGCCCAAGATCTGAGTGGCGCATCGGACAAGAGGCAATAAAATCAGAGATGCTGCCATAAGTCAGCATCATGAATGTTGAGTGGCAATTCTTTTGGGCTATTTCTGGAGCAGCACGCAGCGCTCATTTGGCCATATTTATGGCGGGCGATTGTACGCATATGTAAGACTTGGGAGTTGGGTAATGGGACAAGGGAAAGCGAAAGGGAAAGCGGACGCCACGGGGTACTTACGTGTTGGGTATATTGCGCATGGAACGATGGCGAAAGAATATGATGACCAGAGTGCCATTGCCCAGCACGCCCACGATGAAGATGAGCGTGTAGAGCACGGTGACAATATAGGTCTCCGGGCGATCCAGTACCTTCACATATGAAGACTCCTCCCCGCTGGCATTGTGCTGGCCCGCTGTTGCCGCTGTGGCTATCGTAACCATTGCCGATCCGTCCAACTGACTCGAATTGCTGAGCTGACTGAGATTGCCACCGGCGGCAGCTGCGGCGGCGCTTGACTCCACTGGCGCATAGGCCAGGCTTGCAGCCAGCATCTGACTCATGTCCATTAGAGCCGCGTACATGTTTCTCTTAGCTCCCTTTAACTAGCCGTGACTGTGAATCCGACCCTGACTATCACTATGCGACTGCGACTGCGACTGCGACTGCCTTGTCTTCCTGTTTGTGGCTGTAGCCGTGTGCGTGTCGTTTTATTTGCTCGTCCAGCCCACTTCCGTTTCCTCTTCCTTTCTCTCTTTCGCTTTGTGTGTTTTTTTTATATTCTAGCTTTGCACTTTTTGCTACGAGGACTATTCAGTTTATGGCATTTAGGTTTTTAGTAGAGTGGATGTTGTTGCCACAGTTGCGTGTTTTATTTTGCACATTTTGTTTAGCTGTGACCACATTTGCTGTCCCTGTTGTTGCTGTTGTAGTTGATTGTAGCTGCGAGTGGGTTTGCTCTTTGACTGGCGCCAGTTGCCTCCATGCTGCATACACAAAAAAAAAAAAAAAACAAAAAAAACAAAACGCAAAGTAGAAAGAGATGATGTTATACAGAGATAGGTTAGTAAATACATGTTAAAGTCGTTGTAGTGAAATGATTTAAGCAGCTTTGACTGCAGTGGGAAGGGACGTTGCGTATGCGTAATATTTTGAATTTTCTATGAAGCTTAATTATACTTCGTGTTGCGGTTTATGGACAAACCTCTCATGTTTCGGCTGCAGTCCATTATTTATTTAAACAAGCTCGGCCATTGCCTTGGCTGAACAACACAACCCTTTCAATTCTGCGCAAATTGTTGGACAAAATAAATCTGTGCTGTTTAAAGGAAAAGCAAAAGAGCAACAAAATTATTGAATACTATATAGCAATATTGATAAAAAGACATGGTAAACTGTGATGTACATACTATATATTTCTCATGGAAATCTGAGTTATTTTAATTATCAGTTAACTTTTATTCTATTTAGTTTTTTAAATCCTCCTGATCTCTCCATATATATTTTTGCCCAGTTTCTAAATGATTTTGCATTAATTTTCCTCTCATATACTCGCTTCTACTCTCTCTCTCTCTCTCTCTCTCACTCTCCCCCACCCCCCCCCCCTCTTTCTCTTTTTCTCTCACTCTCTCTCTCTCTCTCTCTCTCTCTCTCTCTCTCTCGGTCTCTATTCTATTTCTATTTCTATTCTATTCTATTGTTTTCTATTATAATATTTCTCTGCATCTCTCAGTCTCGCTCTCTCCATTTCGGTTACACTCTTTTTATTTTATTTAGTCAGGCTCTCTGCAACTGTCCCCTTCGAATCGCTTTCTTACTCTCCCTCTCCTGTGTTAATATTCACCATGAAAAGGGTTTTTTGTTTTAGTGTAGAAACTATGTTCCAACATGGAGTGAATTTCGTTCAACTCGAAAATATTATAGATGGTTTCTCAACTTTCAAAGCAGTCTCAAAAATGGTTGTTTAAATTCCCTCGATCCGTAATACAACATTACAACAGTATTCAGAATGTGATATAAATTCATTGTTCAGCTACCTTCAGGGATTCCTTTCGTGCAGTGATTTAAATACAAACATGACAAAGTGTAACCTAAGATAACAAGCTGAACAGCTTTTTCTTCGTTTTCTGCTTTAGTGCTTATTGCAATCAGAGCGTCATCTGTGGCTGTGTGAGCCCGGCTTCTGTTTAGCTGGTGCAAAGGATTCATTTATTCGGTATTGAGATTTGCTATGCGTGTGCTGGCATTCTTGTGTTATTATTTTCCAAGGCTTGGTTCGATTTGAGCTGCTATTTGCGAGCAACAGGCAGCCAGACAGGCAAACAGATAGACAGATGGAAGTCAACGTTCTAGAAAGAGAGGAGGAGGGGAGTAGGAAGCGCATTGCAGAGCTCTATAGAAGTAATACGAATTTATTCGGGCAAATACTAAGGCGTATGGCAATCAGTCGATTTTATTTCGACAGTAATCACATCCGAAATGCGAGTGAAGTGAGTTTATATCTTCGATTCAACCTCTGTTTGGGATCGGGTGTGTGCGGGATTGTGGGTGCGTGTGTTTGTTTGGCCTCCGTCGTTTCAATTTCAATTTCAATTTCAATTTAATATTAGATTGTTTGGAAGGCGTCACTTGTTGTGCCGCCATTGACTTCAAGATATCTGCGTCCATCCTTTCTGGCGACGCTGCATACGCGTGTTATTTATTCATTGCCTAATAGGGTCGATCTGAACTCGTAGCAATTTGTTGGAAAGAAAATCTTTTTGCGTTCACGTTCATTCACTGAAGCTATTTCCAGGACCAGCAGTCCGGCAGAAACAGCCTTAGAGTAAAGTACACCTCGCTGCCGTATAGTCTAAGAAGGTTCAGTTCAGCTGCCCAAGTATGCGGACAGGTGCGTTTAGAGCAGGTGAGGGCTTCTGCATTTCTTTGACATAAAATCAAGTATTTATTGGACAGTTTCTTGAAATTATTGAGCTGTGCATGCATAGAATCATTGAATTGCTACGATTCGTTCCGCAAGTAATTGAAAAACTCAACAAACCAGAAATCAGCGAGGGAGAAAATAAGCGAGATTCGAAGCAACATCAACACACATATATTATATATTATATGTTATAAGTTATATATTATATATTATTATATATTATATATTATATATTATATATTATATATTATATATTATATATTATATATTATATATTATATATTATATATTATATATTATATATTATATATTATATATTATATATTATATATTATATGTGATATGTTATATATTATATATTTTTCTCCTCTGAATCTGACTCTCATTCAAATCTGCAATTTATTTCGAATGTGTAAACAATTTTCAGCTTTACTCAAAATCTCAGTTTCTGAGTAAATCCTTCGAAACAATGAAATTTCATGTAATGTGGTTCGAGTCGTAAAACGATTTTTGTATTTCGTGACTTAGACGTTGGCACACGTACATATAAAACATATAAAGGTACAGAGCTTAGACCGTCATCTGCAGCTATAAATAAAATGTGTTAAATTTATATTTATGTATTTATTTAAGGCCCAAAGAGGTCGAGGCACGAAAACAACAGAGTCAATTGGAAATATTTCTCAAAAGTGAAAACCAACTGCTTTGCGGTGCATTTTGTATTATTTATTTTATTACACTGTGAACCCATTGAAAATGGGAAATCAGGGTATAATGGTTTTGTTAAATGTATGTAACAGGCAGAAGGAGACGTCGCAGACCCCATAAAGTATATATATTCTTGATCAGGGTGATGAGAAAAGTTGATATAGCCATGTCCGTCTGTCCGTCCGTATGAACGTCGAGATTTCGGAGTTACGCAGTACGAGTTTATTTTGTTTTTTTTTTTTTTTTCGATAACTCATCCCATTTCCAAATTATCGATAAAAAATTCGTTGCCATTTTTTGCGTTTTTTAGGCGTAACTACCGCACCGTTCGAGAAAGAGACTTCAATTTTGTAATTTTTAGATTTTTGACGCCACGCCCCTTCGCCCCCAAATTAAAAAAAAAACGCATTTCAAATATTAGAGACTTGAAATGTGGCACAAAGATACATTTAGATACTCTTAATCTACTCAACAAATTTCATGAAGACCGTCCATCTAGATATGGAGTTATAAGCATTCAAAGTTCGGCCCAACCCACCCCCAAGCCACGGCAGCAACTGCACAGTTAACAGAGCTCGCGTTCATGCGTTCGTAAAGAAGAAGAGTAACACTTTTTTGGCAGGGTACAGGATATCTCGTAGTCGAGCCGTCTCGACTAGAGCCTTCTTACTTGTTTCTGTTGGCTTTGATCAAAAAGTACAATATATGCCCACGTGGAGCATTATATGACAACAATGCCATCAATTGAGATTTTTGAGGCGACACACACAATCATAACATGGCCCGTACATAAGGGAGTCAAGCCCTTTAGAAATTTAATGACAATTAGCTGTGGGTCACTTAGTGTGGAACACGAAATCCTCGCCACTGACTAAGGGCCAAGGTGTCGACAGCCGACACCAGTTTGGGTTTTATGGGTGTGTGTCTGGTAGATAATTCAGCGAGCTAAGCGTAAGTCCCGCAAAATATTAATTACTTTTCGCATTTAGGCAATAAGTAAAGTGAAAGCTAGTATAAATGCCTTCCCCATGGCTGGCCGCCAACTTAGCAACGAACTTTTATTAGCCGCTTTGGGCGGCACGCAATCATACAAGGCCCTTAAAAGTTGTCAGCGAGAAACGCGTTCAAGAAATAAGTCACTCGATATTTTCCGTATTGCTCCACCCTAACTCTCTGCACCAGAAAAGTTTCGAATTATTTGCCACCCTCCAGCCAGAGCGGTCTTAGTTGAATCTGAACTAAACTCAAATGTCTCAAATGTGACAGTCGAACGAAAGAGGCGCTTGAAGCGATGTTTCAACTTTCAACAAGATGCCCAGAACACATCGTTTTCGGGGAAAGAACATCATCTGAAGTGGCTCGCACTTTAATGAAACACACACACTTGTATATGTATTTATTAAGACAGTTCAAACAAAAGTAAAACAAGTAAGAAGGTTCTAGTCGAGACATCTCGACTATGATATACCCAGAACCCTGCAAAAATACTAATACTCCTTTTCTTTTCTCTGCTAACCGCGCAGTTTCTGCCGTAGCTTAAACTCCACTTCTTGATGGACGCACTTCTTGAAATTTTGAGAATATTTTAATATCATCTAAATGTGTCTATTTGGCAATTAGCAACTCTCTGGTACTTGAAATGCGTTTAAATTGGGGCGAAGGAGTTGTGGCTTCCAAAATCTGAGAAATATATAATCTGCGTATCATACTATCTAATGCGTATCTACTATCTATCTAAATATACAAATTTAAAGTCTCTAGCTCAAACAGTGTAGAAGTTACGCTCAAAGAAAGTATAATATTGTCGTTCATACGGTCGGACGGACAGGCGAATATGGCTATATCAACCTCTTTTTTTGTGCTGATCAAGAATATATATACTTCGTGGAGTCTTCGATGTCTCCTTCTCTCTGTTACATGCAGTTTCACAAAACCATTATACCCTGAATTCCCATTTTCAATGGGTTCAGGGTATAATCAAAAAAGAGAAACATAATTTAACTTATGGCAAATGTCCCGCGGCTTAAGTCGACAATGCCCCTGACCTCAATCTATTTAATTGCATTTTTTACGGAGTTTCGACAAATCGCCTCGAGAAAGATAAACCTCCTAGGCGACCAGACTATTGCTTTTAAAAACTTTTTCAACATGCTGCTGTTTGGTCTTTAATATGGCGAAATATTTTGGGCAAGCGTGAGAGGCAGAGAGACAGAAATCCCACAGAAACTGAGCATCAGAGTGAAAGTGTGAGCTAGACAATTTTAATTTCCATTGGAAATAACTCATGCAAATATTCACATAACGGTAATCATATTCCCAAAGTTTTCCACTAAGAATGCTATTCGAGATATTGTACCATTTATTTTCTTTATATACACAAAGTGACATGAGTATATTGGTTTTGACAATGCCCGTCTTACTGTCCATTTGTCCGTATGAACGTAAACCATTTCAGCGTTATTGAATCTAGAGGATAGAGAGTTTATTTTTTTGATGAGAACCCAGGATTAATAAACTTTGGAAGACGTATCCATTTAACCTCTACACTTTTACAGTTAGGAACATTAAATTTAAAGACTAAAGTACTGTTATTCTTTTCTATTGACGAACCTAAAGCTATACATACATATACCAATTGGGCGAAAGGGATGAGATAATAATAATAATAATAACAATAAGCAGCGCCCCACTGCAACATTCTGACTTGATTTTTTTTTCTTTTTAGATAACACGAATAATTTTTAGTCAAAGTTTTCAATCATGTTTATTTTTGTGTTTTTATTATAATTTTTTATTATTATTTTTAAGAACGTCAAAATAATTATATGTTAATGTCAGATTAATAAATCAGAAATAAACTAACGTAATACATTATAAATATAAGTTTTTAATCTAAAAAATAGATCGAACAAATAATGGAACAGGCGTTATCCGTGAATTTCTCAAATAACTGACATTTGCTGCGTATTGAAAAGTCTTTGTTGAAAATGTATTCACTTCCAGGAATTTTGTGGCTTGGATTAAATAAATTTGGGCTCACTCATAATAGAATATTTTGAAAACGTTTAGAGTATTTAGGGCTTAGACAAAAGCATTCCAAACTCTGTTCAAATACAATGTGGCAGACCTTTTTCCATCAAGTTGATATCCCCGTGACAATTTTATTTTATTTTGTTGTTGCGTTTTCTGCCATTTTTTGTGTTTGTTATTTTCATGCTGCCATCTTTTTTTCGAGGCGTATTTATTTATGATTAAAGCTTGTTATGTCGTGCAGGGAGCGGGCCGACTTTTTGTCAGGTGGCCACCAACGACTGCTTTTTGAACGCAATTACATTTGTCGGAGGGAAAGTCTATTAAAATACTTGGCTGCCTGACTGACTGGCTCCAAGGCACCCCGTAGTCAGGACACCCTGTGGAGCCAACGATTCCAATGGTGTTGCTACCGCCGTCTCTAGCTTAGGTCTGAGCAGACAAAGGCGGATAAGACATTGTCGGAATGGCGTTCGGTACATGCTCAACATTCCTATGCGTATGTGTTAGATAAATCATAAAGCAAACATAATTTAATGCACACACAGTCACAAACACACACACACACGTACTTTCAGAGTCAGTTGCTGCGCATTATGTTCTTGCTTGTAAGCCTCACAGCAACAGACGGCTAACCGTGCGTATGTGTAATATGGTAAGCGTGTTAATCATACGCCACGTATGGGCTGCCAAGTTGAATAATCAGCTCAGCAGAAGCAGCAAAGAAAGTCGCAAGTGAAACAGCAGTTGGGCATGTTGTTCTTGTAGCTCTTAACTCTCCAGCTAACCCAGATTTCAAGGCAACTCTCTTAAAGTCTCATCGAGTCGGAAGCCAGACTAATGGGCTGCTCTTTATGCAACGCGTTCTAAGCTATTTTAATTAGATCCAAGCAAAATTTTAACACATACAAAAAGAAAGGAGGCCGCTGCTCATTTCGTATGCGCTTACCCGCTGCCTACAAACATTATGCAAATTTTCACGATGTTCCATTTGCCTCTGCGGCTCAGAGCTGTGAATGAAAATATTGACAAAGTTACACGCCCTCACTGCCGACTCGTCGGGCAACTCCCCCAGTAGAATCAATGGCAGACATCAGACGGGCCTAGTCCAGAGGTTACCAAGGCTAACTACAAGCTGGTCATAAAGGCGTGCCATTCCTTATGATTGAAGATGATTGAAGATGATTGCAAATGGCTCGGCGTACGCAGATAGCTTTGCAGGGGGATGCCAATTTTTGTTTGTATTTCATTAAATCATGAAGAAGTCATATATATAAAGAGTACACTGAGCCGACAAGGCGTTAGCCCCGATCAAAATGGAAATGAACTGAAAGGGCAGAATCTTAATCCAAGTATCCACATTTTGCAAATATAGTTTAAAATTCATGAAACGCAATTTAAGCACCCGTAAATTGAGCTCTCATAACCCCTAACACCATTCACCCGCATCTACCCAAAATTGTTAAAAAGATATTTCGCTTTAAGTTTTAGATCTTCGCAGGGTTCAGAGGATCTTATAATCGACTCGTTTCGACTGGAGCTTTCTCACTTTTTGATAACTGATCTCAATTCTTTTTGTACGATAATATTCGAAAATTTGTCGTCGTTTTTTAACGTAGATTGTACTCTGATAGAGCTTTCTATGTCCGTATAATTGATTGCGTAATTTGTAGTTTTTTGATAATGGGTCCCCTTCGCCCCAAACTGGCAAAACCCTATTCCAATAATGGGGACTTGTAATATGGCAAATAGATAGCGAAGAATCTCAATCTGTATCAAGAATATATATACTTTATGGGGTCTGACACGCCTCCATCTGCCTTTTTTGGAAATTTGGAAATTCGATTTCTAATATCCTTCTGATGCGGGGCAAATCAGAGAAATGTAAAAGGCGAATGATATGAAAGCATGAATACAAGATTGATATAGACTATAGTCTCTATAGACTATAGCGCTCTTAGTTGCTATGATTTAATTAATATTAGTTTAAATGATGCACTGAGCACACCGATGAGAATAATTAAATTAAACTATTCAAGCTATGCCCATAACGTCTGCCGACTGTCTAGCATAAATAGATAAGAATTTGTATAAGGTACGCCTACTTTCAAATGTACTTAGACATTTCGAATTCGGAATTCGAAAAACATAATTGATTATAATTACCATCAGTCTGGACCAACTAAATATATTGATATCTGTTTTCAGTCACTAATTAAGTTGTACTACTACTGAAATTTGTTATTTGTAGTATTTTGAGTTATTTGCCTTTGATAAAACAATCTTTAGATATTTAGAGTTTTTTTTTTGTTAGCTTCTACAAAAACTATTTTTGATATGTCTAGGCGAGTGAGCATAGTTTTGCCGGGTGATATAGAACCGGCACGTCCACGGGCTAGCGTAAGTACACGACGGTCATCTGTGAAGAGCGTTCGAGACACTTCTAAGAGTAGCCCAGCCAAGCCTCGGGAGCCAAAAGATCCCGATAAAGTCGAAGAGAATGACAATGTTGTAGCGAAGCTGTCCATGACGGATCTCTTTCCCGATGGCTGCGAGCGTTACAAGAAGGACTGTTGTTGCTGCCATTGCATTGATGTAAGGCGAGCACTCAGGCAGGCCTCGTTCCTTCGTTCGCCTGAGGGCAAGAGACGACTCCAGCTGAAGATGCAAATGAAGGACTTTCTTTTGGACATCAATGCGATCACAGACACCAAACAAAGAATGGACAACATGCTGAATGGTGGCAAGCAGTACCCGCCGCCAGCGACAAGGAGCTTCCCCATAACAATTGTCCACGTTGCCCCGATAAGCAAGGACTGCATGTCCATTCAGTGGTATCAGCACGATGATTCCTATGTGTCCCACTACGAGATCTATGTTGACGACGTGCGAGTCAAACGCATCTTCGATCCGCAAATAAAAGCCACCGTGATCCTGGACGTGAACATGAAGCGCACGCACAAGATACGAATGAAGGCGGTGCCTCGGAAGTGCCTCGGATCCAAAGCGAATCGCGTTGACAAGCTGGTTCGAGATGTTTGTTGCGGCAAACTCAACAAAGTTCTCGAGGCCGACTACTTCTGTGATTGCGCCAAGAAATCCGAAATGGAAAAGGTCAGGGAAAAGTACACGGAAAATTCGTGCCAGGTGCTGGTAGATTTTTGGAAGGACAGTGAATTCCTCTACATTCCCCTCTGCAGCTGCGTGAGCGATTGCACGTGCGACTGCTTCGGCGACGAACACAACGCGTGTTCATAAATCATTAAGGTCGACTCATAATCATCAAATTCAAATTTTCATATGCTAAAGCAATTATTTTTGCATTTCATTGAATTGTTGTTTCGTGATGCTTAGTATCGGCTTTCTAGTTTACCTAAAATTTTACATATAAATCGCTTGGGATATTAAAATAATACTAAAAACTTGATGTTTTTTATTTTATGAGCCCATTGAAAATGGTAAATCAGGGTGATCAGCCATGTCCGTCTGTGCGTATGCTTAAACGCATCTATTTCCGAAGATATAAGAGCTAGAGAGTTAATTCTTTTTGTGTTAGGTCCGTATATTGCATGCGCAGTACGAGTTTGTTTCATAAATTCGATAACTTGTATATTTCCAGAGTTATCGATAAAATACTTTATCGGGAATCAGTTATAAAATTATACCTCGTTCATCTTTAGAGTTAGAGTCTCCAAGTCTTCTGCAAATATATAGATACTAATTTAATACATGTGTAAAAAATGTGTAAAAAATGCATTTCAATTACTAGAGACCTGCAGTTTGGTTTAGAATATAGATATGAATATCGTTTTCATAATCTGAAGAGATGAATACGATTGTCCATCTAGAAACATAATTATTAATCAGTAAAGCTTTCGCAGCAAAACCCATGTGGCGCAGCAAGAGAGGCAGCGAGACAGCAAGACGCTTGCAATGCTCACACACATACAGGCGTACAAGCATAGATTAGCGTGTGTGTGTGCTCGTGTTTTTGCATGTATAGTTTCTTACGCGTGCCGAATCGAAACGAAGTATTCTTAAAATATTATTCGTTCGAAAAAGGGCTCAGGGGATTTTGTAGTCGAGATGCCTAGACTACAGCTTTCTTACTTGTTATACCCTGAACCCATTGAAAATGGGAATTCAGGGTATAATGGTTTTGTTAAATGTATGTAACAGGCAGAAGGAGACGTCGCAGACCCCATAAAGTATATATATTCTTGATCAGCATAAAAAAATAAGTTGATCTAGCCCTGTCCGTCTGTCCATCTACAAAAGCTAGAGCGCTGAAATTTCACATGAACACTCGTATGTTAGTTACGCAGTACGAGATTATTTTGTTTTTTTCGATAACTCATCCCATTTCTAAATTATCGATAAAAATCGAAAATTCGTTTCCGTTTTTATACCCTGAACCGTATGAACGTCGAGATTTCGGAAACTACAAAAGCTAGAGAGCTGAAATTTCACATGAACACTCGTATGTTAGCTACGCAGTACGAGTTTATTTTGTTTTTTCGATAACTCATCCCATTTCCAAATTATCGATCAAAAATCTAAAATTCGTTTCTATATTTTACGTTTTTTGAGCATAACTTCTATACCGTTTCAGCTAAAGACTTCAAATTTGTACATTTAGATAAATATTATGAATACGCAGATTATGTAATTTTCAGATTTTGGAATGCACCCCCCCCCCCCCCCTTCGCCACAATTCGGAAAAAACCCATTTCAAATACTAGAGACTTGAAATTTCGCACATTGATATATTTAGATATTCTTAATCTATTGTGAAAATTTCATTAAGATCGTCCGTCTAGAAATGGAGTTAAAAGCGTTCAAACTATAGCCCAGCCTAGCAACTGGGTGGTTAGCAGACCGCGCGCCTATACCTGCGTAAAGAAGAAGAGTATCACCTTTATTGGGTTCAGGGTATCTCGTAGTCGAGCCGCCTCGACTAGAGCCTTCTTACTTTTTTTACTATTATTATTATTATTATTTTATTTTTTTTTTTTAAATAAAATTTTCTTTGTTTTTCATTGAACAGCAAGAAAAGGTACTTTCTATTAAGCATTAAATTATTGCAGTGTCGATCAATGATGTCATCGATAGAATCGATAATACTGAAACTCTAGCAGCAACCGACTTTGATTAATCTAGAAATGATTGATTTAGGCCAGGCAAATTAAGTTGGCTTGCAGCTATAATGTGAGGTAATGTTGAGGAATGACAGGAAATCATTTATAGGGCTAGTCACTGTTGGAAGATTTCAGATTAGTAGAGGTTATCAATAGTATATTTATGACAGTATATGAAAGATCGATTGACGAAGCTAGGATGTTGACTCAAGAACTACAAGAGCTTACATAAAACCAGGAGAATAAATTTAGTTAGCTGTAAAGTATTTAAGGAAATAGTTTAGGCTGGGGAAAATACTTTTATACTTTTAATCGAACAATTGTGAGTTAGCATTTGGATTGCTTAAGTAAGGTAGGGGCTTAATAACGTGTAATTAAGGTTGGGTAGACAGCTGTAGAAGAAGTGAAGGTGAGGTTCGACCTAAGTTAGTTGAATATTTAGCCTAAAATATATAAATTGTGGAGCCACCCAAGTGCTATTCCCATTTCCGTAAATGTATGTATATTTTGAAATGCTACTCAATAATGCCAACTGCAGATCTGATGTGACTTTGTCGTACACAAAGCTTACGCGCTTGAAGTACAACAATCAAGTTTGGGAAGTGCCTCAGAGAGATAGCGAGCCAGACAAACGAGTCATGGGTAGACAATTTCAGCTGTCGGCTTTTATTTAAAAATTTATCATAATCTATAAAGCTCTTTTGCCGATGGACCAGCCCCCTCCACCCACAAAAATGCGGGGCATAGCAGCTCATTTTATCAGTGGCCAGCATACGCTGGCATAGGCACAGGCATTAGCATTCACATTCACATTCACTCAAACGGGGGAGGAGTGGAGTGGAGCCATCGCTGACGTAGGCGCCGTCGTTCCGGCCACGACGTGGCGTGATTAATTATTTGGCAAATATTTGAAATGCCCCGAGTGGTTTCCATTACAGCGCAATAGCTACTGTTACTGCAGGCTGCTGGCACAGGGTAGGCCCCAGAGGGTGTAATATGAACGTAATCAAAATCTGAGAATTCATTCAAATACTCGGCCACATTGCCGCTGCACGTACATTTAATTAATTTTTCGCTAGCTTTTATTTCACTTTTGATGCATGCCATTGACCGATTGATGTAAAGCGGCACAGTTTCAATTGGCATTTGTTTGCTTTCCCGATGCTCTAAAGATAAACAAGCCCCACTTAATACATGTTGAACAATTCTATTATTCCAATCGTTTACAGAATACCCTCTAATTAGCAAGGGAGAGTGATATGGAGATTCGTGAGTAGTGTTAAGAAGAATATGTTGAAATGTAGAAATTATTAGAAACAACTAAGATCGAATGATCTGCTTGGTAAGACTGTTACTTTCTAGCCATTCACTGTGTCATTCTATCATTCCCTAAAGATGACCTTAAACTTTATATCAAAAGCAATCTCTCGAGGAAATATGAGTCTGTATCAGACTATCTCTCAGACTCAGTTACACATGAGGTACAAGTCGAACCTCTCGGCACGAGTTCTATGTTGTTCCACATGCCTGTTACAACAAAGTCTAATAATAGGTACAAACAGGAATATAATATATATATATATATATTTAGACATATATCATGTCTTTTGCTTAGTTCTGACCATTTGGCCGACGCGTCGTATGAGCTATTTTTATAGTCACATCCAATTACTTTTAGCGCGCGAGTTCTTGCATGCAAATATTTAAATTGATTTCATGTGGTCGTGTGGCCTTTGCTTTACGCAGTTTTCTGTAAATATTTCTCTTTTATTGGCAGCCTCGGCGTCAACCTCAGACCACGAACTGTTTATATCGCCGAAATTGTTTACAGCGCAATCGACTCACGCACTAAGCAGACGACTCTTCAATATTGCTTTGTTTCAATTTCAATAGGAAGGACTGCAACACTGGCTTAATAGGTCAGGCAGAGTAAGTTTCCGTAGATTTATCGTCCTTTCTGGGTGATCTTTGATACATCTGCCTGCGTCAGTTATGAAACAACAGCAAAGAGGCTCAAAACTTCCAGATGTCTGCCCAAAAGCGTAGAAAACAAAGAAAAAAGTTGACCAAAACAGCATGTTCAACTGCCCACGTTACGTGGCATAAGACCCACCACGACCCGCGAAAGAGTATTCATACAGCATTATCGTAATGTACCGAACAGTGCAACCAAGCGGAAAACAAAGACAAAGCCAATAACACGAAAACAAATAATGCAAAAGTTGCAAGTGAAGTGGAAAATATTAAAATTGACTTTTAAATTAAGCGCGTCAAATGTCGATGTATCTGATCTGACGACTAATCGCTCTTTTCATGATCTAAGATTAAAGCACTGCGAATAAAATGAATTAGAGGAAGTTTCTAGAACCCATCTTAATCAATCCTCTATTATACAATACCAAGTTTCTATAATCCACAATGAATGAAATTTATAATCAATAGTAAGTGTCAAACATCCCAGGCTAAGGTCCCTCGCACCACTACCTCCTTATGTTAAAGCCATGTTATGCTAAAATATGTTATATTTCACTTACATGCGTTTTAGATGCTTTCTACCATAATCCCAAATTTATTACAGATTGGTTAGCTATGACTGATTGTTCCCGTAGGAGTCGAGATTTACGTGTTGCTTTACGAGAGTATTTCGACCCTGTCTCCACCTGCCTTCTTCGAGACGGTATTTGAGAAATGCAGCGAATTTCAATTTTAAATTTCCCGATAAATTGTTCTGTGTCGTCGTGTTTGTAGGCGATAAATGAAGGAAGAAAGCAAGTACCAGATGCTAAATCCGATTTGGAATTGCTATTGCATTGTTTACGGCGCAGTTCCTCAAGCCTCCCGCTCAACTGTGTGCCAGACAAAATTGATAAGGGACCTAAGCTGCGGCTGTTCAGGTCCTGGCTGCTTGCCATTTTTGAGTCCATGCTGGCTAATTGGCAAAATCATGCCACGATGATATAGGGCTGCAAAGGGGCGTGGCGAAAAGCAGCCCCAAATTTATTGTCAACATAATTCAGGCAAAATTCAATTTTCACCGCATACAAACATACGAGGCACAGAGACGCAGCAGGCTCTGCCTTAAGGCAAACAATTTCTGCAGCACTAAGTAAATTACACTCCACGTGCTGCCCTTGGACAAAGCGCGTTGAATAAACGCGATAAGATAATCTTATCAAAGCTGCGCATATGGAAAAGCAAGCTCCTTATTCAGTTGCCTATTGCGGTCAACGTCAATAAGCGATTACTTCATTGAGGCACTTACAGCTCACAATATACAATTAATTGGAAGGAATAAAGAAGAGAAGAAGATACATTGTAAATATTGCGATGATTATGATACGAATTTTCTCAAACATCCCTTTCAAGCACACAAAAATGGGTGGGAAGAATGGATTTAAAATCGAATGACTAAAATACTTTGTAAGGCAGCTCACTTCCTGAACCGCCTTACATTTCACTTTTGTAGTACGTAAGATTGATTCGTGTAGGCCTTTTTCTAGTATGTAGGCGCTTTGTAGTGCATAAGAACCCTTTTCTAGTATGTAAGAACTTTTGTATAGTATACATGATCATCTGATAGTTGATAAAAATATCTTTGAGTAGGCGACTAACTTATAAGAACATTGAATTTTTATATTGTTTGGAAAAGGAAAATTAATTGTTAATTTGAATTTGTAAATTTGCAACCCTGGCGTGGTGGAAAGCTCCATAGCAGAGTTTTGCCGATAACGAGGATAGCTGCACCTCAAATGCAAGGCTTAGAAGACGAGCAGGGGATTCGTTGAGAATTAGGGCTGAACGGTCAGAATGATGAGAAACGCAATCGTGCGGAGTGTGACGAGATTTTAAAAGAAAGCGGTCGTGAAGATCATTGAATAAAATATTTTGGAGTTAAACAAGGTACAACGTGAGTCTTATTTCTCCTTTATCTCCAAATTTAATAATTATAGAGGCGCATGATACCTATTAGTGCAGCAAGCACGACCTGCTGCGATCCCCTCTCCCGTAGTCTTGCTTATTAACTAACCAGGCAGTTCTGGAACGTGGCCAATGCCCATTCGCCAGGTGGATAAACCCCTGGCCTCTTTCTCTCTCTCTCTCTCTCTGTGTCTCTCTGTCTCTCTATCTCTGTCTCTCTGTCTCTATCTCTCTCTCTCTCTCTCTCTCTCTCTCTCTCTCTGTCTCTCACTCTCCTTCACTCTTCCCTTTCTTGCTTTCCCGCTGTCTTCCTCACAACTCTTTCATTCTCACTCTCTTTAACAATCTAGCTCGCTTTATTGCACAACCAGCTAACTTCAAGTGTAATCCATTAATATTATTGTGCCTTGGTCTCCGAATAAAATACATATTAAAGCAGATTGCTATAGAAATAAAAAGCTTTTGTGTTCTATATTTGTAAGTTGAGAGATAAATGTAGCTCACTTAGTTAATTCAGAGAGCAGACACAAAAAACAAGTAAAATGGCTCTAGTCGAGATGGCTCGACTACGAGATACCCTGAACCCTGCAAAAAAAAGTAATACTCTTCGTGGGTTGCTGTTATATACATTTTCACAAAATTATTATACCCTGAATTCTTATTTTCAATGGGATCAGGGCATACAAAGAACAAAAACAAATTCTGGAACTGCACAATAACAATGAGAAGATACAAAAACATCTTTTTATATGCAGTTAGTTTACTTCGGATTCATTCTTTATCTTTTTTGCAATTCTCGTGCATTATTTATAGAATTTGTGGTCAGCGAGTGGGCGGTGTCGTGCCACGCCCCAGCTCGTTCTGGGGCAATGATTTTATGATAAATGAGCCAAGTTAATCATCAACCCGTTGGACGCTGCAAAGTGGCCAATGTATACAAAAGTAAGAAACTACCATAGAGGGAGAAAAAGAGAGAAAGACAGTGAGAGAGCTAGGCAAGGAGGGGAAGGGAATGTGTAAGGAAAATTGTGTTGGACAGTGTGAAAAAGTTGCTTTGTTAATGCAGGTGCCAGAACCCGATGCTCAACTATTTATAAGGGAACACAATCAAGCAGGAGGTCTTGACGTCAATGCATACCCGATGATGTTGTAAATGTTCAAGCTGATGCTACTCAGAGAGGGCTGTAATTGATGGATGGCCTTCATGCAAGATTAATGATGAGGCAAACTTTAACCTCGACACACTATCAAAAATTAGCTTAGCATAAGTCCTGCAAACGTCACAATTGGCATTAAGCGAGCCAATTGATGAAAATGACCAACAAGAGGGAAGACCATTTATCAGAAGGTGAGCAAGTACATATATGTTAAAAAGGCTGTGCTCATATCCTTGCAAAACACGTTGTTGCCAGGATATTATCGACAGCTGCTCATGCCCCAGCTTATCCTACGGCATATTCCATTTGAGTTGCTGTCATCTGCTGTGAAAACAGAGCTTAGATTACGCACGTCGTAGGCACATTACCCACATCAGCAGATTGAGTTACTATAACTCGGCTACTCGGTTACTCGTATGCTCAGCAGCTCCATTTGCCATGTCGGCTGCCATCAGTTGACAGGCTGTCAATATGCTGAGTTCCCCACATGTGCACATTCATTCATGCCCAGTCAGGTGGCTTTGATTTTTGACTTGGCTAGGAGCAGTCCTTCGGCAGCAGTAGTTTTGCTGTGCTCCTTCGGCACGCGTTCGTTCTGTTCTGTTTCTCTTTTGCATCTATTTAATTTCCTATTTATGGCATATCAATAATAAGAGACTGACTCCCTGCCTCACAAGTCTACGCTCTATGCAAATGGCAATCGTAATTGAATTTTCGATGATTGTTCAAGCGAAACAACTATATAAGGGAGATTATATTCGCATTTACATTTGCATGTGGCAAATAGACAACTGTAAGCTGAAACAAAGATTGTATTCAACCTGAAGTACAATTCCATTCATTTTTAAAACAATTTATTTAAAATTTCACATTGATAATGAACTCTCCCAAGGCAACCCACGCGTTAATTTAACGCAGACAAATAAAACAAAAGCAAATTAATTTGTTGTAATTGAAATTGATTTATTTATTAATTATATATAATAAATAAATACGATTTGTGGACTCTCGAGACCCGAATTCCAAATTACTTTGACAAAGATAAATCGATTTGCTGAATAATTTATTTTGTTGGCAATGTGGATATGTGGCAATTTAAATATAAATAAGAAACTGCACTGAAGCTAAATATATTTTGGGAATTGTATAAAAATCTTTAAAAGAAAACTTCAACAATTCCAGATTAATTGCTCATTGCTCTAGACATACCAAAGTTAACGTGCTCTGAGCTATATTTACACTAATCATGCAATGAGTTCATTAGCCAGCTTTGACTATTGATAAAGGAATGCAAGAGTCCTTTAAGTGCGTAATGCATAATTGAGCAATTAAATCAGCCTGTGCCTGTGCCTGTGCCTGTGCCTGTGCCTGTGCCTGTGCCTGTGCCTCTGGCTGAGTCTTAACGTGTGCAATTTATGGAGACTCATTAATAACTGGCGTTAACATTAATCAGTTTAATATGACAAATTAATTTGAGTGCTTTAAAGATCCGTTAAAACATTGCGTAATATGAAAACTTTCGGTTAAATGCCATTTAAATGACGGCAAATGCTTTAAGATGTAAGCACGCCCCGTGCAGATATGACCGCATTCATCACATGAAAATGAAATTGCGACGCACAAAGGAAAGAGAAGCAGAGGAAACTGTATAAATCGAATAAAGAGAATATTAAATTGCCAAATGAAAATTGAATGCAAACTGTAAGCGGAAGCAGAAACTGAGAGCAAGCTGAAGCTGCGATAATAAGATATTATTGCAAGCCATACAATAATAGCAAAGCTTTAAAGTTCATAGTAAGTTACTAAGACATGTGACTTTCTGTGCCGCATCGGAGCACAAGTCCCAAAGCCAATGGCAAAGGAATCAACTGTCACAAAAGGACGGAGAAGATTGAGCGTGTCGGCAATCCGAGGCCTCGTCGCACATAAATCAATTCAACCTTTAAGTTAACGGCCCTAACAACCAAAAATATTTCACATTTCCAATCACATTTAGAACAAGCGAGTAGCAGATACCCTAGCCTTAGGCAGCACCAACTGCTATCAGGCCTCTCACACAAACCTGTGAGGACTCTACCAAACTATATATATAAGATGTCCAATGACATCGACTAAAATCGACTAATCCTTGTGTAAGAACTTTTCGCTGGCATAGCAAATAAAAGGTTTCGTAGTCGATCCTCTTAAGTCGATATTAATTGATATGATATAGGGAGCATAACAATAATAATCGAGCTACTATATAGAATTGTTCAGTATGAAGCATAAAGTATAATTATTATTTTTATTTTTTTATATTATGCGAAACAATGTTGGGATATATTATCTCAATAAAGATTTCTCCAAAGAATAAAATCAGGGACTCCAAGGAAACAATCGACTTATCCTCACTACAACTAACGCTTAGACTCCAACACCATGGCCGCTTGCCAGTAAACTACCCTGACCTTTAAATTAGCAACAGGGTATCAAAACTGGAGGGAAAAGAACAATTTGAAGCCAAGTCGTTGAGCACATAAATATCAATTTTCGCAACCTATTGACAAGCATCGCCAGTTTCGCAAATGAAACGAAATTTATTGTTACACGTCAGGTATATATTATATACACATAAGGAGATGTTTGTTTCGACAAAATATGGCCAAAGATGTACGATAAAAACACCTTGAAGAGACTCGTAAACATGAGCGGTGGCAGCTCTAGACTGGGCAGACGACACTTTGACAAACTCATTTCTTATCAATTAAATCGAAAGCGAATAGACCAGACGCAACGCCGGATATTCGGGGGGCAATAAAAATGCCAGCGCGAATATTATATGAGCAAACATCGGGGCAAAAGTTGACCAGGCGCGCCAGCCACTGCATAGTATTTATAGACAATTCAATTGAAGACTTCTGCGCCGTTCCCCAGTTGCTGGCTGTCACAGAAGTTGCATGGAAATTTTCCGACTTGGACATATTGCTTTCGAGTGGCTAGCCTATGGAACATTGGCTCGACATGTGTCGCACTTTAAGCAAATAATTAAAGTTCAGACTCAAGAGCTGCCATAAAAAGTGTGGGAGGGAGTGATGAGTGTGATGTTTTGCTCATGCCTTGAGCCACGCATGTCAGGAATTTAAGCTAAGTGGATAAAGTGGCTAAAGAAAATATTATTGCTAGATTCAAATCCCAATTTGTACAACTGTAGCTAGACGCAACGCATTCACAAATGTGCAGGAAACGAGAGTGATGTGTGTTTAGGATTGTATTCACCAATTGGGAGTCAAATTCTGATGACTTTATTATACGAATACAACAAGTAGATAGCAGATTAAGTAACATTTCATGCAGTAAAATTTAAGCTGTCAGCACTGAAAATTATCTACAGAAATCCATTAACTTTCGAAAAGTCACTGTCACAATCTGAGTAAGTTATTATGCGAGGCATGGGCCAAGGTGAAAAACTTTAATTTATCGTCTTTACATTTGATAGTAGAGCCAACAAACAGAAGGAATTAAGACAGCAAACTTTCCCATAATCCAAAGATAATATCAATAAGCACACTGTTTATTAGCTTGACACAACTTGAGTTCAACAGCAGAAGAACTCGTTGAGCCACCCGTCGACTTGGCATGTGATGAAGGAAAAGCTCAATACTAACATATCACAGACAAAGTCAAAATTTAAAGAGTTGCGAATATTTGGGAACTTAACGTTTATCATATTTATGTACACATGTATGTACATATGTATATATGCATATGTATCGCAATTCAAATAACGATCTGGGCGAGTGTGTGTGTGTGTTTTAATGCCGCACACGAAAATAATCAAATGATTGTCAAGCGCAAACACGAAATATAAATTTGCCCCTATGAGCATATTATGACGTTGCGTATACGCCACGTGCGTTGCGACAATTTTATTACCCGCAAAAAGTTTTCCGCGGCGAAACGCCAAACAATCAGCAAGTCCTCCATTATACGTATTTGTCTAGGGTAATCATGTGTAAAAGATGAAACGGACAGCGCATAATAGAAGGCGAGGGAGGGTCAAGGGGTTATTAGACTCCAAGCGCCTCATCTAAAATGAATATTTTGCATCTGCTCTGAAATAATAATCAATATTTTACCTGCTCATCAACGAATTTCGCAAATAAATGTGTATCAATGGGCGCGCTTCCCAAAGCTCGTACTACCGTAGATACTCAGCTTTATTATTACTGTATTTTAATTGAATAATAAACTTATTTTATTAGTTCAAATATATATGTACATAGCTTTCGTCCAACTACTCTTGCTTACAAAGCAAGCAAAGCGAGTGAAGCCAGCCTGTCTTCAGATCCAAATAAATAGGGAATTATTGTACAATTATGCGTTAATTATATAAACAAACACTGGCAAAATAATCTAAATGCAAAACTGAACTGCAAACGTAAGAGTTATTCACATCAAATTGAATTATGCCGACGCGTCGCGACGTGGGACAGTTGCAATTAATCTAGATTCGCAGTCGAAAGCCTAGTTTATGGAACAAAGAATCGCCACATATATTTAGTGTTTATTAAATATTAAGTACTTATAATTTGATACTTAATAATTTATTTTCTTACGTCACAGTTTATCACAAATTCTTATAAGTCCCACCAATCTCAAGTCTTTATAACCAATTTTGTATGCTATCTTTGCATCAATGATGATGATAAGCGAGCTAATAGTAAGTAAGTAAGTAAGTAAGTAAGTAAGTAAGTAAGTAAGTAAGTAAGTAAGTAAGTAAGTAAGTAAGTAGTAAGTCATCAAAGCTATACAAGCTATACAAGACATTCGTCTCGTTTCTTAGATAAACGTGTTTCAACTTTAAAATCTCAGTAATCGCACCCGCGCTCTAACCTATACAGAATGTATCCCTACCAAAATCAACTCTGTCTACTAACAAAATTCTTCTGGGCTTCATTCAATTACACTGCTAATCTAGTCTAGTTTATCTCTCATTACATTCCATTTTTAGGTGCTTAATGTGATGCTAAGGCTCACAAAGATTACTTATAGCTTGAGATTATTGTAATAGCAATAACACATTTCTGCTTCAGGGTCTCTCACACGTATATAAGGCGTCCTGGGCCAGAGCTAAGAGATATGCCTGAATGCTTATCTGTAGCACGTGTGGTGTACTGAGTGGTGTATGTATCCATGTTAGAACAGTCGCGACATTAATTAGATGCCATCCTCACATTGGCGTAATTATGTAAACTCAACTTTTGCCATCAAATTGAGCGAATGCTGCAACGGGTCGCATGCGTGCTAACTTCCAGCTAGTCCGTGGCGTACGCAGCAATTATAAAACAAAAAGGTACAAGAAATAGGAAAACAAAAAAGCCGAGCAAAAAAGGAGCAGAGGACACATTAATTAACAACATTTGCAGCCGAAAAGGTAAAGGCCAGGTAAGTGAATGGGCGAAGGGCGCATGGCTTTTGGCGCCCACCTGCGCTCTGCAGTGATTGCGCCCACGCTAATTAGCCACAAATGCTTTTGACTTTAAACACAGTCATGTGGCTCGTGATGTCTCGCTGGCTGACAAGTCGATTGACAAAATGAGTGACCAAGTGACGATGACGATGCGACAGCATTTGGCTGGCTGATTGGCTTATGCTAATTCCGGGCATCTCATTTGCCATTTGCCGCGAATTCGATTTCAGTTTCGATTGAACTGTGCGTGGAGGCGTTTTATCAATGTTGGCGTGGCATGCGGCTTCAACAATTTCAATTTGGCAGCTTTCACTCCGTTTAATTACAGCAATTCCAGTGTTTGTTTGCCTCGCCTTTGGCCTGCTGCTTTCAGCCTTCAGTCTTCAGCCTTCTGCCGTTGGCCTCAAAACAAACTTATCTGAGGTTTTTGTTCGCGATTATCTTGACGCAAAAAGATGCAAAGAATTCCATTTATTTCGTTGCGCGCTACAAATGGGCTTAAACATCCAGCTTGGGAAAATAATGCAAAGGGGAACACCATATCTAAACTGAAAATATTCTACATTCACTAATTGAATTCAGGGACCCGATACTGTTCTGATTTAGATGAAAAAAAAAAACAATACATATACACACACACACAATAAAAAAGATTTTAAGAGAATATTTATTTGTATCAAGAAATATATAGTTCTGTAAATATATATATAAAATCTTTCTTATTCAATTTAGTTAAACATCTTGTTTGTTAATGCATGGAAATAAAATTATATATGTACATATAGTGTTTCAAATGAAATAAATATATACATATATGTATGTATTAAAAGTGCTCAAGCATACTTGAAAACCTATTTCAATTTATTATTTTCGTTGACATTCAGCTAGCATGGACTGGAATTAAATAGAAATAGTAATTTAGCTTGTAAATCGAATAATTTGGTCTAGTTAAATAAACCATTTTGCTCAAATGTAAACAAAGTAAACGACGCAATAGGTAAACTAAATTGTATTTATGAAATTTTGTGTCAAAACTTTAATAATGATATTTATTAAGTCTAAGCATACTGAGTGTATTAGTAGATAAAACAAAATTGCCAACATCTAATAGTTGTAAGAATTCATTATTTGCGGACGATGCAGATGTTTTATACGCAGAAATTAGAGATATATTACAAAATTATCTTAAAGTATTTGCAAAATATAATAAAAGGAAATTTAAAATAAATCAAAACAAAACAAAACAAAGGCCAAAATATATTATGTGTCTATGCGAAGGGTGCGTGGCATCAATAATCTGAAATGTGTATAATCTGCGTATCCATAATATCTATTGAAATATACAAATTTGAAGTCTCTAGCTAAAACGTCATTTTCACAAACCCATTATACCCTGAATTCTCATTTTCAATTGGAGGGGGGAGTTCAACAAAATACCAAATGCACATTATTTTTGGGTTCTTCAACTTTCAGTATAACAATTTTGTTTAAAGAAAATCTCTCAGCTTCAACTTAGAAGTTAGAACTAAAGCCAGTTCCGAATTATGGTAATACACTAAAAACGAACTTTTCTTCCTTCTTTCGACACATCAGCTAAGACCAAAATCATATTTAACACATGTCGAGCATCTCCAAAGATGTTTTGAACTAAATGTTCACACATTGCTTGAGTCAACTTTTGTGCTGAACGAACAAACTTTGGGCGTAATGCGAAAAAGAGTATGACGAACAAAACTTTTGATAGTGAAAACTCTCGCTCGACAAGCGCTCAAAGCGTAGCCGGCAGCTGAGGCTGAAACAATTTAAGCCAGGCTAAGCAAATACGAAAATATTTGCAAAAGCATTTCGATAAAGTCGTCGCCATTGACGGCAACTGTTGATTTATGTGCATCCGAGCGCTGACACTCTGTGAACGAAAAAAAAAAAAAAAACATTTTGCAACTTACAACAAATATCCCGCACAGCTGTCTGCAAGTGATGCGAAAATAAACACAACACCAGTGGAATTCAGAAATCTTCTCTTCTTATTTATCAGATATTTCTCTTCTTCTCAAACACTTGTCTGAAGTGTCAGACATAAACGGAACTTGGTATAGATCGAAAGTAGAAAGAATATGTTTTTTTTTTTTTTTTTGGCACGCACTCGTGAAATGTTTTCAATTTAAATTCGTTTTATTTATGTCTTTGTATTTCCAATAATCATTATTCAAAATATATATATTTTTTTGGCGCTTTCGACGTTTGACTAGCAACCAACGACCGTTTGGAGCGAATCCGTCTGCAGGACTAAATGGAAATGCCGGCGCCCGAGTGCGAGCCCCCAAATGGTGTCCACACGAAGCAGTTTCACCAAAAGCGCGCTAAGATTGCCTTCCACATGAAAGCAACGGCAAATGGAAGCCACCACGTGTAGCTGTGCTCGGGACACAGTCGCTGCTAACTGCACAGCCGAATGCAAAGGCGTGCCTAATGTGCGCGGACATCAGTGTAACAGTTGTGGATCGTATTCATTATTGGCCAACTGTTGCTATTTCGTGAATCGGTCGCATTTTCATTCATAGTCTCGCAACGGACGGCAACTTTCGCAGCTGCTTTAATAATTGTGTAAATATTTCGCTACTCGACTGTATGTATTTATACGCCGTTCCATCGTTCTCCCGTGTGAAAGCTGCTTTTCGGCTTTTCATGTTGGGGTTTTCGTTTCAGTGCCAGTGTGTAGCCACAACAATGTGCTTGAGTTCTGTCATCAAGGAACTGCGTGTGGGGCTCACATGGAACGAGTTACCAAGTGCCGGCATCTTAGATTAGCTCAGCTTCTATGGAAAAAGTACTTAGTCGTGTGCCACATCTCTCCACAAATTCTTAAAGTAAAATGAATTAATGAATATCTTCGCAATAAACAGGATGAACACCAGAAAACTAAATGTCACGTCTCTCAATAGGTCAATGTTGGGTAGTTCAAACTGAATACATTTGTTATTGTTTCGCATCCTTTAAGGAATAATAATGAATAAATTTCATACAGGCAGGACTAGCTCATTGCATTGCCCTATATACATCAGACTGTTAAGGAAATATTGATCATCTTATTGCATGTTATTTATTTATTGAGACTTCAAGTCGAATACGATTGCGTAACAGTAAACATATTATTCGTAATATTCTTTAAGTATCGCCAAAAGTATACGATTTTCGAATCCACAACCAGATTCAAGGATCAGTACATAGCTTGTAGGTTGGGTTCCAAACTTTACCTGTTTGGCACAGTGGAGTCGTGGTAAAGAATGGACACAGAGGCGATCTTAAGAGGCACATGGTCAGGAATAGCGTCCCCTCTGCTGCGGGTGCACTCAATACCATTAAAGCCGCAACGGTTGTCAAGTAAAGAAGAAACTTGGGAGACATCGTTGTTGGTATTCTATATCTGCTCAGCCGATTGGAGTGAGTATTCATTGGAATTCGCGAAACTATTTATAGGGTTTATCGAGAGTGCAATTCATTAGTTTATTTGATTAATAACGCTAAAGTAGACTAACATTCGCTTTATTTACACTGTGGACACGAGTTATCATTACTTTGTACGGAAGCAAATTGCAACACGAGCTAATTGCGCAATCGAATACACAGAAGTCGCGACGTTATCAATATTTAATCTAGAATTTCCGCATCATTTAATTCCTTATGTAATTTTCGTTCAATAAGCATTTCTGCATACCACAGAATTTTATAGAAGAGTTCAATGAAAATTTCAAACCTCTAATTAATATATATTTAATGTTCGACTCATCATAATAGATTGTTTCATTTTATTAATTTATATAGAGCAAATAGAATACAAATAAAACAATTAAGAAATATGTACAGTGGAGCCTCGATTAACAAGAGCTTCGGATAACGAACATTTCGAATAACAAACACATTTTTTTAAGGAAAATATGTTTCGCATAACGTGCAACCAAAAATTTGCAAATATTTATTGTATGCAAAATTTGTTTGTGTTAAAAAATGGAAAGGGAAAGCTATTGACATTGACCGTTTTAGCCTTTTTTGGCACTATTTTTCATGCAATTTAGGCGCACCATTTTTATACCCTGAGCCCATTGAAAATGGGAAATCAGGGTATAATGGTTTTGTTAAAAGTATGTAACAGGCAGAAGGAAGCATGGCAGACCCCACAAAGTATATATATTCTTGATCAGACGAGAAAAGTTGATATAGCCATGTCCGTCTGTCCGTCCGTCCGTCCGTCCGTCCGTCCGTATGTATGAACGCGTCGATTTCCGAAGATACAAAAGCTAGAGAGTTCATTATTTTTGTGTTAGGTCCGTATATTGCACGCGCAGTACGAGTTTGTTTCAGAAATTCAATAACTTGCATATTTGCAAAGTCATCGATAAACGAATTTATCGGGAACCATTTATAAAATTCTAGCTAATTCATCTTTAGATTTAGAGTGTCCAAGTCTTCCGCATATATAAGGATACTAATTTAATACAATTTCCGTTATTGTCAGGTTTCGGATTCCGGTCCCCACTTCGCCCCACCACCACCAAATATGAAAAAAACAAGTAAGAAGGCTCTAGTCCAAAGAAGATGATACTCTTCTTCTTTACGCACGTATAGGCGCGCGCTTTGCTAACCGCGCAGTAGCTGCTGTGGCTTGGGGCGGGTTGGGCTGAACTTTGGACGCTTACAACATCATTTCTAGATGGACGATCTTAATGAAATTTTCAGAGTAGATTAAGAGTGTCTAAATGTAACTATGTGCCAAAAATCAAGTCTCTAGTATTTGAAATGCGTTTTTTCCAAATTGGGGGCGAAGGGGCGTGGCATCCAAAATCTGAAAATTACATAATCTGCGTATTCATAATAAAACGGTGTAGAAGTTATGCTCAAAAAACGTAAAAAATGGAAACGAATTTTCGATAATTTGGAAATGGGATGAGTTATCGAAAAAACAAAATAAACTCGTACTGCGTAGCTACACTAACCATACAACACATAGACTGGACAACTGGAACAAATCAATGTGCACACTTATTTTTTGACATTAGAGCCCCATCAACTTCGTATTTGCTCGGGTTTTTGCTTTTCGGGTCGGGAGAGAAAAATTGCTGATGGCAAAATCATTCCGCTTCGAGCGCTCGACGGTGATGATCGATTTTCCAAAAAAGCCTGACATGTGCCGCTCTTTCCCTTGCTCTCTTTCTCTTTCTGCCCCATGCTTTTTACTCTCTGCTCTCTTCTCACAAAAATATATGTATGCTGGCACAACCAGCAAGCAGCTCACAAAAATTGAAATTTCTTCTCGACGCGATCCCATTGGTTCCCTTCTGAGCGAAGGGTATACCGAATTCTTATACGGCTTTGCCATGCTCATACAAAATGTTAGCGTTTTCATGATTATTTGTGGAAAGGGTATGCAAGTTTTGATGTGCATGAACAATATTATTTCCCGATGACCATACACACACACATTTACACTTCCTCGCTGTATGTAGTCTAAGCCTCTTTCTAGGCAGTTATTGCTGAAGATAATGCGATCAACCGCCAATACCTTCATCTTATATAACTTAAACTTTATTTTAAACGACTTTATTTTAGAGAAGTAACTAGTAATAACATATACTAATCATTTCCCATCAATCCACATCATTATATCTATCATATTCATTCATCATATTAGAAATCTGTTGGCCAAAGATTGGGTGCGGCATTGTTAGCTTCTACCAAGATATCTGATGGCTGGTTGAACCATATTATCTGTTTCTTTATGTTTGACTACTTATACTCTCAATCCTTTTTGGATTTTTTAATTAATACATACATTTTATTTCGGTCTTTGGGACTTTTTTTCGACATGGAAGCAGGTGTGAGCAGCAGCTTACCTGATATGACTTCAACATGTACTCTATTTGAATATTTAAATATATTGGCATTTATAAACAATACTAATGACGAAAATTAAAAGAATCATGCCTTCGGATCATTTTTTCGGACGTAATACCCATTTAGGAACTGCTGTTACTGCTGCCAGAAGGCCTCACACTTTCTTTCATTATCTAATAAGTTTTTGTATTTTAAGTAAATAAAAGTAAGTATTGATCATTATTATGGTTCTTACTATTCGAATTCGTTGCAAAACAACTTATTTTGGCTGCTTATGAGCACTAGGAGGATCTCTGCATCAGTGCCCGCGGAGTATCCAATTTAATAACAGCGCACACTTAGGACCCTGTGACGTCACAGGGGGTCTGTTAGTTAACATCAAAAGTAACGGAACTGCTCTTTGCGTAACCTACTGAGTCTTTTAACAGTGGTGGTAGCTAACATACGAGAGTTCATGTGAAATTTCAGCTCTCTAGCTTTTGTAGTTTCCGAAATCTCGACGTTCATACGGACGGACAGACGGACAGGGCTCAATCAACTTATTTTTTTATGCTGATCAAGAATATATATACTTTATGGGGTCTGCAAAACTCTGCAAACCATTATACCCTGAATTCCCATTTTCAATGGGTTCAGGGTAGAGGTGGGCATGGGCCGAAATTTTGCACCCAACCCGACCCAGTCCATGGGCTGAAGAGTAAAATTTTACCCGTACCCGAAAGCAAAAAAAAAGTTGGAACCCGAAACCAACCCGCCCGCCCGAATTTTTTTTTTTTAATATTAATGAAAAATACAATTTTTATGCTTATATTTACTAAGTAATAGCAGAAATAAAAAATAAAAAACAGCACTTAAATTACATATTTTTATAGAAAAAATAACATGTCGAGATTCGCGCTTGTGCGCCTTTCATTTAATAATTTTCGCGATGACGAAGAAACTCTCTCGCTTGTAGTAGAGCTCACAGGGATTCATATAATATGTTTGACCACCTCTTGAAATAGTGTACACGAAGTTAAAAAAAGAAAATATTTGCAATTGAAATATTTAAATATCTCACAATTACATTCTCATATTTCTAAATGATTTCGGGTAAATCGGGTTGAGCGGCATAACCCGCGCCCGCCCGTACCCAATCCGAAACTCGATTTTCTAGCCCATACCCACGGGTAACCGCGGGTACCCATGGGTACCCGACAAAAACCCAGCCCATGCCCACCTCTAGTTCAGGGTATACAAATGCATTTCAAATACTAGAGACATGCAGTTTGGTTTAGCATATAGATATGAATATCATAATCATAATCTGAAGATATCAATACGATTGTCCATCTAGAAACAGAATTATTAATCATCAAAGTTTTCTCATCAAAACCCATGCGACGCAGCAACAAAGCAGCGAGACAGCAAGACGCTTACAAAAAAACTCGTAGTGCGCGTGAAATGTACGGACCTAACACAAAAACAATGAACTCTCTAGCTCTTGTATCTTCGGAAATCGATGCATACGGACGGACGGATGGACAGACGGACAGGGCTAGATCAACTTATTTTTTTGTGCTGATCAAGAATATATTTACTTTTTGAGGTCTGCGATGTCTCCTTCTGCCTGTTACACACATTTAACAAAATGGGCTCAGGGTATAATAAGTTATCGCAGCAAAACAGCAGATAGCAAGACGCCTGCAATGCTTACACACATACAGCCGTACAAACGTAGATCAGCCTGTGTGTGTTCCTGTTTTTGCATGTACGCGTGGAGAATAGAAACGAAGCATTCTTGGAATATTATTCGTTCGAAGAAGGGCTCAGGGGATTTCGTTGTCGAGCAGCCTCGAGTTTGCTTAACTGTTTTTTAAGATCTGGTGGTTTCGCACGTTTCGATAAACGAACAAGATGCTGAAACGAATTGGGTTCGTTGACCGAGGGCCCACTGTATATATAAATATGACATCCATTGCTATGTAGGTTTTACGAATTTTAAACAAATTATCTTCATACAATTTAACTGGGGAATGACGCAAATATTGCATACTCACTAGCTCGTATCTTTGATGAAGTTTATATCTACAGTAGCATAATGCTTACGAGCTTTATTTGCCCAAGAACTTGATTCTTTCTTGATTGATAATAAAGAAACAAATAGTCGAGTGCACATATCCATAAGAGGGAAGAGTACGAGTTATTAATATATAGGTTATATAGGTTGTAGAGGACTCCTTGTTCATGCTCCAAAGACTGAAAACTGACACACCTAACAAAGACTATTTTCCATATTTAAACACAAATAAAACACCGATTTTACAATGTATAAATAATTTAAATAAGTAAAATATATTTTAATTTACGTGGAAAATGAATTAACCCATAAATATTTACGTATTACACAGTAAATATTGCGGTATTTATTGTATACAAAGCGCAAATGCATAATTCCATTTGTGTAAACATTGTGCAAAACACGGTAAACAATTACATTATCTTAAGTTATCTTCAACGTTCAGCTAAATAACATAAATAGGGTAGTCCGCTGAATGAAAAGTCAATTTAAAGCAGCAGTAGATTGCGAGTAGATAGTACGATGTCTCCCACATTTCTTATCTACTTGACACTGGTGGCCATGTTAGTGGTCTTTACCGCACCGGCAGCCGAGGGGACGTTCCTTCTCTTTGCTTGTCTGACAGGATCTCCATTGTGTCCATACCGCACTACGACACCGACATGTCTGTCAAAGTCGACATATAATCCAGTAACTCGTGAATGTGCATAAAATACATAAAAATTAAAGATTCGAGTCCATTTACAATGGGAATACAACAACAGACAGAAGAAATCGTGGCTGATTATTGTACTTACTATTGTATTTTTGTTGAAAAATAAACATAAAATCTTGCATTACCCATCTTCATTTTTATTAAAACAACATCATAGGGGAAGCTTAACACCGGACGGCGTTAACAGTATATTGCAATAGTATCCCTTAAAAGTGTATACTAATAACCATAAACAACAAGTACGAAAGTTCTAGTCGAGACTAACAAAAATCGAAATTGTATCAAATATACAGTGGCTCACAGCTTATTTGACCCACCGTCAAATAAAAATGTCAAATGCTTACAGTCTGTCAAGAATGAGTTGGCACACTAGCAAAAAATTTGATTTTTTGACTTTAGAAGCAAATATCTAAGTCAATAATGAAAAAAAAAAAAAAATATGTATATGTATCTATGAAACGAATTGAGATTTTTTTTAAATTTAAATGCATATTTGTTTTTAAGTATTTTTATACCCTGAACCCATTGGGAAATCAAGGTATAATTGTTTTGTTAAATGTATATAACAGGCAGAAGGAGACGTCGCAGACCCCATAAAGTATATATATTCTTGATCAGCATAAAAAAATAAGTTGATCTAGCCCTGTCCAGTTGTACGTCCGTCCGTCCGTATGTACGTCGAGATTTCTGAATCTACAAAAACTAGAGAGCGATAAAAAATCGAAAATTCGTTGCCATTTTCTACGTTTTTTGGCCATTACTTCTACACCGTTCGAGCTAGAGACTTCAAATTTATTTATTTAGGTAGATATTATGGATATGAAAATTTTGTAATTTTTAGATTTTGGATGCCACGCCCCCTTCATGCCACAGCTCTCTAGCTTTTGTAGTTTCCGAAAACTCGACGTTCATACGGACGGACAGACGTACAGACGGACGGACGGTCAGACGGACAGGGCTCAATCAACTTATTTTTTTATGCTGATCAAGAATATATATACTTTATGGGGTCTGCAAAACTCTGCAAACCATTATACCCTGAATTCCCATTTTCAATGGGTTCAGGGTATACAAATGCATTTCAAATAATAGAGACTGTAAGGCGGCTCATCAGATGAGCCGCCTCACATTGATCAGCAGAATATGTAAGAGTTAGAATTAGTAGGTAAGGGTCTTTTTTAGTACGTAAGTGTCATAGAGTATTTTTGTAGTATGTAAGAGTTTACTCAGCGGATGAACCGCTTCACATTGTTTATTAGCACGTAAGAGTTAGAGATTTCGAAGATAAGTTTTGTACCTAATATTTCGTTTTTTTAGTCGCTAAGTAACATTGTTAGAGATTAAGACATTTTTTTGAATTCGCCGGATCAGCGCGCGCAGTGTCGAGGATCGGCGATGCAACCCTGGCGTGGTGGAAAGCTCCGCGGCAGGGTCGCATTGCCGATAAAATGAAGAGCGGCACCTCGAAGGCCTGGCTCAAGAAAAGAGCCAGGCAGTTGCTGGAAGCGCGCCGGGCTGCAAAGACGTCGTATCAGAAGTAGTAATAAGCGAAGAATTGAAAAGGGTATAAGCCGCCGAGAAGGCGCGAAATAAAAGGGAATTGAACAAAGAAAACACGTGAGTTATCTCTCCCGGGTGGGGCAAGGTAGATGATAGAAACTCACAACCCCAGTGTAGTGCGACCCCCTTTTACCGTAGAACTCACAACTAACCCGGCAGTTCGGGAACGTGGCCATTGCCCGTTCGCCAGGCGGACAAATCCCTGGCTGTAAAAGGCGCTGTGCCTAGAGAGAACACCGGCGGTAACGCATGGTTGTTCCTCGGCCGGCGACTCTGCCTCAGTAGTGTCCCACTAACAGTGTCCGAGCAGTTCTAGAGCGTGGCCATTGCCCGCCCGCCAGGCGGACAAATCCCTGGCCGTAAAAGGCGCAGTGCCTCGAGTGAACGCCGGCGACAACGCCTAGCTGTTCCTCGGCCGGCGCCTCTGCTCTCGTAGCGTGCGTAACTCTCCCCTTCCTCTTAACCTATGTCCTCAACTAATATAAAATATTTTGTAAAACGACCCCTGGGCAGACTGAGCCTGCACCTCGGCGAAATTCGTTACTTTACAAGACATGCAGTTTGGTTTAGCATATAGATATGAATATCATAATCATAATCTGAAACAGAATTATTAATCATCAAAACCCATGCGACGCAGCAACAAAGCAGCGAGACAGCAAGACGCTTACAAAAAAACTCGTAGTGCGCGTGAAATGTACGGACCTAACACAAAAACAATGAACTCTCTAGCTCTTGTATCTTCGGAAATCGATGCATACGGACGGACGGATGGACAGACGGACAGGGCTATGTCAAATTATTTTTTTTGTGCTGATGAAGTATATATATACTTTATGGGGTCTGCGACGCCTCCTTTTTTCGATAACTCATCCCATTTCCAAGTTATCGATAAAAAATCGAAAATTCGTTTCAATTTTTTAGGTTTTTTTAGCATAGCTTCTACACCGTTTTAGCTAAAGACGAGTTTGCATATTTAGATAGATATTATGAATACGCAGATTATGTAATTTTCAGATTTTAGATGCCACGCCCCCTTCGCCCACAATTTGGAAAAAATATTTCCAATACTAGAGACTTGAAATTTGGCACATAGATACATATAGATACTCTTAATCTACTCTGAAAATTTGATCAAGATCGTCCATCTAGAAATGGAGTTATAAGCGTCCAAAGTTCAGCCCTACCCACCCTCAAGCCACGGCAGCAACTGCGCGGTTAGCAGAGCGCGCGTAAAGAAGAAGCGTATCACCTTTTTGGGTTCTGGGTATCTCGTAGTCGAGCCGTCTCGACTAGAGCCTTCTTACTTGTTGTTTATTAACCGATAACTTTTAAATTTTATTTTTTAATTCATTAATATTTTTATATTTATGTTCAAATGCTTTCTGCCACCTTAGCAATTATTATTAAGCTGTTTGTATACATGCAGTTGGCCACAACAAAAAAAGAGGCTGAAAAATTATTTTCATCATATATGCTGAGTATCAGTTCCAAATTTTAAGTATCTGGGTCTAATAGCGTCAAAAATATTGCGCTGATACCGTCAGACGGACGGACGGACAAACGGGAGGACAGACGGACGGACGGACGGACTTACGGATAGATGGACTTCAAGACGGACATTGCACCAACCCAATAGACTCGTTTTCCCTTTGGGAACAGAGTCTAAAAAACCATATCAGCCTGCAAAATATTTTAACACCCTTAAATGGAATTTCTTAGTTGAATGGTACTTAGAGCTGGCAAGACTGCTAATGCCAGAATGTACACATGTGTGCTACAAATTATTTTTAAAAACTCGATCTAGGCGTGCTAGATTTAACATAAGTCTTGGCTATGCCTGAAGTTTAGGTCCACAATTTATTCTAGAATTCAATTTTTCTGAACTAGCAAAGTTTAAGATTCGCCTTAAGCTTAGGCTCAAGAACCCTGAAATACATTCGTCCGATTAAATACATAGAGTTCTTTCCCACCTGCTTTGTTTGAGCTCAAAGCTATTTTTGCTATTCATGGTTATAAATGTGCATAAATTGAATTTTGATTGAAGTATGCTGGAATGATGTATATTTAATTTCTACTTCTGGTTGCGGGAGTTGCCCAAGCGGCATGGAACATGAACATTACGCCAGGCAGCGCCCACATGTTGCACGTGCCACAGAAGTAAGAGCTGGACAATAGGATAGCTGCAGTATGTGGGGTAGTCTCAAATGAATTTCCTGTACTTGCAAATCATGGCCATGACTATCAGCTGCGACCGCTCAGCCTACGCAATACCTGACGTGTGAGTGATATTTAATTAATTTGGCGTCTATTTGCATTTCGCGCTGTGAAAATGTGCGTATACGTAACGTAGTCTTGGGCGGGGACTAACTGTCAACAGCTCGAACGAGTTGTTTACCCAAGTAGGTTCCGACTCCCCATACCTATTCCCATCTCGCAAAGAAAGCAAACTTTTTAAAGTCTACAAAAAACTTTGACAGCCGCTTGTAAAGGCAACTTTGTGAGCCTCAGACTGCTGTACTAAACTCTCGGACGAGTACCCACAAGAAGCCGTGAGCGAATAAATATAAATTGGATTTTTTACACCTTCTTCTGAGACAATTGTTTGTACTTCGAAATGGATTCACTTGCGGGCTTTTATTGTCACTAAAACTGTTGAATGACCACGTGCCTCACACTCCGCAATATGAATGAGTTTGAAACTCCTCAACATTTATGTTTTCATGGTACGTTTTAAAACGTCTGATTTGAGTTTAGTTCACATACTTAATTTGAAGTTGCATTTGAATTTTTAAAAGCAATTCGATTTATGTTGCTTAAATTATCTAATGAAATCCTTAAAAAAGTATGCAATATTTTAGATTAATTCCGAACTTGACATTCTCCATTTTGGTTTGGATGCTTTACACGACTTTATATTATATTAGTATAATATCTATAAGAAGGCTGCTTGGCTTCACTCACAACTAGAGGTGGGCATGGGCCGAAATTTTGCACCCAACCCGACCCAGCCCATGGGCTGAAGAGTAAAATTTTACCCGTACCCGTAAGCTAAAAAAATGTTGGAACCCGAAACCAACCCGCCCGCCCGAATTTTTTTTTTTTAATATTAATGAAAAATACAATTTTTATGCTTATATTTACTAAGTAATAGCAGAAATAAAAAATAAAAAACAGCACTTAAATTACATATTTTTATAGAAAAAATAACATGTCGAGATTCGCGCTTGTGCGCCTTTCATTTAATAATTTTCGCGATGACGAAGAAACTCTCTCGCTTGTAGTAGAGCTCACAGGGATTCATATAATATGTTTGACCACCTCTTGAAATAGTGTACACGAAGTTAAAAAAAGAAAATATTTGCAATTGAAATATTTAAATATCTCACAATTACATTCTCATATTTCTAAATGATTTCGGGTAAATCGGGTTGAACGGCATAACCCGCGCCCGCCCGTACCCAATCCGAAACTCGATTTTCTAGCCCATACCCACGGGTAACCGCGGGTACCCATGGGTACCCGACAAAAACCCAGCCCATGCCCACCTCTACTCACAACTGATAGATTCATTTTGAGTGTGCGTGAGTGTAAATAAATGAAACATAACAAGTAAGAAAGCTGTAGTCGAGACTGCTCGACTACGAAATCCCCTGAGCCCTTCTTCGAACGAATAATATTGCAAGAATTATTCGATTCGTTTCTGCACGCATGCAAAACCACGCGCACACATAGATGCTGATCTACGCTTGTATGCATGTATGTGTGTATACATGTGTGTAAGCATTGCAAGCGTCTTGCTGTCTCTCTCTGCCTTTGTTGCTGCGCCGCATGGATTTTGATGAGAAAACTTTGATGATTAATGATTCTGTTTCTAGATGGACAATCGTATAGATATCTTCAGATTATGATTATGACATTAATATATATATGCTAAACTAAACTGCATGTCTCTAGTATTTGAAATGCATTTTTTATACTTTGTTCCCAAAGGGAAACAAGTAAGAACGTTGCAGTTAGGCGCAACTAACTGCGAAATACTTTGTTCCCATAGGTTCATCTTATTTATTTAATAAACATTTAATTAACGAAATATTTCGGCAATTAGAAAACGTACATGGCAAGCGACAAATGTTTTTCCTATACATATGTACATACAGATTTACACATGTACACACTATACGAGTATACACACAATTTTCTGTGTATGCATACAAAAGTTTGCATGCCAGAATATTCTAAGAATTGTGAATTTTTCGATCGTTACATTAGTTTTGTCAAAATGCGCTCTAGCAATGGATTATTTAGTTTTTTGGTTTTAGTTAACAAAGCCCACATCAGGGCAGTGGCGCTGGTGGTAAGCGCTATGCAAGCTATACTTAGGTGCGTGGGTATGAATCCCGCAGAAAACATTTTTTCAAAAATTATGATTTTTATTTTTATACCCTGAACCCATTGAAAATGGGAATTCAGGGTATAATGGTTTTGTGAAAATGTATGTAACAGGCAGAAGGAGACGTCGCAGACCCCATAAAGTATATATATTCTTGATCAGCATAAAAAAATAAGTTGAATGAGCCCTGTCCGTCTGTCCGTCCGTCCGTCCGTCCGTATGAACGTCGAGATTTCGGAAACTACAAAAGCTAGAGAGCTGAAAATGAACATGAACACTCGTATGTTAGCTACGCAGTACGAGTTTATTTTGTTTTTTCGATAACACATCCCATTTCCAAATTATCGATAAAAAATCGAAAATTCGTTTCCATTTTTTACGTTTTTTGGGCATAACTACTACACCGTTGCAGCTAAAGACTTCAAATTTGCATATTTATATAGATATTATGGATACGCAGATTATGTAATTTTTAGATTTTGGATGCCACGCCCCTTCGCCCCCAATTTGGAAAAAACGCATTTCAAATACTAGAGACTTGAAATTTGGCACATAGACACATTTAGATATTATTAATCTACTCTGAAAATTTTATCAAGATCATGCATCTAGAAATGGAGTAATAGGCGTTCAAAGTATAGCCCAACCCACCCCCAAGCCACGGCAGCAACTGCGCGGTTAGCAGAGCGAGCGCCTATACGTGCGTAAAGAAGAAGAGTATCAATTTTTTTGCAGGGTTCAGGGGATCTCGTAGTCGAGCCGTCTCGACTAGAGCCTTCTTACTTGTTATTTTTTTTATATTTGTATATTTATTATAAAATGCATTCTGTCAATTGATAATAATTTATAAACATAAATTGTGCATTTAAGCAAAAACTAAAACAACTTTTCCGATTTGCCACGCTGCGTGGCAAGCAGTTTTTCTATGCATGCATATATATATGTACGCATGTGTAAACAGCTGTTTGTAAGTGTATACACATCCAAGTGTGTATACATTGTTTTGTTTCGCACCAAGCTGCTGATCAGCTGATGAGCTCACCAGCTGTGACTATTTATGTTTAGCTAACGATTACATGGTATTTTAAATGACCTGGGTTCGAGTCCCGCTGGAAACCTTTTGTTTATTATAAGCTATTATAAGCATGTATTATGCAGTTGGCCACAACAAACTTCTTTGCCGATTTGCCACGCCCCCAGTGGGCGTAGACGCATAATTGGCCAGTTCTTAGAAAGGGCCGAGGCTAACATGACTGCAAAATTTGGTTGCCTACATTCCAAAAATGCGAAAATTACAGGGTATTTTTCGATATGCCACGCCCCCAAAAAGGCTGAAAAATTATTTTTAGGTCATCGATAGAGGATGACAATAGTAACTCAACCATCCAATTTTCAAGCTTCTAGCTCTAAAACTGTAGGTTTGCGGTTTGCCACGCCCCCTGGGGGCGTAGCTATATCTACCATAGCTTATTGGTCTTGGGTTGTCAACTCGAGTATACATGCCAAATTGCAAGTCTCTAGTGTCAATAGTGTTCAAAATATAGCACAATTGGAAAATCACTAAATATTCAAGCCCGATTTGCCGCGCCCCCAATGGGCGTAGACATATAACTTTTTGATCGATCTTCTTAGAAACATAACATTAACTTACATGCCTAATTTCAGCGTTCTAGCTTCAACGGTGTAGAAGATACGTATTTCCCGATTTGCCACGCCCCCGATGGGCGTAGATATATCCGCCATAGCTTTTTGAACTTGGGTTGTCACCCCGAGTATACATTCCAAATTGCAACTCTCTAGCTCATCATCTAGTATGATAACTTGCCTATGGGCGGATTTGCCACGCCCCAAGTGGGCGGATCGGGAAAATTGTTACACTTTATAATTCGGGAGTATATGTTCCAAATTTCAAGTCTCTAGCTCTAATAGCGCCGAAAAATATTGCGTTCATACAGACGGACGGACAGCAAGACAGGCATTGTACAAACCCAAGATACTTTTTTCCCTTTGGGAACAAAGTATAAAAACACACAAATATAAAAAAAAAATTTTAAAATAAAAATTTATGGAAAAAAACTTTAGTGCGGGATTTGAACCCACGCACATAAGTGAGGCTTGCAGACCGCTTACCACCAGCGCCACTGCCTTGACCTGGATTACGTTAACTAAAACCAATTAAGGCACTGCTAGAGCGCCTTTTGACAAAACTAAAGTAACGATCGAAAAATTCACAATTCAATTGCCGAAATACTATTTCTGTTATTAAATGTTTATTAAATAAATAAACGGCACCTACCGGAACAGAGTCTCTCGCAGTTAGTTGCGCCCAACTGCAGCGTTCTTATTTGTTTGACATAACTTCTACACCGTTCGAGTTAGAGACTTTAAATTTGTTTGTTTAGATAAAAATTATGGATACGCAAATTCTGTAATTTTTAGATTTTGGATGCCACGCCCCTTCGCCCCCAAATAAAGAAAAACGTATTTCAAATACTAGAGACTTGCAATTTGGCACATAGATACATTTAGATACTCTTAATCTATTAAAAAATTTCATGAAGATCGTCTATCTAAAAGTAGAGCTATAAGTTCAGCCCAAACCACCCCCAAGCCACGGCAGCAACTGCGCAGTTAGCAGAGCTCGCGTTCATGCGTTCGTAAAGAAGAAGAGTATCACTTTTTGGCTGGGTTCAGGGTATCTCGTAGTCGGGCCGTCTCGACTAGAGCCTTCTTACTTGTTTTTCTTTTTCTTCCCGTCTGATAGTCTGCATATATGAAGTGTTGCAGAATGCAGAGCATTACGAACGATATTAAGCCATCCGATGGCCAAACATCTTCTGGAAATTGAATTTGAGCAAAGCCCTAATTGCTTTCCGAGTTAGATGTGCTTCACGTGGTTGACATCTGAGGTCGGAAGAAATAGACGATGCTTGGAAAAAGAAGCTGACCCTTGCACGAAGAGCACAATAATTCAGAACTTCAGAAGTGACTCCTTTTGGCACGTGAAGTTATTGAGAACTTAGATATCATTTGTAAGCGTAAAAGACTGGCAACTCAATCAGCTGTGCGAAAACGTTTTCACTCAAACTTTAGTGTGATATGTAAATGTCGCAACTCTGAATCACTTTCAATGAAGTAGTGAGTGAGTTAGTAGCGGATGGTGCAAGAATCGACGAAATGGAAACAATTGCGCATTTGCTGGAGACTTTACCTTCAGCTTACAATGTGTTATTTCGGCAATTGAAACCATCAGCCAAAATCCAACATTAGCTGTTGTCAAGAATAAATTGTTGGGAAGGACCATAGTTCAATTAGAGCTTGCTTTAAGTCGGCTTTTTATACTCAATTCCCAAAAGGAACAAGTAAGAAGGCTCTAGTCGAGACGGCTCGACTACGAGATCCCCTGAACCCAGCCAAAAAAGTGATACTCTTCTTCTTTACGAACGCATGAACGCAAGCTCTGTTAACTGCGCAGTTGCTGCCGTGGCTTGGGGGTGGTTTGGGCCGAACTTTGAACGCTTATAACACCATTTCTAGATAGACGATCTTCATGAAATTTTTTAATAGATTAAGAGTATCTAAATGTATCTATGTGCCAAATTGCAAGTCTCTAGTATTTGAAATGTGTTTTTTTTTTTTTTCAAATTGAGGGCGAAGGGGGCGTAGCATCCAAAATGTAAAAATTGCATAATCTATCTAAATATACAAATTTGATGAGTTATCGAAAAAACAAAAAAAAAATCTTACTGCGTAACTAACATACGAATATTCATGTAAAATTTCACGACTTTCATAGGGACGGACGGACGGACAGACGGACATGGCTAGATCAACTTATTTTTTTATGCTGATCAAGAATATACTTTATGGGGTCTGCGACGTCTCCTTCTGCCTGTTACATACATTTAACAAAATCATTATACCCTGATTTCCCATTTTCAATGGGTTCAGAGTATAATAAAAAGAGTCTATTGACTTTGTGCAATGTCCGTATTGCTTTCCGTCCCTCTATCTGTCCGTCCGTCTGCCCGTATGAATACAATATTTTTCGGCGCTGTATGATTGTATGTCTCTAGTATTTGAAATACATTTTTTACACATTTGGGGGCTTGGGGTGGAATTGACAGACAGACAGACTGACGGACAGACGGACATGGCTATATCAACTTTTCTCGTCACCCTGATCAAGACTATAGTATATACTTTATGGGGTATGCCACGCCTCCTTCTGCATGTTACATACTTTTAAGAAAACTATTATACCTTGATTTCCCATTTTCAGGGTTCAGGGTATAAAAGGTAAACGAATTTTCGATTTGTCATCGATTATTTTGAAAGGCAAAGATGTATAAGAAAACAGCTCGAAGTTCATACGTAGGGACAGACGGACACAGCTATATCAACTTTTTTTGTGCTGCGAAGACTCCTTCTGCCTGTTACATACATTTTCACAAAACCATTATACCCAGAATTGTCATTTGTAATGTGTTCAGGGTATAATAAGCTAGCTTTGTTCTTAGTGCCAGCTCTGAAATAATTAAATATCCGTAATAACTGCGTGTGAGTCTATAAATAGACACCCTTGAAAAAGTTTGTCGGGGCCTTTTAATTGTTAGTGTAGCGACAACAAGCGGCTTCTGTTCGTAGTTCCATAGCTTCGTTGTGGCTTAGAAATCCAAGTGGAGTCATCTCAAGTCAAATGGAAGCTCTTCTGCTTCAATGAGTGCTCGGTGGGTCGAGTGCAAAGTTTTTATCATTAGTTATTTGCCCTAATTAAGTGCAAAGCGCATCAAAGCCAACTCGACGAGAAAGCTTGTACTTTTCGAGCGGCTACGTGCCATGCTTATGTAATTTCTAACAAGCCCGAACCCTGAAGCCGAACAAGCAACCAAAACCGAAACCGAGCCTTTTCCAATGAGCGATGGGCTCATTATGGTTTGTATTTTACTGTTGGTATTGTTTGGACACGGCATTATCGCATAGCATTACTCATTACTCAACTTAAAGCTTTGTCCAGCTTAGAAGAACTTGACTCCAGTCTGATGACTGCAGCTCCCTAGCGCTGAATGAGAAAAAGTTTACTTTGTTTTTCTTGAAATTTAATAGCCTCCCAAGAAATTCCATAGCGACCCTTTGGGTGCCTGTTTTCATCGCAAATATTTTCAATACTGTGTTTAATAGACTACTCTATAGAGTTCAATATCTAGATTAGATGAATAGAAAATATATGTATGCCCTGAAAGTAATTTCTGATCGGTTACTTGTAATGATTATAAATAACTGGGAATGCTTCAACTATGTAGTTAACAGACAAACATGCAGATTTAGGAACCGCGTTGAGCGTAAAAGAATTCATAGAATCTAGTAAGTATTATGCATCTCGTTTGATTTGATAGAATTTATTTTATTTTTCTTATTCAGTAAACCCATTAAAAATTGTCATTTTGAGTATAACATCTTTGATGAAATTTAAGTAGCGGACGGTCTGTCACGCCCTCGATTCAACAGTTTTAGAATCCATTGGAACACTATGGTAAAAACGTATGTAAGAAAATAAAAAATTATTCGTATCAATAATATCAATCTAAATATACTCCTACTGCGTAACTAACATATGAGTATTCATGTCAAATTTGGATGGGCGGACGGGCGGACAGGGCTATATCAACTTATTTCTTCTGCCTGTTACATATATTATCACAAAACCCTGAATATACCCTGAATTCCTATTTTCAATAGATTTAAGGTATAAAGTACATCCACATCGAGTATCTTTCGAATAATAATGATCACTTTTTCAGTTTCCATGAAATTGATTTATCTCAGTATCGTACTTCCATATTGTTTCTTCTTTGCTTTTAAGCAAAAATTGAAATTAGTTCGGGAGTGGCAATTCGCAACGATCCCATCTGCCCTTCTTAGGAAGAGAATGCCGAACTCTCAAACGGCTTTGCCATGCTCATGCAAAATTTCAGGGTTTTCGTGATCATTTTTGGGAAGGGTATGAAAGCGCTGATGTGCATAAGCATCACTTTTTCGCGATGAGCATGCACACACACATTTACAATATCTTGCTACGTGTATGAACATTTATGTGGCTGTGTGCGAAACTATTGCTGCTTCCAGCAATTGTAGGGCCCAATATTTGTATTATATAGTTAGTAATGGCATTATCCTATTTCAGAATAAATTACTTACCGATAAAAGCGAGTCATTGCTCAACACTAAGGCAGGCACACACGTGTTCAGAAACAAACTTTAATTGAAGTAGTTTGAGTGATTTGAACACAAACAATTAATTAAACCATATATCGGTGGTGTACTGATATTACAGTGTCTCGGGCAAGACACGGTTGTGGTGAAAAAGAGAAATTTGACAGAAAACTTGAGGATTCAAAAATATTTGCAAAGTGAGGCTCCGGCCGGCCGCCACAATCAAATCAGCTGACTGTCCCAGTTGCACTAAACAGTTGAGCAATTTACAAAAACGCTCAAACTAACTGGTGCGTGTCCACGATAACAGTTGGTGTAGTATACTTTAAGGGCTATACGAAACTAACACCATAAAACAACATAGAAATACAATACGACTACGTGCTTCGGTGAAAAAGCATTACTGGCTTCTCCATTCGCACAGCAGGCTGACAGTGAACAACAAAATGACAGTTTATAAGCAAATAATAGCGCCAATGTGGAAATATGGGGCTTGGATTGCGACAGTCAAATCAAACGAATTCAGGTTGATCAGATTGATCACCGGCTGCGAATGGTATGTGAGAAAGTCCATATTGCACCGAGATCTCCAAATGGCCACAATCTTTGACGGAATAAACCAGCACTGGAGTCGGTACCACGAAAGACTGCAGAGACACAGAAACCGACTAGCAAACATGCTTAACACACACCGAACTCCAAGGAGGCTTAACCGCAGGCAACCAAGAGACCTACTAAATAGATTTCTTTATTAGTAACCTAATAATTAAATAATAAGATAAATTGTAAATACTGGCTTCTAGCCCATATATAAGTTAAGGTTTTGCTATATCTGCGCTATAGCAGACAACAAGCTGCAATAATAAAACAAGTAAGAAGGCTCTAGTCGAGACGGCTCGACTACGAGATACCCTGAACCCTGCAAAAAAGTGATACTCTTCTTCTTGACGCACGTATAAGCGCGTCTCTGCTAACCGCGCAGTTGCTGCCGTGGCTTGGGGGTGGGTTGGGCTATACTTTGAACGCTTATAACTCCATTTCTAGATATACGATCTTAATGAAATTTTCAGAGTATATTAAGAGTGTCTGAATGTAACTATGTGCCGAATTTCAGTCTCTAGTATTTGCAATGCGTTTTTTTCCAAATTGTGGGCAAAGGGGGTGTGGCATCCAAAATCTGAAAATGACATAATCTGCGTATTCATAATATCTAACTAAATATACAAATTTGAAGTCTTTAGCTAAAACGGTATAGAAATTATGCTCAAAAAACATAAAAAATTGAAACGAAACTTAATCTACTCTGAAAATTTCATGAAGATCATCCATCTAGAAATGGAGATATAAGCGTTCAAAGTATAGCCCAACCAGAGCGCGCGCTCGTAAAAAAGAGTATTACTTTCTTTTTTGCTGGGTTCAGGGTAACTCGTAATCGAGCCGTTACTTTAGTTTTGTCAAAAGGCGCTTTAGCAGTACCTTATTTGGCGCTGGTGGTAAGCGATATGCAAGGCGCACTTAGATGCGTGGGTTCGAATCCCGCATTGAACTTCTTTTCCAAAAATTTTTATTTTTTAATTTTTTTATATCTGTATATTTTATATTATTATATTTATTATGAAATGCTTGTTGCCACCGCCAATTGATAAGAGGATATTTATAAACATACGCATATGAACTGTGCTTTTCCGATTTGCCACGCTGCGTGGCAAGCAATTTTTCTATGCATGCATATATGTATGCATGTTTGTAAGTGTATACACATCCACATACATTGTTTTGTTTCGTCACAAGCTGTTGATAAACTTTTTGTTTATTAATCGAAAACTTATAAGTTGAATTTTTTAAATTCATTAATATTTGTATATTTATGCTAAAACCTTTCTGCCATCTTAGCAATTACTACTTAGCAATTACTACTACTATTATAAGTATGTATTATGCAGTTGGCCACCAGCGCAGCGACCAGTTCTTAGAAAGAGCCGAGGCTAACATAACTGCAAAATTTGGTTGCTTACACTCCAAAAATACGAAAATTACAGGGTATTTTTCGATATGTCACTCCCCCAAAGAGGCTGAAAAATTATTTTTGGGTCATCGATAGAGGAGGACATTAGTAACTCAACCATCCAATTTTCAAGCTTCTAGCTCTAAAACTGTAGGAGATATAAACATTAGCGGTTTGCCACGCCTCCTGGGGACGTGGATATATCTACCATAGCTTATTGGTCTTGGATTTGCACCCCGTGTATACATGCCATTTCAAGTCTCTAGTTTTAATACTGTTCAAAATATAGCACAATTTCAAAAATCACAATATATTCAGGTCCGATTTGCCACGCCCCAATGGGCGTAGACATAAAACTTTTTGATCGATCTTCATAGAATCATAACATTAACTCACATGCCAGCTTTCTAGCATTAACGGTTTAGAAGATACGTTTTTCCCGATTTGTCACGCCCCCAATGGGCGTTCATATATCCGCCATAGCTTTTTGAGCTTGGCTTATCACCTAGTATGATTTCTGGCCTATGGGCGGAAGAGTTTTCCGATTTGCCACGCCCCTAGTGGGAGGATCGGGAAAGTTTTTACACTTTATAATTCGGGAGCATATATGAGTATATTTCAAGTCTCTAGCTCTAATAGCGCTGAAAAATAGTACGTTCATACGGACAGACGGACGGACCGCAAGACGGACATTCCACAAACCCAATAGACTCTTTTTCCCTCTTAGGGAACAGTGTCTAATAATGTAGTCCTTCTGTGTACAACAGAAGGTTAGGTCCCATATTATAGTATATATAATGTGTTGTTAGGTTATTACAATTGCAATGTATGGGTTCAACGCTCAAATAAATAAATAAAAAACAAGAACGTTGCAGTTAGGCGCAACTAACTGCGAAATACTTTGTTCCCATAGGTGCATCTTATTTATTTAATAAACATTTAATTAACGAAATATTTCGGCATTTAGAAAACGTACATGGCAAGCGACAAATGTTTTTCCTATACATACATATGTATGTACATACAGACTTACACATGTACACACTATACGAGTATACACACAATTTTCTATGTATGCATACAAAAGTTCGCATGCCAAAATATTCTAAGAATTATGAATTTTTCGATCGTTACTTTAGTTTTGTCAAAATGCGCTCTAGCAATGGCTTATTTGGTTTTAGTTAACAAAGCCCGAATCAGGCCAGTGGCTTAGGTGCGTGGGTTCGAGTCCCGCAGAAAACATGTTTTCAAAAATAATATTTTTTTTTTTTATTTTTTTATACCCTGAACCCATTGAAAATGGGAATTCAAGGTATAATGGTTTTGTGAAAATGTATGTAACAGGCAGAAGGACGTCTCCTCATACCCCATAAAGTATATATATTCTTGATCAGCATAAAAAAATAAGTTGAATGAGCCCTGTCCGTCTGTCCGTCCGTCCGTCCGTATGAACGTCGAGATTTCGGAAACTACAAAAGCTAGAGAGCTGAAATTTCACATGAATACTCATGTGTTAGCTACGCAGTACGAGTTTATTTTGTTTTTTCGATAACTATAAAAAATCGAAAATTCGTTTCAATTTTTTAGGTATTTTGGGCATAACTTCTACACCGTTTTAGCTAAAGACTTCAAATTTGTATATTTAGATATATATTATGAATACGCATGTAATTTTCAGATTTTGGATGCCACGCCCCCTTCGCCCCCAATTCGGAAAAAACGCATTTCAAATACTAGAGACTTGAAATTTGGCACATAGATACATTTAGATATTCTTAGTCTGCTCTGAAAATTTCATTAGGGTCATCTATCTAGAAATGGAGATATAGGCGTTCAAAGTATAGCCCAACCCACCCCCAAGCCACGGCAGCAACTGCGCGGTTAGCAGAGCTCGCGCTCATGCGATCGTAAAGAAGAAGAGTATCACCTTTTTTGCAGGGTTCAGGGGATCTCGTAGTCGAGCCTTCTCGACTAGAGCCTTCTTACTTGTTAAATTCATTAATATTTGTATATTTATGTTAAAATGCTTTCTGCCATCTTACCAATTACTACTGAGCTATTATAAGCATGTATTATGCAGTTGGCCACAACAAACTTCTTTGCCAATTTGCCACGCCCCCAGTGGGCGTAGGCCCAAAATTTTTGTCCAGTTCTTAGAAAGGGCCGAGGCTAACATGACTGCAAAATTTGGTTGCTTACATTCCAAAAATGCGAAAATTACAGGGTATTTTTCGATATGCCACGCCTTCAAAGAGGCTGAACATTTTGGGTCATCGATAGAGGAGAACATTAGTAACTCAACCATCTAATTTTCAAGCTTCTAGCTCTAAAACTGTAGGTTTGCGGTTTGCGGTTTGCCACGCCCCCTGGGGGCGTAGCTATATCTACCATAGCTTATTGGTCTTGGGTTGTCAACTCGAGTATACATGCCAAATTGCAAGTCTCTAGTATCAATAGTGTTCAAAATATAGCACAATTTGAAAAATCACTAAATATTCAAGCCCGATTTGCCGCGCCCCCAATGGGCGTAGACATATAACTTTTTGATCGATCTTCTTAGAATCATAACATTAACTTACATGCCTAATTTCAGCGTTCTAGCTTCAACGGTGTAGAAGATACATTTTTCCCGATTTGCCACGCCCCCAATGGGCGTAGATATAACCGCCATAGCTTTTTGAACTTGGGTTGTCAACCCGAGTATACATTCCAAATTGCAACTCTCTAGCTCATCATCTAGTATGATAACTTGCCTATGGGCGGAAGACTTTTCCGATTTGCCACGCCCCTAGTGGGCGGATCGGGGAAATTTTTACACTTTATAATTCGGGAGCATATATGAGTATATGTTCCAAATTTGAAGTCTCTAGCTCTAATAGCGCCGAAAAATATTGCGTTCATACGGACAGACGGACAGACGGACGGACAGCAAGACGGACATTGCACAAACCCAATATACTTTTTTCCCTTTGGGAACAAAGTATAAAAAGTGTTAGCATTCAGCACTGTCAAAAATAGCCCTTGGTTCGTCGATGCATCAATCAGAACCAAATCACCCAACCTATTATGTGCCTCCGCAAAACATAAGAGAACTCCGCCATGAGTCACTATTTGCGAACGGTTCCATTGCTTTGTTGCCGTTCTGCCAGTGGCCGCTGACGAATTACATATGTATATTCAAAGGATATGTATGTCCAAAGAAGGCTCCTCTAAAACTCTAGATGTATGCCCAATTTTCAGTTGCACTTGAGACTTAGTTCATTGGGCACTTTGATAGGAGTAGCCTTTAGTAAATTGACATTCGTTTGGGTTTCATTTTGAACAAAAAATATTGCTTAATTTTGGTGCATGGTAAAACATTTGAATATATTTCCCAAATGCCGCGGGCGCATACGGAGTCCCAAAAGATGGCAGAAGTCTAAGAAGCGAATGCTAAGCTGAAACCCCAATCAGAACAAGTAAGAAGGCTCTAGTCGAGACGGCTCGACTACGAGATACCCTGAACCCAAAAAAGGTGATACTCTTCTTCTTTACGCACGTATAGGCGCGCGCTCTACTAACCGCGCAGTTGCTGCCGTGGCTTGGGCTATACTTTGAACGCTTATAACTCCATTTCTAGATGGATGATCTTCATGAAAATTTCAGAGTAATTTAGGAGTGTCCAAATGTAAATATGTGCCGAATTTCAAGTCTCTAGTATTTGAAATGCGTTTTTTCTAAATTGGGGGCGAAGGGGGCGTGGCATCCAAAATCTGAAAATTACATAATCTGCGTATTCATAATATCTATGTAAATATACAAATTTGAAGCCTTTAGCTAAAACGGTGTAGAAGTTATGCTCAAAAAACGTAAAAAATGGAAACGAATTTTCGATTTTTTATCGATAATTTGGAAATGGGATGAGTTATCAAAAAAAAACAAAATAAACTCGTACTGCGTAGCTAACATACGAGTGTTCATGTGAAATTTCAGCTCTCTAGCTTTTGTATTTCCGAAATCTCGACGTTCATACGGACGGACGGACGGATGGACAGACGGACAGGGCTCAATCAACTTATTTTTATCTGCTGATCAAGAATATATATACTTTATGGGGTCTGCGACGTCTCCTTCTGCCTGTTACATATATTTTCACAAAACCATTATACCCTGAATTCCCATTTTCAATAGGTTCAGGGTGTAAAAATTAGATTTGCCTTCAGAAAACATACACCCACACACTTGCACATATAGATCCATGAAAATAACGCAATTTTCAGTAGAAATACATAAATTAACATTTCGTAAGCAGCAGCCGCAAATTGCAACTTTTTTCTCAAATTTCCAGCAATTCGCCAAATGAATCAAGGAGCTGCGGGCCATTTATTCAACCTCTTTCAATAAATATATATATATATGTGTGTGTGTAAAACAACATGGTTTTGTGAAAATGTGTGTAACAGGCAGAAGGAGACGTCGCAGACCTCACAAAGTATACATATTCTTGGTCAGCACAAATAAATAAATTGATATAGCCCTGTCCGTCTGTCCATCCGTCCGTTCGTCCTTATAAACGTCGAGATTTCAGAAACTACAAATACTAGAGAGCTGAAATGAATACTCGTATGTTAGGCAGCACTAGTTTTTTTTCGATAACTCATCCCATTTCCAAATTATCGATCAAAAATCGAAAATTCATTAACTTTTCTTACGGGTTTTAAGTATAACTAATTAATTTAAACATTTAGATAGATATTATCACTAACCATACAACACATAGACTGGACAACTAGAACAAACGATTGCGCACACTTATAATACCTTGAACCCATTGAAAATGGGAATTCAGGGTATAATGGTTTTGTTAAATGTATGTAACTGGCAGAAGGGCGACGAGAAAAGTTGATATAGCCATCTCTGTCTGTCCGTCTGTCTGTCTGTCCGTCTGCCCGTATGTTTGAACGCGTCGATTTCCGAAGATACAAAAGCTATAGAGTTCATTCTTTTCGTGTTATATTGCACGCACAGTACGAGTTTGTTTCAGAAATTCGATAACTTGTATATTTACAAAGTTATCGATAAACGAATTTATCGGGAACCAGTTTTAAAATTTTAGCTAATTCATCTTTAGAGTTAGAGTCTCCAAATCTTTTGCATATATATAGATACTAATTTAATACAATTTCGGTTTTTGTCAGATTCCGGTCCGATCCCACTTCGCCCCACCACTCCCAAATATGAAAAAAATTCATTTCAAATACTAGAGACATGCAGTTTGGTTTAGCATATAGATATGAATATCATAATCATAATCTGAAGATATCAATACGATTGTCCATCTAGAAACAGAATTATTAATCATCAAAGTTTTCTCAACCCATGCGGCGTAGCAGCAAAGCAGCAAGACAGCAATGCTTGCAATGCTTACACACATGCATACACACATACATGCATACAAGCGTAGATCAGGGTCTATGTGTGCGCGTGGTTTTGCATGTACAATTTCTGGTGCTTGCAGAAACGAATCGAATAATTCTTGAAATATTATTCGCTCAGGGAATTTCGTAGTCGACCAGTCTCGACTAAAGCTTTCTTACTTTTTGATATTTATAAACGCCTTCTTCCGTGCTTCTCGGCCATGGTCATCCATTCCTAGATGGATGATCTTCATGAAACTTTCAGAATATATTAATAGCAGCCAAATGTGTGTATTTGCCAAATTTCAAGTCTCTAGTATTTGAAATGAGTTTTTTGCATATTGATGGCGAGCGGGGCGTGGCATCCTAAATCTAACATGTAAGAAGGCTCTAGTCGAGACGGCTCGACTAAGATATACCCTGAACCCAATAAAGGTGATACTCTTCTTCTTTACTCACGTATAGGCGCGAATTACAGTTTTAGAGCTAGAAGCTTGAAAATTGGATGGTTGAGTTACTAATGTCATCCTCTATCGATGACCTAAAAATAATTTTTCAGCCTCTTTGGGGGAGTGACATATCGAAAAATACCCTGTAATTTTCGCATTTTTGGAATGTAAGCAACCAAATTTTGCAGTCATGTTAGCCTCGGCCCTTTCTAAGAACTGGCCAAAAATTATGCGTCTACGCCCACTGGGGGTGTGGCAAATCGGCAAAGAAGTTTGTTGTGGCCAACTCCATAATACATGCTTATAATAATAGCTCAGTAGTAATTGCTAAGATGACGCAAAGCATTTTAACATAAATATACAAAAACAAGTAAGAAAGCTGTAGTCGAGACTGCTCGACTACGAAATCCCCTGAGCCCTTCTTCGAACGAATAATATTGCAAGAATTATTCGATTCGTTTCTGCACGCATGCAAAACCACGCGCACACATAGATGCTGATCTACGCTTGTATGCATGTATGTGTGTATACATGTGTGTAAGCATTGCAAGCGTCTTGCTGTCTCTCTCTGCCTTTGTTGCTGCGCCGCATGGATTTTGATGAGAAAACTTTGATGATTAATGATTCTGTTTCTAGATGGACAATCGTATAGATATCTTCAGATTATGATTATGACATTAATATATATATGCTAAACTAAACTGCATGTCTCTAGTATTTGAAATGCATTTTTTTCGTATTTGGGGATGGTGGGGTGAAGTGGGGACCGGAATCTAAAATCTGACAAAAACCGAAATTGTATTAAATTAGTATCTATATATATGCAGAAGACTTGGAGACTCTAACTCTAAAGATGAACGGGATATAATTTTATAACTGGTTCCCGATAAATTCGTTTATCGATAACTTTGCAAATATACAAGTTATCGAATTTCTGAAACAAACTCGTACTGCGCGTGTAATATATGAACCTAACACAAAAAGAATAAACTCTCTAGCTTTTGTATCTTCGGAAATCGACGCGTTCATACATACGGACGGACGGACAGACGGACGGGCGGACAGACGGACATGGCTATATCAACTTTTCTCGTCACCCTGATCAAGAATATATATACTTCATGGGGTCTGCCACGCCTCCTTCTGCCTGTTACATACTTTTAACAAAACCATTATACCCTGATTTCCCATTTTCAATGGGCTCAGGGTATAATTAATGAATTTAAAAAATAAAATTTATAAATTTTCGATTAATAAACAAAAAGTTTCAAGCGGGACTCGAATCCAGGTCATTTAAAATAACATGTAATCGTTAGCTAAACCCAAAACAAATCACAGCTGGTGAGCTCATCAGCTTTTCAGCAACTTGGTACGAAACAAAACAATGTATACACACTTGGATGTGTATACACTTGCAAACAGCTGTTTACACATGTATACATCTATGCGTGCATAGAAAAATTGCTTGCCACGCAGCGTTGCAAATCGGAAAAGCACAATTCATATGCGTATGTTTATAAATATCTTCTTATCAATTGGCGGTGGCAACAAGCATTTTATAATAAATATAATAATATAAAATACACAAATATAACAAAAATTAAAAAATAAACATTTTTGTAAAAAAAGTTCATAGCGGTATTCGAACCCACGCACTTTAGTGCGACTTGCAGACCGCTTACCACCAACGCCACCGCCTTGATGCGGCTTGTTTTAACTAAAACCAAATAAGGCTAGACCGCCTTTTGGCAAAACTAATAAGATGCACCTATGGGAACAAAGTATTTCGCAGTTAGTTGCGCCTAACTGCAACGTTCTTACTTGTTTTAAAATGGGAATATTGAAAATAACATAAGAAATAGAGGCCGAACATCAGCAATAACACCCCGCGACAAAAGACAACTGCCCAAAATTGTTAACGCTGATCGTCGCCAATCCTTAAGAAATTTGGCTTCTGACTGGTCAGAGCAAATTGGCAAAACTGTCAAGCAAGAATGGCTGCGACTGCATTTAAAAAGTATTGGATATGGTGTATATAAAGTATGTTTTGATAATACCTATGCATCGTACCAAATAACTTATCTTACTCATAGGCCAAGGAAAAACCATTGTTTACGCTTCGTGAAAAAAAGAAGCGTTTACAATGCGCTCGGGAAAGGATATCTTGGACACAAAGGCAATGGGATACCATCATATATAACGATGAAGCTAAATTTGATGTCAGTTCTGGCGATATGAGAAAACGCGTCATCCGTAAGAGGTCAGAAACATACTATAAAGACTGCCTTAAAAGAACAGTAAAATTTCCTGCAATCGGTATGGTATGGGGATGTATGTCTGCCAAAGGACTAGGAAAACTGCATTTCAATGAAGGGAGGGTTAATGCTGAAAAATACATTAATATTCTAGAAGATAGTTTGCTGCCTGGTATTGATCAAAACTGGCAGATTGCGGTGAATTCACTTTTCAGCAGGACAGAGTATCATCGCACACAGCCAAACGAACCAAAAATTGGCTGGAATATAATCAAATGGAGATTTTAGATTGGCCATCAATTAGCCCAGATCTAAGCCCAATTGAAAATATTTGGTGGCTAATGAAAAGCAAACTTCGAAATGAGCCACAGAGAAACATTCCTGATTTCTGAATTGCAAGAGATGTGGGACTCAATTTTTCAAGAGCACTGCAAAAATTTTAAAATCAATGCCAATACGGATTAAATGCATAATACAGGTAAAAGGTGACGTTTCACAATTCTAATATTAATTAAATTATTGATTTAAGTATGATAGTATATCATATTTCGAAGCATTCGAATTAATAGTGGTCATTTTGTCCTTACAATACTTAATCATATTGTTGTTGGTGTTGGAAGTAGAACAACACTTTTTTTGACTCTGTTCCGAAAAAGGGGGGGGATGGGGGAGAGCAGGCAAGGCAAAGTTTCTGATTGTGCTCAACTTGGAGAGAGCCAGTGCGATCCTTGTTCTTGCTCTTCTCAAGTCGACACACTACCTCCACGTGGTTCCTCCTGGATTATGACTCAGCCCCTGTTGAGTTATAAACCAAAGTGCGCGGCGGGATCCTAATCCTTAAATTAGGTTTTGGCGTAGGACTTGATATCCACCCATAGAAAAAAGACTCATCAGTGAATGAAGCAAGAGGAGCCTCGGAAAGGAACCCGGAAAACGTTGACGACCACGGCAAACGGAAAAAGGAAAATGATTTGAGAGTATGCACCTGGAACGTACGGACATTGTACAGACCCGTTGCTGCTCAACAACTAGCGGATACCCTCAATGAGTTGAAGGCTGACATCACAGCCATCCAGGAAATGCAATGGAAAGGGCAGGGGCGCATAAGAAAAAGCAACTGTGACATCTATTACAGTTGTCTTAATGATAGGCATGAATTTGGTTGTGGTTTCGTCGTAGGGCCCAAGTTGCGGCACCGAGCCTCGCACTTCACACCAGTTAGCGAGAGGATTGCGACGATCCGAATAACTGCCAAATTCTTCAACATCAGCCTAATCCCAAAATAATGCCAAAATAGGGCGGGAGGGCATCTTTGGAGCAACCGTTGGCCCGTTTAGCCTGCACGAGTCCACATCGAGCAATGGACTTAGACTAATAGGATTTGCGGCCGCACACAATATGATTGTATGTAGTACAGGTTTTCGTCACCTCAACATCCACAAGGCATCCTGGCTGTCGCCTGATCGTCTGACGCGAAATCAGATTGATCATGTTGTGATCGATGCAAGGCATGCATCTAGCATACTTGATGTGAGATCTTGTCGGGGTCCTAACATCGGCTCACGGCTGTGTGTCGCGAAAGTCTCACGTCAAGGTATGCCAAGAAAGCTGGACATCGAAAAGCTGCAATCACAACGACATAAGGATGCCTTCTCCACTCGACTCTCGGGCCGACTCGGCCAACTCCCTCCAACGCCTATAAATACAACGGATATGTGGGCGTACATGTCCAATGCCATAAACGCCTCTGCTGTGGAAGTACTTGGGTTCCAACGCCCTCCCAACCGGAATCCATGGTACGACCAGGAGTGTCGGGAAGCGACTGCAGCAAAAGACGCCGCCTACAGAAGAACGCTGCAAGCAGGAGCTACTCGAGCGGTGGTGGATATTTATAGGTCGCGGAGACGAGACGAGAAGCGCCTTTTCAGGAGGAAGAAGCGGGAGATGGAAAGGCTTGAGTGTGAGAAGCTGGAGAGTAGCAGAAGCAAGAACGATGCCCGTGACTTTTACCGAAGGGTCAAGCGCATGACCCAAGGGTATAAGTCTGGATCGCTTGCCTGCAGGAGTGACGATGGAAACCTGGTCAGAGATGATGGTGTTGAAGTTCCCATCCCTAGCCATACGGAAGTCGAGACAGCTATACAGCGTCTCAAAAACAATAAAGCCGCGGGGGCAGATGGCTTACCGGCTGAATTGTTTAAGGCTGGAGGCGATGAGTTGGTAGGGTGCATGCACCAACTTATCAGCAGCGTATGGCTAACGGAAAGCATGCCAGATGATTGGAACCTCAGTATGATCTGTCCAATCCTGAAGAAGGGTGATGCAACACAACGCACCAACTACCGTGGCATCAGCCTTCTTCCCGTCGCATACAAGGTTCTCACGAGCGTAATGTGTGAGAGACTGAAACCATATGCTGAAGCATTGATAGGTCCGTATCAATGCGGTTTCCGTCCTGGCAAGTCTACAGTTGACCAGATCTTCACATTGCGCCAAATCCTGGAGAAAACACACGAGAACCAATTCGACACATACCACCTGTTCGTCGATTTTAAAGCTGCTTTTGATAGCCCACGGCGAGACTGCCTGTACGCTACCATGTCTGAGCTTGGTATTCCTGCAAAGCTAATACGGCTTTGTAGCATGACATTGAGCAACACCATCAGCTCTGTCAAGGTAGGAAATGACCAATCCGAAACCTTCAATACCAAGCGGGGTCTCAGACAAGGCGACTCGCTGTCTTGTGTGCTCTTCAATTTACTTATGGAGAGTATAATAAGGAAAGCTGGAGTGCATCGGATGGGCACAATACTGGGATACAAATGTGTCCAGCTCCTTGGTTACGCTGATGATATTGATATCATTGGTCGTACCAAGCGTGATGTAACTGCGGCTTTTGGAGCTATCGAAAGGGAATCAGCTAAAGTTGGTCTTGCAGTAAACGTGGGCAAAACAAAGTTTATGGTGTGCAGTACTAGAGAGTCGCGGCGTCTTGACTCTTACCTTACTGCTGGAGACTATAACTTTGAGTCTGTCATGGACTTTGTCTATTTGGGAACTGCAGTGACCAACAATAATGATGTCAGCCTGGAGATCAAGCGGAGAATTACACTTGCCAACAAATGTTACTTTGGGCTCAGTAGGCAAATGAACAGTAGAGCCCTCTCTCGAAAGACAAAGGTAACCCTTTACAAGACACTCATCATTCCAGTTCTGCTTTATGGAGCGGAAGCCTGGACCGTGACGCAGTCAGATGCAGCTGCTCTTGGTGTCTTTGAGAGAAAGATTCTTCGCAAGATCTTTGGACCAATTTGCGTTGGCGAAACCTATCGTATCAGGTGGAACGACGAGCTGTACGAGCTATACGGCGATGTTGACATTGGCATTCAGCGTCTTCGTTGGTTGGGTCACATTGCTCGTATGGAGGAAAACACTCCAGCTCGTTCGGTTTTTGATGCGGTAGTTAGAGGACAACGAAGAAGGGGTAGACCTCGAACCCGTTGGAAGGACCAGATGGAGGCAATCCTGAATGGTGTTACCAACTGGAGAAGTCGCGCACAGGACAGAGAAGCGTGGAGGCAAATTGTGCATCAGGCTGTGCTCCGATAGGGGTGTTATTGCCAATTTTATTTATTTTATTCCGAAAAAGGGAAAAGAGTCTATTGGGTTTGTGCAATGTCCGTCTTGCGGTCCGTCCGTCTGTCCGTATGAACGCAATATTTTTCGGCGCTATTAGAGCTAGAGACTTGGAATTTGGAGCATATACTCATATATGCTCCCGAATTATAAAGTGTAAAAATTTTCCCGATCCGCCCACTAGGGGCGTGGCAAATCGAAAAACTCCTCCGCCCATAGGCCAGAAATCATACTAGATGATAAGCTAGAGAACTGCAATTTGTCGCGGTGACAACCCAAGTTCAAAAAGCTATGGCGGATATATCAACGCCCATTGGTGGCGTGGCAAATCGGAAGAAACGCAATCAGCGCTTCATAAGAATTAAGAGCGTATTTCGCCGAACGTATTAGCATATAAGAGAATTTGTAAAGAGATTGCTCTCTCCTTTTTAGCGTTCATTCGTTCTCCCACGCACCGGCTCAGCTTTGATCAGCCGGCTCGCTTACATCGAATTAAGTAAATATTTCACCCTCGCTTAGTGCAGACATTAGCTCAGATTGTTCTAGTTGACTATTACTTATATACTTACATACGTATAGTAGCGGACAGCACGACATCTAAAGTCGCTTGCTCGCGTCTAGTAAACAACTCTGTGAAACCAACAAACAATAATAAACTCATCTCATAGTGCCAATAAAATTGTGTTTTAAATCTAAAGCTATTCGAAAAATCTCGATGGCTCAACAGTATCTTCTACACCGTTAATGCTAGAAAGCTGAAATTTGGCATGTAAGTTAATGTTATGATTCTATGAAGATTGATCAATAACTTTTTTGTCTACGCCAATTGGGGGCGTGGCAAATTGTGCTATATTTTGAACAGTATTAAAAGTAGAGACTTGAAATGGCATGTATACTCTGGGTGACAACCCAAGACCAATAAGTTATGGTAGATATATCTACGGCCCTAGGAGGCGTGGCAAACCGCAAATGTTTATATCTCCTACAGTTTTAGAGCTAGAAGCTTGAAAACTGGATGGTTCAGTTACTAATGTCCTCCTCTATCGATGACCCAAAAATAAATTTTCAGCCTCTTTGGGGGAGTGACATATCGAAAAATACCCTGTAATTTTCGCATTTTTGGAGTGTAAGCAACCAAATTTTGCAGCCATGTTAGCCTCGGCTCTTTCTAAGAACTGGCCAACTGGGCCTACGCCCACTAGGGGAGTGGCAAATCGGCAAAGAAGTGGCCAACTGCATAATGTATGCTTATAATAGCTCAGTAGTAATTGCTAAGATGACGCAAAGCATTTTAACATAAATATACAAATATTAATGAATGTAAAAAATTTAATTTATAAGTTTTCGATTAATAAACAAAAAGTTTCAAGCGGGATTCGAACCCAGGTCATTTTAAAATAACGTAATCGTTAGCTAAAACTAAATAAATTCACAGCTGATCAGCTGATCAACAGCTTGTGACGTCACAAAACAATACAATCGCAATTCATGGAATATGTATACACTATTGGATGTGTATAAGCACTAACCATACAACACATGCTAAGGCCGTGGTCCACAATAAAAACAAACTGCAAATGTTGGGCTCTACAATTGCCACAGGCAGCAATAGTTTCGCTCACAGTCACATAAATGTACATACACGTAGCAAGATATTGTAAATGTGTGTGTGCATGCTCATCGCGTGTGTGCATGCCCTAATTGCAATTAATGCAAGATTTGAAGGTAGTTATAGGAAACTGCAAAGGGTCACCTCAGAACAGCGTGCGTTAGAGATGAGTGAAAGGCATTGGTAGATTTAGATTACATCAATGGCACAAACCACAATGAATATTCTCCTTCACGTGGAATAAACACAAGAAGGGTCGTCCGTATCGTGTGGGAAACAATCATGCTTCGGTCGATTATTCCACTATATAAAATATAATCGAGCCAACGGTAACTCGATTAATGTCATCCTTAAATGTGTGTAATCAATCACCACCTACTGCTTTACCGCGTCCGTCTGTTCAAATGTCACCATCAAGCCATACATCGGTACATCCTAGTAAAGTAGCATAAATAATAGAGAAATGGAATATCCAATTTGATGGTGCCTTCTTCAGGCTTGGGTGTAGACGAATTTATGTATCGCGTAAAAGTATTAGCCAACGATACTTTAGATTGAGACCTAGATGCTTTATGCAAGCATATGCATATCCTTTTTGTAGGAAGAGCTAGGGATTGGTATTGGAGATACCACAAAAAGATAGATCGTATTACTTGGCACGAGTTTTGTTATTCGTTACGCCAGCAATTTACTGAAAACAGATCCAAGTTTGCAAGTAAATTGCTAACACGTTCTCGGAAGCAGAAGAAGGGTGAATCATTTACTATTTGTAACGAAGGGATAGTCTCCCTTATCGATAAATCTTAGGTTCGAATCGACGAAGAGGAGCTGATGGAAATCCTTGAAATTATATTCTTCCTGAAGCTGTAATATCAACCGGTACATTCAGTGGGTCAACTCAGGAAATTGGTTCAATTGCATGAAAAGTTAATTGCGGAAACCAATTGCCAAGTTTAAAATACTTCTCGTCACATTTCAATGATACGAAACAACTATACATTTCTCATTACAAAACATAATGTTTTGATCAAGTTTTTTTCTAAAATAGCGATAACTATAAGAGCCCTAAATAATTGCATACCAACATTTTCGATTTTCATTGCAAAAATCCGAAATATCGAAAAAAGTGTGCTGTATGTTGAGTTTTTTCCTTGACTGTATGTAGATATCATATATCATCAATGTAATCTGATAGTTTGATTACGATTATCTGTCTAAAAACAGAATTATTAATCAAATTGATTCTAGCAGCAAAACCCACGTGGCAGAGCAAGCGAGACAGCAAGACACCTGCAACCCGTACACACATACATATGTACATGCCTACAAGCGTTTATCAGCGTGTGTCTGCGTACGTGTGTGTGCATGTACAGTATGTTACGCTTGCAGAAACGAATCGAATAATTATACCCTGAACCCATTGAAAATGGGAATTCAGGGTATAATGGTTTTGTGAAAATGTATGTAACAGGCAGAAGGAGACGTCGCAGACCCCATAAAGTATATATATTCTTGATCAGCATAAAAAAATAAGTTGAATGAGCCGGTCCGTCCGTCCGTCCGTATGAACGTCGAGATTTCGGAAACTACAAGAGCTAGAGAGCTGAAATTTCACATGAACACTCATATGTTAGCTACGCAGTACGAGTTTATTTTGTTATTTCGATAACTCATCCCATTTCCAAATTATCGATAAAAAATCGAAAATTCGTTTCAATTTTTTTGGTTTTTGGAGCATAGCTTCTACACCGTTTTAGCTAAAGACTTCGAATTTGCATATTTAGATAGATATTAGGAATACACAGATTATGTAATTTTCAGATTTTGGATGCCACGCCCCCTTCGCCCCCAATTTGCAAAAAACGCATTTCAAATACTAGAGACTTGGCACATAGATACATTTAGATATTCTTAATCTACTCTGAAAATTTCATTAAGATCATCCATCTAGAAATGGAGTTATAGGCGTTCAAAGTATAGCCCAACCCACCCCCAAGCCACGGCAGCAACTGCGCGGTTAGCAGAGCTCGAGCTCATGCGCTCGTAAAGAAGAAGAGTATCACTTTTTTGCAGGGTTCAGGGGATCTCGTAGTCGAGCCGTCTCGACTAGAGCCTTCTTACTTGTTATACCCTGAAACCATTGAAAATGGGAATTCAGGGTATAATGGTTTTGTGAAAATGTATGTAACAGGCAGAAGGAGACGTCGCAGACCCCATAAAGTATATATATTCTTGATCAGCAGAAAAAAAATAAGTTGATTGAGCCCTGTCCGTCTGTCCGTCCGTCCGTCCGTCCGTCTGTCCGTCCGTCCGTCCGTCCGTCCGTCCGTCCGTCCGTCCGTCCGTCCGACTGTCCGACTGTCCGTCCGTCCGTCCGTATGAACGTCGAGATTTCGGAAACTACAAAAGCTAGAGAGCTGAAATTTCACATGAACACTCGTATGTTAGCTATGCAGTACGAGTTTATTTTGTTTTTTCGATAACTCATCCCATTTCCAAATTATCGATAATAAATCGAAAATTCGTTTCAATTTTTTACGTTTTTTAGGCATAACTTCTACATTGTTTTAGCGAAAGACTTCAAATTTGTATATTTAGATAGATATTATGAATACGCAGATTATGTAATTTTCAGATTTTGGATGCCACGCCCCCTTCGCCCCCAATTTGGAAAAAACGCATTTCAAATACTAGAGACTTGAAATTTGACACATAGACACATTTAGATATTCTTAATCTACTCTGAAAATTTCATTAAGATCATGGAAATGGAGTTATAAGCGTTCAAAGTATAGCCCTACCCACCCCCAAGCCACGGCAGCAACTGCGCGGTTAGCAGAGCTCGCGCTCATGCGATCATAAAGAAGAAGAGTATCACTTTTTTGCAGGGTTCAGGGGATCTCGTAGTCGAGCCGTCTCGACTAGAGCCTTCTTACTTGTTTTTGGAATATGATTGGTTTTTCGAAGGGTTCAAGGGATCTCGTAGTAGAGCTCTCGACTAGAGCTTTCTTGGTTGTTCGTATTTGTGAATTTTATGGAAATTCTGAATATGGGCTATTATTATGTTTTGACCACCCCTGTATACTTTATGGGGTCTGCGACGTCGCCATTTACCTGTTACATACTTTTAACAAAACCATTATACCCTGAATTCCCTTTTTCAATGGGTTCAAGGTATAATAAGTTGTCCGTCAATATTGAATAGGGCGAAATAGTTAATATTTCAATATCTCTCTCGCTCTCTGTCACAACTTTTCATAGATTGATTAATTTAATTTTCAATAGACTGTTCTCTTTATTATACCCTGAACCCATTGAAAATGGGAATTCAGGGTATAATGGTTTTGTGAAAATGTATGTAACAGGCAGAAGGAGACGTCGCAGACCCCATAAAGTATATATATTCTTGATCAGCATAAAAAAATAAGTTGAATGAGCCCTGTCCGTCTGTCCGTCCGTCCGTATGAACGTCGAGATTTCGGAAACTACAAGAGCTAGAGAGCTGAAATTTCACACGAACACTCATATGTTAGCTACGCAGTACGAGTTTATTTTGTTTTTTTCGATAACTCATCCCATTTCCAAATTATCGATAAAAAATCGAAAATTCGTTTCAATTTTTTATGTTTTTTGAGCATAACGGTGTAAGCACCGTTTTAGCTAAAGACTTCAAATTTGTATATTTAGATAGATATTATATAGAATACGCAGATTATGTAATTTTTGGATTTTGTATGCCACGCCCCCTTCGTCCACAATTTGCATTTCAAATACTAGAGACTTGAAATTTGGCACATAGATACATTTGGATATTCTTAATCTACTCTGAAAATTTCATCAAGATCATGCATCTGGAAATGGAGTTATAAGTGTTCAAAGTATAGCCCAACCCACCCCAAGCCACGGCAGCAACTGCGCGGTTAGCAGAGCGCGCGCCTATACGAGCGTAAAGAAAGAGAGTATCACATTTTTTGGGTTCAGGGTATCTCGTAGTCGAGCCGTCTCGACTAGAGCCTTCTTACTTGTTTTAAATAATAAATGAGCATAAAGTTTTAATTTCTTTTAATTCTTATTAATTCATTTGATATTTTGTATGTAATTACGTTGACGCTGGTGTCATAGTCGTTGTGCGGAAAGGACATATGCTTAAATTGTAGATGCAGGCGAAGAAAACGATCGTGGAGTCAGAGATCGGCGAGTTGAGCAGCAGCAGAAGCGACAGAACCATCACATAGAATATCAGCATCGACGAATTCATGTTGAGCAGTGTTAATTTGAGGAGATATTTCCAGCAAGCTTCGAAGTGCACAATGCTGCAAATGTCAATGGTCAGAGGCTTTTATAGCCAACGGAGAGCTAGGCATATTTACACAGTTGTCAGCTTCCCAGGTGAGCGGGTGCCTCAGTCGGGGCTGGCATTGACCCGCATAAGCCCAGATCTAAATATTGACTCAGCCCAGTTGGCTGACTGGAGAACAATTGAAATGCTAAATCAATTTAATGCGACAGAAAAAGTCAATTATGCACAGAAGTTCGCTCACAGTTTAAACCATTTGGCAAATTTTCCAATTTTATAGCAAATGAAATTAATTTAAAAGCGACAGCCGCACTTGCATTTGTATTTATATTCCGTAGTGGTTCAGGAGTATGTACATATGTATGTATGTATGTACATATGTTCCCCCTAACAGGGCAGATAAACGCTTTACAGATTTGCGCCAATGCCAATGCCAATTTGCCTAAATTTGATATTCCATTTCAGATAAATTCATTGCTCGAATTGAATTTGGCCTGCGCTGCAGCTTTTGATTTGCAGTCCAAATTGCATTAGCTTTATGAATAATGAATGTCAAATAAATTGATATTAACAAGGCTTACGCAGAGTTAAATATGAAACCTGCCCGTTAAAGTGTTACTTCAATGAATCTAAGCTTCCACATTCTATCAAAGTAGCTCTCTAAAAGTAATTTTTACATTTATTGCTGCATGTATTATTTGAGAAAATTTAATTTAGCTGTCATTTTTGTAATACATATAATTTAACAAGTAAGAACGTTAGGCGCAATTAACTGCGAGAGACTCTGTTCCTGTAGGTGCCGTTTATTTATTTAATAATCATTTAATAAACGAAATAGTATTTCGGCAATTGAATTGTGAATTTTTCGATCGTTATTTTAGTTTTGTCAAAAGGCGCTCTAGCAGTGCCTTATTTGGTTTTAGTTGACGTAACCCATATCAGTGCAGTAGCGCTGGTGGTAAGCGGTATGCAAGCCGCACTTAAGTACGTGGATTCGAATCCTGCATTCAACTTTTTTTCCAAAAATTTTTATATTTTAATTTTTTTATACCCTGAGCCCATTGAAAATGGAAATCAGGGTATAATGGTTTTGTTAAAAGTATGTAACAGGCAGAAGGAGGCGTGGCAGACCCCAAAAGTATATACATATGTATATTCTTGATCAGGGTGACGAGAAAAGTTGATATAGCCATGTTCGTCCGTCCGTCCGTCCGTCCGTCCGTATGTATGAATGCGTCGATCTCCAAAAAGTTAGAAAAGTTACAAAAGTTAGAGAGTTCATTCTTTTTGTGTTAGGTCCGTATATTGCGCGCGCAGTACGAGTTTGTTTCAGAAATTCGATAACTTGTATATTTGCAAAGTTATCGATAAACGAATTTATCGGGAACCAGTTATAAAATTATATCCCGTTCATCTTTAGAGTTAGAGTCTCCAAGTCTTCTGCATATATATGGATACTAATTTAATACAATTTCGGTTTTTGTCACATTTTGGATTCCGGTCCCCACTTCGCCCCACCACCACTATTAATCATCAAAGTTTTCTCATCAAAATCCATGCGGCGCAGCAGCAAAGCAGCGAGACAGCAAGACGGTTGCAATGCTTACACACATTCATACACACATACATGCATACAAGCGTAGATCAGCGTCTATGTGTGAGCGTGGTTTTGCATGCGTGCAGAAACGAATCGAATAATTCTTGCAATATTATTCGTTCGAAGAAGGGCTCAGGGGATTTCGTAGTCGAGCAATCTCGACTGCAGCTTTCTTACTTGTTTATATTTGTGTATTTTTAGACTCTGTTCCCTAAAAGGGAAAAAAGTATATTGGGTTTGTGCAATATCCGTCTTGCTGTCCGTCCGTCTGTCCGTCTGTCCGTATGAACGCAATATTTTTCGGCGCTATTAGAGCTAGAGACTTGAAATTTGAAACATATACTCATATATGCTCCCGAATTATAAAGTGTAAAAATTTAAAAGTGTTAAAATTGGCAAATCGGAAAACTCTTCCGCCCATAGCCAGAAATCATACCAGATGATAAGCTAGAGTTGCAATTTGGAATGTATGTAAGTGTATACACATCCAAGTGTGTATACATTGTTTTTTTTTTCTTCACAAGCTGCTGATCAGCTGATGAGCTCATCAGCTGTGAATTTATTTAGATTTAGCTAACGATTACATGTTATTTTAAATGACCTGGGTTCGAAGCCCGCTGGACACTGATAAAATGCTTTCTGCCATATTAGCAATTACTATTAAGCTATTATAAGCATGAACACTAACCATACAACACATAGACTGGACAACTAGAACAAAATTTTTTCACGCATCAAAATATGAGCGAATTGCCGCCCAACTTCGTTTTTGGTTCGGTTTGGGCAATTCGAGCTCGGGCAGTCAAAATTTAATACGACGACTTCATTGCGCTGCCGGCGCTCAACCGGCATGGTCATATTTTCATATGAGCACATCCTATGTGCTATTTTTCTTTATTCTCCCTCTCTCTTTTTTCTCTCTTTCTCTCACTCTATGCGAGCACAAGCCAGCAAACCACAAAAATTGAAATTTGTTCGCGAGTGGCAATTCGCGACGATCTAATCTGCTCTTCTTAGTAAGAGAATGCCGAACTCTTAAGCAGCTTTGCCATGCTCATACAAAATTTTAGTGTTTTCGTGATCATTTTTGGGAAGGGTATGAAAGCGCTGATGCGCATAAGCATCACTTTTTCGCGATGAGCATGCACACACACATTTACAATGTCTTGCCACATGTATGAGCATTTATGTGGCTGCATGCGAAACTATTGCTGCCTGTGGCAATATTTGCAGTTTGTTCTCTTGCTACCTGCGCGATCCAGTAGTTTGTTTATTTTGTATGGTTTGAATTGTAGAGTGACTGTGAAATGAGCCTTTACGGCTTGCAGCAGTCATTTTGGCAATCATGAGTACATGGTGTATTCTGACATTTGTCAATACATATGTATGAATTTCCAGATGCACTTAAATAGTTTATAACCCGTTCAAAAATATTTTGGTGGCTATGTTACTAAATTAATTATAGCCATTTTTATACCCTGAACCCATTGAAAATGGGAATTCAGGGTATAATGGTTTTGTGAAAATGTATGTAACAGGCAGATGGAGACGTCGCAGTAATAAAGTATATATATTCTTGATCAGCATAAAAAAATAAGTTGATTGAGTCCTGTCCGTCTGTCCGTCCGTCCGTCCGTCCGTCCGTCCGTCCGTCCGTCCGTCCGTCCGTATGAACGTCGAGATATCGGAAACTACAAAAGCTAGAGAGCTGAAATTTCACATGAACACTCGTATGTTAGCTACGCAGTACGAGTTTAGTTAGTTTGTTCGATAACTCATCCCATTTCCAAATTATCGATAAGAAATCGAAAATTCATTTTAATTTTTTACGTTTTTTTGAGCATAACTTCTACGCCGTTTTAGCCAAAGACATCAAATTTGTATATTTAGATAGATATTATGACTATGCAGATTATGTAATTTTTAGATTTATGATGCCACGCCCCCTTCGCCCCTAATTTGGAAAAAACTCATTTCAAATACTAGAAATACTTGAAATTCGGCACATAGTTACATTTAGACACTCTTAATTTACTCTGAAAATTTCATGAAGATCATCCATCTAGAAATGGAGTTATGAGCCCAATCCACCCGCAACCCACGGCAGCAACTGCGCGGTTAGCAGAGCGCGCGTCATGTGTTCGTAAAGAAGAAGAGTTTCTTTTTTGCAGGGTTCAGGCGATCTCGTAGTCGAGCCGTCTCGACTAGAGCCTTCTTACTTGTTGTTGTTGTGGTTGTTGTTTTGCCGCCGTTATTCGTGCACCGTTTGTCCGTCTGCTCGATTAGCGTTGTGCTACTGCCGACGCGTAAACTACGACTATATTTTAACATATGTAAATATAAAATTATTAATGAATTTAAAAAAAAATTAAATTTACAAGTTTTTGAAAATAGCATGTAATTGTTAGCTAAAACTAAATAAATTCACAGCTGATCACCAACAGCTTGGAACAAAACAAAACAATACCATCGCAATTCTTGGAATATGTGTACACACTTGGATGTGTATACACGTACAAACATCTGTGTACACACACATACAGTACATATGTATGTATGTATATGCATGTATAGAAAAATTGCTTGCCACGCAGCGTGGCAAATCGGAAAAGTAGTTCCTAGTGCTTAAATGCTCAATTCATATGCGTATGTTTATAAATATCTTATTATCAATTGGCGGTGGCAATTTGTTAACTAAAACCAAATAAGGCACTGCTAGAGCGCCTTTTGACACAACTAAAGTAACGATCGAAAAATTAACAATTCATAGAAATTGTAGTATGCAAACTTGTGTATGCATACATAGAAAATCGTGTGTATACTCGTATAGTGTGTACATGTGTACATCTGTATTAATGTACATATAGGAAAAACGTATGTTGCTTGCCATGTACGTTTGCTAGTATCCGAAATATTTCGTTTATTAAATGTTTATAAAATAAAGAAAATGCACCTATGAGGGGAACAGAGTATCTCGCAGTTAGTTGCGCCTAACTACAAAGTTCTTACTTGTTGTTCTTATTGTTGTAAATGAATTATTAATTCAATTTTCTTGCTGTCCCGCTGACTCTCTTGCTGGGTCGCGTGGATTTTCCTGCCATAACTTCTTTGATTAATTCTAGACGGGCAATCGTAATAAACTGCTCAGATTATGATGACTTTGAAATCCCAATGCCAAACTGAACTGAATGTCTCTAGTATTTGAAATACATTTTTTACACATTTGAGGGTGTGGGGACTGGAATCCAAACCGAAATTGTAATAAATTAGTGATGCACAGAAGATACATACATATACATTTAAGGAAATCAAAAATACCTGTTGCTTGTTGCCTTGACCTGGACTGTAGGTAATAGAAGCAAAGCCCATAAAGGGGCAAGCAATGTAAAAGAGGACTTATTGTCATGACCACTAAGTTAGTAGTCCCTCTCCCTTCTTCCCGTCCCCGTTCTCTCTCTTTCTCTCTTTTTATATTTATCTTTTGCGGACTGTTAGAGCTACCCAGTTAAGGTGGGGCAATTGGAAATATTCAAATTTTGCAGTAAATATACTGTCAAGTATCGCTTACAAGGTAAACTTTTTGGGTCTGTACGCCAACTGGCAATTAACAAGTTTTTGGCCACAATTCGTAAGTTTGCGAAGCGTTAACAATATTCCATGGCAATTTGGTAAGCAGAAACGGAAGAGCGCATATCGCCGCCCCACCTGCCAGATGGGGCGATAGCAGATGGCCATGCGAGAGTACGGGAGTTGTGAAACAGTAGGCGAAATCAGTTCAGTTCACTTTAGCCGCCCATTTGCATACTGCTTAAAATGTAAATAAAGATTCAACTTGATAAACATTACAATGGCAGACGATGCGTGGGCGCTGCTGCTGCTAATGTTGTTGTTGTTGTTGTTGTGTCTTGACAACTACGTCATGTAAACGTAACAAAGGACACAACGCAGTTTAGAGTAGTTACCACATACTCTCTCTCTCTCTCTCTCTCTCTCTTTCACTCCTTTCGTCACCTCCTCTTCCCTGCCCTTCACACACATATCTGCGCTTCGAAGCATTGGACACGCGCCACAGACGCTCATGAATAATGCAGCTGTATAAGAGTATAAACAAGCGTCCCATATTGCGGGGGCGACGGCTGCATTACACGCGAGAATCTAGCGGACAATTAAAGCCAAATAAGGTTAACGCCAAGCGACAGTTGTTGCAGCCGAATTATGTAAATTCCCAGACTTTTGATAAGGGTTCTACGTACTTACATACATACACACACTCGTCCATGCAAGCATTCATTTACGCACTCATTCACACGAACTTGCAAATCTGAATCAATTGACAACAAAAGCTTTTGGCAGCATTTAATTCACTTGCGAAGAAATGGCGAAAATTCCAAATGAAGTATACGCTCAGCCACCAGCAAATAAAATTATTTTTTTATGACACATAGATATAACAAGACCCCGGAGCAATTTAAGCTTCAAGTCTTAGTAAACAAAATACTTTCTGATTTGGCTCGCTCTAGTAGCCCTGGGTATCACGTCGAGATTTCGGAAACTACAAGAGCTAGAGAGCTGAAATTTCACATGAAGACTCATTTGTTAGCTACGTAGTAAGAGTATCGATAAAAAATCGAAAATTCGTTTCAATTTTTTAGGTTTTTTGGGCATAACTTCTACACCGTTTTAGCGAAAGACTTCAAATTTGTATATTTAGATAGATATTATGAATACGCACGTTATTCTTAATCTACTCTAAAAATTTCTTTAAATCATCCATCTAGAAATGGAGTTATAGGCGTTCAAAGTATAGCCCAACCCACCCCCAAGCCACGGCAGTAACTGCGCGGTTAGCAGAGCTCGCGCTCATGCGATTGTAAAGAAGAAGAGTATCACTTCAGGGGATCTCGTAGTCGAGCTGTCTCGACTAGAGCCTTCTTATTATACCCTGAACCCATTGAAAATGGAAATTCAGGGTATGATGGTTTTGTGAAAATGTATGTAACAGGCAGAAGGAGACGTCGCAGACCCCATAAAGTATATATATTCTTGATCAGCATAAAAAAATAAGTTGAATGAGCCCTGTCCGTCTCTCCGTCCGTCCGTCCGTCCGTCCGTATGAACATCGAGATTTCGGAAACTACAAAAGCTAGAGAGCTGAAATTTCACATGAACACTCATATGTTAGCTACGCAGTACGAGTTTATTTTGTTTTTTCGATAACTCATCCCATTTCCAAATTATCGATAAAAATCGAAAATTCGTTTCAATTTTTTTGGTTTTTTGAGCATAGCTTCTACATTGTTTTAGCTAAAGACTTCAAATTTGTATATTTAGATAGATATTATGAATACGCAGAATATGTAATTTTCAGATTTTTGATGCCACGCACCCTTCGCCCCCAATTTGGAAAAAACGCATTTCAAATACTAGAGACTTGAAATTTGAAATTTGGAGTATCACTTTTTTGCAGGGTTCAGGGGATCTCGTAGTCGAGCCGTCTCGACTAGAGCCTTCTTACTTGTTATACCCTGAGCCCATTGAAAATGGGAAATCAGGGTATAATGGTTTTGTTAAAAGTATGTAACAGGCAGAAGGGGGCGTGGCAGACCCCATAAAGTATATATATTCTTGATCAGGGTGACGAGAAAAGTTGATATAGCCATGTCCGTCTGTCCGTCCGTCCGTCCGTCCGTCCGTCCGTCCGTCCGTATGTATGAACGCGTCGATTTCCGAAGATACAAAAGCTAGAGAGTTCATTCTTTTTGTGTTAGGTCCGTATATTGCACACGCAGTACGAGTTTGTTTCAGAAATTCGATAACTTGTATATTTGCAAAGTTATCGATAAACGAATTTATCGGGAACCAGTTATAAAATTCTAGCTAATTCATCTTTAGAGTTAGAGTCTCCAAGTCTTCTGCATATATATAGATACTAATTTAATACAATTTCGATTTTTGTCAGATTTTGGATTCCGATCCCCACTTCGCCCCACCACCCCCAAATATGAAAAAACGCATATCAAATACTAGAGACATGCAGTTTTGTTTAGCATATAGATATGAATATCATAATCATAATCTGAAGATATCAATACGATTGTCCATCTAGAAACAGAATTATTAATCATCAAAGTTCTCTCATTAAAATCCATGCGGCGCAGCAGCAAAGCAGAGAGAGACAGCAAGACGCTTGCAATGTTTACACACATGCATACACACATACATGCATACAACCGTAGATCAGTGTCTATGTGTGCGCGTGGTTTTGCATGCGTGCAGAAACGAATCGAATAATTCTTGGAATATTATTCGTTCGAAGAAGGGCTCAGGGGATTTCGTAGTCGAGTAGTCTCGTCTATAGCTTTCTTACTTGTTATACTTTGTTCCCAAAGTGAAAAAAGTATATTGGGTTTGTGCAATGTCCGTCTTGCTGTCCGTCCGTCTGTCCGTCTGTCCGTCCGTCCGTCTGTCCGTCTGTCCGTATGAAGGCAATACTTTTCGGCGCTATTAGAGCTAGAGACTTGAAATTTGGAACATATACTTATATATGCTCCCGAATTATAAAGTGTAAAAATTTTCCTGATCCGCCCACTAGGGGCGTGGCAAATCGGAAAAGTCTTCCGCCCATAGGCAAGTTATCATACTAGATGATGAGCTAGAGAGTTGCAATTTGGAATGTATATTCGGGGTGACAACCCAAGTTCAAAAAGCTATGGCGGATATATCTACGCCCATTGGGGGCGTGGCAAATCGGGAAATACGTATCTTCTACACCGTTGAAGCTAGAACGCTGAAATTTGGCATGTAAGTTAATGTTATGATTCTAAGAAGATCGATCGAAAGTTATATGTCTACGCCTATTGGGGGCGTGGCAAATCGGACTTGAATATTTAGTGATTTTTCAAATTGTTCTATATTTTGAACACTATTGACACTCGAGACTTGCAATTTGGCATGTATACTCGGGTTGACAACCCAAGACCAATAAGCTATGGTAGATGTAGCTGCGCCCCCAGGGGGCGTGGCAAACCGCAAAAGTTTATATCTCCTACCGTTTTAGAGCTAGAAGCTTGAAAATTAGATGGTTGAGTTACTAATGTCATCCTCTATCGATGACCCAAAAATAATTTTTCAGCCTCTTTAGGGGCGTGGCATATCGAAAAATACCCTGTAATTTTCGCATTTTTTGAATGTAAGCAACCAAATTTTGCAGTTATGTTAGCCTCGGCACTTTCTAAAAACTGGCCAATTATGCGTCTACGCCCACTGGGGGCGTGGCAAATCGGCAAAGAAGTTTGTTGTGGCCAACTGCATAATACATGCTTATAATAGCTCAGTATTAATTGCTAAGATGGCAGAAAGCATTTTAACATAAATATAATAATATTAATGAATTTAAAAAATAAAATTTATAAGTTTTCGATTAATAAACAAAAAGTTTCCAGCGGGACTCGAATCCAGGTCATTTAAAATAACATGAAATCATTAGCTAAACCCAAAACAAATCACAGCTGATGAGCTCATCAGCTGATCAGCAGCTTGGTGCGAAACAAAACAATGTATACACACTTGGATGTGTATACACTTGCAAACAGCTGTTTACACATGCATACATACATATATACATGCATAGAAAAACTCTTGCCACGCAGCGTGGCAAATCGGAAAAGTTGTTTTAGTTTTTGCTTAAATGCACAATTCATATGCGTATGTTTATAAATTATTATCAATTGGCAGCATGCATTTTATAATAAATACACAAATATAACAAAAATAAAAATAAAAATCATAATTTTTGAAAAAATGTTTTCTGCGGGATTTAAACCCACGCACCTAAGTATAGCTTGCATAGCGTTTACCACCAGCGCCACTGCCCTGATGTGGACTTTGCTAACTAAAACCAACTAATCCATTGCTAGAGCGCATTTTGACAAAACTAATGTAACGATCGAAAAATTCACAATTCTTAGAATATTCTGGCATGCAAACTTTTGTATGCATACATAGAAAATTGTGTGTATACTCGTATAGTGTGTACATGTGTAAATCTGTATGTACATATGTATAGGAAAAACATTTGTCGCTTGCCATGTACGTTTTCTAATTGCCGAAATATTTCGTTAATTAAATGTTTATTAAATAAATAAGATGAACCTATGGGAACAAAGTATTTCGCAGTTAGTTGCGCCTAACTGCAACGTTCTTACTTGTTTTTTATTATTTCTTTCTTTTTTATTATTATTTATTCTTTTCTATTTGATTTTCGAAGATACAAGAGCAACTGCTCGGTTAGCAGAGCGCGTGCTTATACGTGCGTAAAGAAGAAGAGTATCACTTTTTTGCAGGGTTCAGAGTATCTCGTAGTCGAGCCGTCTCGACTAGAGCCTTCTTACTTGTTAATAAGTTAAAATGGTTGAAACGACGTGAAATATAAAAACCCCCTCAATTCGTATTTCGATTTTTGAAACCCCGTTAAATGTAAACCCCGGTAAATCGAAAACCTCTGTAATTCGTAAAAAATTCGGTTTCCTTGCCATTACGAATTATCGAGACTCGACTGTATATTGAAATACCCAAATTGCTTAAAAAATACAATTTCAGCTGATACTCTGTCAAAAATATTTAAATTAAAAGAAAGAATTGCAAATAGAAATAAACAAAAATTTAATTCTATATCCCACATAAAATGCGTTTTTATTAATTCAATCTCTTGAATCCGAGTATAACCACTAACCATACAACACATAGACGGACAACGGAGCAATAGGACCTTTTTTCCCGGTTTGGCGGGTGGGGGGGGGGAGGGGCAGCCGGCCCTCCCCCCGTCCTCCCCCCCCCCCCTAAGGCCACGTCCGGGGGTGGGGGGGTAGGCAGGTGGGGGGGGGGGTTGGCGGGGTGGGGGGGGGGGCGGGGGGGGCCCCGTGGGGTGGCGGCCATGCCGGGGGGGGGGGATTTGGGGGGTGGGGGGGGGGGGGGGGGGAGGGGAGGGTGGGGGGGGGTGAATTGTTAGAGGAGGGTGTAGAATTTATATTAGATGTTTAAGAAATAGAAGTAATAAAAATAAATAATAAATATTTTAATATTTTTATCTAATTTACCTAATTATTTTATAACGAATGAAAGGAAGGAGCGAAGGGGGGGAACAGAGGGGGGGGAGGGAACATAGCGAGGAGGGGAGAGGGGGAAACAAAAAAAACGAGGGAGGAATATAAAAAACATACCTTACACAAGAGCGGGGAGTGGCGGGGGGAGGGGGGGAGGGGAGGGGGAGAGAGAGGGAGGGGGGGGGGGGGAGAAGGGAGGGGGGAGGAAGAGGGAAGGGTATAACACATCGAACAAAACATCAAAATCATTTCCCAATTAACTATGAAAATAAAGCGAAACGACCGAAATACAAAACAAAATACGTGAGCGAAGTGCTAAGTAAAGAAATAAGAAATTAAATTGAATTTGCCACAAGTCGAACAAATGCAATTTTCTAGCTGCAGATATAATGAATATTACATTAATTAATTGAAAACAAGTAAGAAAGCTGTAGTCGAGTCTGCTCAACTACGAAATCCCCTGAGCCCTTCTTCGAACGAATAATATTCCAAGAATGCTTCGTTTCGCTTCTCCACGCGTAGGAAACTATACATGCTGTTTCGCTGCCTCTTTTGCTGGGCCGCGTGGGTTTTTTAACTTCTTTGAATAATAAGCCTGTTTCTAGACGGACAATCGTAATCAACTGTTCAGATTATGATGACATTCATATCTATATGACAAACCAAACTGAATGTCTCTAGTATTTGAAATAAATTGTTTACACATTTGAGGGTGTGGGGGGAATTGGGGGCCGGAGTCCCAAATCTGACAAAAGCCGAAATTGTATTAAATTAGTATCAATATATGAATATTCAGAAGAACTTGGAGATTCTAATTCTTAAGATGAACGAGATATAGTTTTATAACTGATTCCCGATAAATTTGGTTATCGATAACTTTGGAAATATAAAGGTTATCGAATTTCTGAAAGAAACTCGTACTGAACGTGCAATATACGGACCTAACACAGCAAGTAAGAAGGCTCTAGTCGAGACGGCTCGACTACGAGATGCCCTGAACCCAAAAAAGGTGATACTCTTCTTCATTACGCACGTATAAGCGCGCGCTCTGCTAACAGCGCAGTTGCGGCCGTGGCTGCGGGGCGGGTTGGGCAGAACTTTGGACGCTTATAACTGCATTTCTAGATGCACGATCTTCATGAAATTTTCAGAGTAGATTAAGAGTATCTAACTGTATCTATGTGCTAAATTTCAGCCTAGTATTTAAAATGCGGTTTTATTTTTTTCAAATTGGTGACGAAGGGGGCGTGGCATCCAAAATCTGAAAATTACATCATCGCGGTATGATATTTATAATATCTATCTAAATATTTAATTTGAACACTCTTATGTTATTTACGCAGTACGAGTTTATTTTGTTTTTCGACAACTCATCCTAATTCCAAATTATCGATACAAAATCGAAAATTCATTTACTTTTTTTTACGTTTTTTGAGCATAACTTCTTAATTTTCTTTTTGTTAATTTTCAGATTTTGGATGCCACGCCCCCTTCGCCCCCAATTAAAAAAAAAAACGCATTTCAAATACTAAAGACTAGAAATTTGGCACATAGATACATTTAGATACTCTTAATCTACTCTGCAAATTTCATTAAGATCGTCCTTCTAGAAATAGAGTTATAAGCGTTCAAAGTATAGCCCAACCCACCCCCAAGCCACGGCAGCAACTGCCCGGTTAGCAGAGCGCGCGCCTATACGTGCGTAAAGATGAAGAGTATCATCTTTTTTGCAGGGTTCAGGGGATCTCGTAGTCGAGCCGTCTCGAAAAGGGCCTTCTTACTTGTTCCCTTTTAGGGAACAGAGTCTAAAAAGAAACAAGTAAGAATGTTATATATATATATATATATACTCTGGCAGTTAGTTGCGCCTACATATACACTGAGAAGCAAAACTGCATCACGAATTCATTATTGTAACTTCAAAGGTCTGTATTTTCACTTCTACTGTATGGATGCTTGAGTATATATATATATATATATATATATATATATATATATATATATTTTAATTATATATATATATATATATATATATATATATATATATATATATATATATATATAATTAAAATGCCAGTGATTTATCATTCAGCTTGAAAAGCTTTGCAAATAAAAAGCTTGTACAACAATAACAGCTTTTTAACGAAAACTTTAACTTAATTTCCGTTATTATTGAATCGGTTTATTGAAAGTGTTTATAAGGCTGCACAGCGTTAAATATTCCAGAAAATTCTAGAAATTGTTTAGAGAGCGCCAATGTGGGAACGAATTTAAATAATTTAAATTCAATTTGAGATTATAGCAACGACTCAATAAATGAAATTATCCGTGGACGAAATTAAAATTTCTCTATGCCTGCTCCTTGATGTGTCAAAGAGCTCATGCTTAATATTTATTAATTTCAACTAGTTATTTTACTTTCAATAGTTAAGATACTTATAGTCTATAATGACAACAACTTTTCTCATTTAAATATTCGATATTTTTACTGTTTCTATTTACATATATCATTGTAAAACTTCTTATATAGTCTTTGGGGCAATAATTTCTTTAATGCCAAGACGAGAAAATGGCAAAAACAACAGGGTTTGGATGCCAACGATCATTTTGCCTTTACATTCTTGATCCCATTTACAAAGTATTTAATGCCATAATGAACTACAAAACGGATGCAATTTTGGGTTTGTTAGAGAAGATCGGTGTTCAATTGCAGCCGGATGAGCGGGAACAACAGGACAAGGTGCGCTTCAAGACGGTGATGCGCATTGGGTGCCAGCGGGTGAAACTCTGCTCCAGATGATCGCCATTCATCTTCCATCACCTGTTATAGCCCAAAAGTATCTCATGGAACTGCTGTACGAGGGTCCTCGCAGTGATGAAGCGGCGGTTGCCATCAGATATTGCGATTCAGAAGGTCCTCTAATGATGTACATCTCGCAAATGATGCCTTCTTCGGACGTAAGACGATTTTATGCGTTTGGCAGTGATACTCTTCTTCTTTACGATCGCATGAGCGCGAGCTCTGCTAACCGCGCAGTTGCTGCTGTGGCTTGGGGGTGGGTTGGGCCATACTTTGAACGCCTATAACTCCATGTCTAGATGGATGATCTTAATGAAATTTTTAGAGTAGATTAAGAATATCTAAATGTATCTATGTGCCAAATTCAATTTCAATTTTTTACGTTTTTTGGGCATAACTTCTACACCGTTTTAGCTAAAGACTTCAAATTTGTATATTTATCCAGCTGATGTGCCCAAGCTAGTAATTGGTCTGAAGCGTCTGGCCAAATCCGATCCAATGGTGCGGTGCACAATTGTAGATTCCGGCGAGCATATTATTGCAGGCGCACGCGAATTGCATTTGGAGATTTGCATTAAGGATCTAGAAGATTCCGCTCAAAACGTCAGATCCATATTGCGAAACTGTTCTTGAGCCATCTAATCAAATGTGCCTGTCCAAGTCGCGTAACAAGCATAATCGTCTTACCATGAAAGCCGAACCAATGATAGACGGCTTGGCCGAGGACATCGACAATGGCATTGGCTCTGCACGGGAGGAGTTCAGGAAGCGCGCACATTTCCTCAGTGAGAAATACGGCTATGATGTGAGTGAAGCGCGCAAAATCTGGAGCTTTGGTCCAAATTGCTGTGGCGTTAGCATGTGTGGACTGTACAAAATCGGTTCAGTATCTGAATGAGATCAAGGACTCGGTTATCGCCGGCTTCCAATGGGCTACCAAGGAGGGCGTATTGACCGAAGAAAACATGCGAGGCGTACGCTTTGATATACACGATGTGGTTGACCATGCTGATGCAGTGCATCGTACCGGTAGCCAGATTATTCCAACAGCCTATACGCTTCCGCGAATCTACGTCTGCTGGAGGCAGTGTACCTGTGAGATCCAATTTTTGGCCGTCGGGGGCATACACAAAGGACTCAGCGGACGTCGTGGTCATGTCTTTGAGGAGTCTGCAGCGCCGGGAACACCCATGTATGTGGTTAAATGTTATTTGCCGGCAAATGAATCCTTCGGCTTCACGGCAGAACTGAGTTCCAATACACGGAGCCAAGCCTTCCCTCAATGTGTCTTTGATCATTGGCAGTTGCTACCTGGAGATCCATCCGATCCTAGCACTAAGCCCTACCAAATTGTTCAGACGACGCGTGCACGCAAAGCTCTCAAGTTAGGATTACCCGACCTTACACAATATTTGGATAAATTATAAAATAATGCAATATCTAGTCCCACAAAAGTTACTAATCATTAACAGCAAACCATAATAATTATTATAACTCAATCATGAATGATTGAAAGATGACTCGAGGAAGACTCTTATAAGATTAAAATATGACTTGAAAAAGAGTCATAAATGATTAAAAATACGAGTCATAAGCGACTCATCAGGAAGAGTCGCGGCTAGGGTACCATTTTCTCCCGACGCACAGTGGGGCCTCTGCCGGCGTCGCACAGTGGGGCCTCTGCCGGCGTCGCGTCCCAAAAATCAGAAAATAGATTAAAAGCGATTTTCAAAAAGTTGATCTCATATGATTGGAAATTGTCCAAAGGGACAGTATTCAAAAGATTTTTAAAATTCGACCTATTTTAAGGGTAGTTATGGCCCTTCAAAGTTGGGTAAACTGGCAAAGTTTTGCAAAACAGCGCATTTCTGTGAAAAATGCTCAACTTGTGAATCGAGTTGCAAGACAAATACAGCACCAATTATTTACATAATGATTGCGATTTAAAGATGCATTCATTTCTAATAATATAAATAAAAAATTATGTTGTTACGATTTGTCATTAAAGAGTTAAGTTAAATTTAGTGAACCTCTTTATTTTACACTATTTTTCATCGTTGATGGACTGCATCTTCTGAGTCCCGCCGAGTCCCAGGCAGCGACTTATACACACGTGTTAAGGAAGATGTCCTCTTTCATATAAATAAAACTTTACCTGCCCCTACCCGCGCCACCGTGTTTCTATGCCAAAAAACTACCAAAAAACAGGCTAAACAAGTAAGAAGGCTCTAGTCGAGACGGCTCGACTACGAGATCCCCTGAGCCCTGCAAAAAAAGTGATACTCTTCTTCTTTACGATCGCATGAGCGCGAGCTCTGCTAACCGCGCAGTTGCTGCCGTGGCTTGGGGGTGGGTTGGGCTATACTTTGAGCGCTTATAACTCCATTTCTAGATGGATGATCTTCATGCAATTTTCAGAGTTGATTAAGAATATTTAAATGTATCTATGTGCCAAATTTCAAGTCTCTAGTATTTGAAATGCGTTTTTTCCAAATTGGGGGCGAAAGGGGCGTGGCATCCAAAATCGGAAAATTATGTATCTGCGTATTCATAATATCTATCTAAATATACAAATTTGAAGTCCTTCGCTATAACGATGTAGAAAACATAAAATGGAAACGAATTTTCGATTTTTTATCGATAATTTGGAAATGGGATGAGTTATCGAAAAAAACAATATAAACTAGCTTTTGTAGTTTCCGAAATCTCGTAGTTCATACGGACGGGCGGACGGACGGACGGACGGACGGACAGGCGGACAGGGCTCAATCAACTTATTTTTTTATGCTGATCAAGAATATATATATACTTTATGGGGTCCGCGACGCTTCCTTCTGCCTGTTACATACATTTTCACAAAACCATTATACTCTGAATTCTCATTTTCAATTTTAATTTTCAGGGTATAAAAACGCACGAAATGTGCAAAAAAGGTCGCTGTAGCGCGTCGTTGCATGCAGTAGGTAGAATTGCCGACGGCAAAACAGTTTGGGATGGTTTTGGGTTTTTATATTTTGTTCCCAAAGGGAAAAAAGTATATTGATTTTGTGCAATGTCCGTCTTGCTGTCCGCCCGTCTGTCCGTATGAACGCAATATTTTTCGGCGCTATTAGAGCTAGAGACTTGAAATATACTCATATATGCTCCCGAATTGTAAAGTGTAAAAATTTTCCCGATCCGCCCACTAGGGGCGTGGCAAATCGGAAAACTCCTAGGCCCATAGGCCAGAAATCATACTAGATGATAAGCTAGAGTGTTGCAATTTGGAATGTATACTCGGGGTGACAACCCAAGTTCAAAAACCTATGGCGGATATATCTACGCCCATTGGGGGCGTGGCAAATCGGGAAAAACATATCTTCTACACCGTTAAAGCTAGAAAGCTGAAATTTTGCATGCGAGTTAATCGATCAAAAAGTTAAATGTCTACACCCATTGGGGGCGTGGAAAATCGGACCTGAATATATAGTGATTTATCAAATTGTACTATATTTTGAACACTATTGACACTAGAGACTTGCAATTTAGCGTGTATACTCGGGTTGACAACCCAAGATCAATAAGCTATGGTAGATATATGTACTGCCCACAGGGGGGTGGAAACGAAAAGTTATTTAAGTTTAGAGAGAAGTTGAAAATTGGTGGTGGTATGTCAAAATTTTGGGGGGAATTTTTTTCACTGTGGGCGTGGCAAATGGCAAAGAAGTTTGTTGTGGCCAACTGCATAATACATGCTTATAATAGCTCAGTCGTAATTGCTAAAATGGCAGAAAGCATTTAAACATAAATATATAAATATTAATGAATTTAAAAAATAAAATTTATAAGTTTTCGATTAATAAACAAAAAGTTTCCAGTGGGACTCGACCCAGGTCATTTAAAATAACATGTAATCGTTAGCTAAACCACTAACCATACAACACATAGACTGGACAACTGGAACAAATTAATGTGCACACTTATTTTTTGACATTAGAACCCCATCAACTTCGTATTTGCTCGGGTTTTTACTTTTCGGGTCGGGAGAGAAAAATTGCTGATGGCAAAATCATTCCGCTTCGAGCGCTCGACGGTGACGGTCGATATTCCAAAAAGGCCTGACATGTACCGCTCTTTCCCTTGCTCTCTTTCTCTTTCTGCCCCATGCTTTTTACTCTCTGCTCTCTTCTCACAAAAATATATGTATGCTGGCACAAACAGCAAGCAGCTCACAAAAATCTTCTCGACGCGATCCCATTGGTTCCCTTCTGAGCGAAGGGTATACCGAATTCTTAAACGGCTTTGCCATGCTCATGCAAAATGTTAGCGTTTTCATGATTATTTGCGGAAAGGGTATGAAAGTGTTGATGTGCATAACGAATATTATTTCCCGATGACCATACACACACACATTTACACTTCCTCGCTATATGTGTAGGCATTTATGTGCTTGTGTGCAATATGCTTACTGCCTTTAGTACTATTAGAACCCCAGCAGTTGATGTTCGTTCGGTTGGGTAGCGATGTGAGCTTGCATACACACACACATTTACACTTCCTCGCTATATGTGTAGGCATTTATGTGCTTGTGTGCAATATGCTTGCTGCCGCCTGTAGAGCACTATTAGAACCCCAGCAGTTGATGTTCGTTCTGTTCGTTCGGTTGGGTAGCTGCTGTGAGCTTGCATACACATACACATTTACACTTCCTTGCTATATGTGTAGGCATTTATGTGCCTGTGTGCAATATTCTTGCTGCCGCCTGTAGAGCACTATTAGAACCCCAGCAGTTGATCGTTCTGTACACATACACATTTACACTTCCTTGCCATATGTGTAGACATTTATGTGCCTGTGTGCGATACACTTGCTGCATGTAGCAATTCTAATTTCCCAGCGATTGCTGTTGGGTAGGTGATGTGAGTCTACACACACATACATACATAAGTGTACGTCTGTGATGTGATAATCACAATCGCCGAGTATCACTTGTATAGGCACTTGAATGAATGCTCTGCCTTGGGCGTTTGCACGTTTCGTGCATGGGTCTCAAATATTGGGCGTGTGCCTACCTCAACTTTGAATTAAGTAAACGATTTTGGGTAATTTAAGTAAAAGATTTAAGTAAAAGAATTTTAATTAAATAAAACATTAAACATAATACATGTATATTTTTGTTATTTAGTGGAAAATATGTCTACATAACGGATGCACATTTTTTGCATAAAAGGATCATTTTACCTGTATATCTAGGCATTTCTTTTCTTATATGTGACCTGAATTTGCGCAAGCATTTGAACAACTTGTTCCATTTTTGCCTATAGGGTCAAATTTGAACTCAAAATCGTTTACTTAATTCAAAGTTGAGGTAGGCACACCCCCACAGCAATCGCTGGGAAATTAGAATTGCTACATGCAGCAAGTGTATCGCACACAGGCACATAATTGCCTACACATATAGCAAGGAAGTGTAAATGTGTATGTGTATGTGTGTGTGTATGCAAGCTCACAGCAGCTACCCAACCGAACGAACAGAACGAACATCAACTGCTGGGGTTCTAATAGTGATCTACAGGCGGCAGCAAGAATATTGCACACAATCACATAAATGCCTACACATATAGCAAGGAAGTGTAAATGTGTGTGTGTATGCAAGCTCACAGCAGCTACCCAACCGAACGAACAGAACGAACATCAACTGCTGGGGTTCTAATAGTGCTCTACAGGCGGCAGCAAGCATATTGCACACAAACACATAAATGCCTACACATATAGCGAGGAAGTGTAAATGTGTGTGTGTATGCAAGCTCACATCGCTACCCAACCGAACGATCGTCAACTGCTGGGGTTCTAATAGTGCTACAGGCAGTAAGAATATTGCACACAAGCACATAAATGCCTACACATATAGCGAGGAAGTGTAAATGTGTGTGTGTATGGTCATCGGAAAATAATATTGTTCATGCACATTAACGCTTTCATACCCTTTTCACAAATAATCATGAAAACGCTAACATTTTGCATGAGCATGGCAAAGCCGTTTAAGAATTCGGTATACCCTTCGCTCAGAAGGGAACCAAAGGGATCGCGTCGAGAAGATTTTTGTGAGCAGCTTGCTGTTTGTGCCAGCATACATATATTTTTGTGAGAAGAGAGCAGAGAGTAAAAAGCATGGGGCAGAAAGAGAAAGAAAGCAAGGGAAAGAGCGGTACATCTCAGGCTTTTTTGGAATATCGACCGTCACCGTCGAGCGCTCGAAGCGGAATGATTTTGCCATCAGCAATTTTTCTCTCCCGACCAGGAAAGTAAAAACCCGAGCAAATACGAAGTTGATGGGGTTCTAATGTCAAAAAATAAGTGCGCACATTAATTTGTTCCAGTTGTCTATGTATGTGTTGTATGGTTAGTGCTAAAACCAAATAAGGCATTGCTAGAGCGCATTTTGACAAAACTAAAGTAACGATTGAAAAATTCACAATTCTTAGAATATTCTGGCATTCAAACTTTTGTATGCATACATAGAAAATTGTGTGTATACTCGTATAGTGTGTACATGTGTAAATCTGTATGTACATACATACATATGTATGTATAGGAAAAACGTTTGTTGCTTGCCATGTACATACGTTTTCTAATTGCCGAAATATTTCGTTAATTAAATGTTTATTAAATAAATAAGATGCACCTATGGGAACAAAGTATTTCGCAGTTAGTTGCGCCTAACTGCAACGTTCTTGTTTCTAAATTGGTCGTTGCAATTCGCATTATTTATTTGTTTTGTCTACCTAAATGCATTTTGTAAGCAAAAATTTTTTTAATGGAAGAAACAAATACCTCATTAATTAATAATTATTGTGCAGTAACTTTAAGCTTATTAGATATTGCCCCGCCTTCTTCGGATGATAACTTCAAGAAAAAAAAAATAATTAAAAATTAAAAAATTTTTTATTTATTTAAACATACTCTCTAAAAATAATACAAATAATTTATTGAAACAAAAAAATGTTTGTTTCATTGAAAAAACCAGTCATTTTTGACGAAATTCACATTTCTCATGTTTGACCTAAAACTGTGAAGCACCCTGTTGTCGCATCACCCTGTATGTAGTTTCATTTTAAAGCTTGAAGCTTTTCTGTGGAATGCTTTTTAAATTTCTAAAATATCTTACTTGGTTTAAAAGTTATGATTTTGGGACGCAAAATGAGTAAAGGCCCACTGTGCGACGGGGGAGTCATTTATGATCAGAAAATGAGCGGAAATATGACTATTTTCGATCAGTGCGCGACTCATAAAATACTCATTTATGCTTTGTTAACATCAAAAATGCTGGCAGGGTACATATGTACATACATATGTACATATGTATGTATTTCCATTCATAGTTTAATATTCTATGTACATACATACATGTATATAATTTATACTAATTATATTATACAACACATTTGTGATGTATACACTTGCCAGAAAAACTATGCGTACAGGCATAATGAGCGACTTTGATAGAGAATAAATATGATATATAATAGTATTTTTATCAGTATTATATTTTTTAGTGAAAAACAATTTATAACACATTTATAAAATTTTTGTTGTATAATATTAAACAGTTTTTTTATATTTAAAATAAGAAAAAAACAACGAAAATTCAGCTAGAAAAAGTATGCGTACAGACTAAAAAAAAAAGAAAATCAACATTTTTCAATGAGAATTTGCAAAATTAATATGAGGTTGGATATCTTTCGCTTCTTAGTCTCTTCAACCGTTTTGGCATCGATGCCAAATTTCCGGGTAAAATAACCGGAATTTTTAGCCATTCTTCATCAGAACGATTTGAGCATGTCCTTTGACGTAATTATTCGCTCTCTGATCTGCGCTCAAAAATCAGAAATGTCTATAGGATTAAGGTCAGTGACTGGAGTAGTCAATAATTTAATTTGACTGGTCAGTTAAGTCAAAACAGTGGGAGGCCTCAAGTGACGAGAGAGAGAAGAAGGACGTGTGAAGACGGTGAGAAACTGGATTAATGAGAAGATTAAACAGGAAGTTGAGAGAAGTACAAGGAAGAGCTTACAAAGACAGATAAGAAAATTTTAAAGAAAAATGATTAAGTGCCCGTGTTGTGAAGAAAGCCGTCATTTTGAGACAATAAAATAAGCGGCTGGATTTAGAGAAAATATGGAAGTCAGTCAGATATTGGAAAGTTATTTTTAGTGATGAGAGAATTTGATATTTGGATAGGGGAGAAAGTTGTGTGGGAAATAAGGGCAAGGTTGATGTCAAATTAGTCAACGTTAGAGGGGAGGTGGGTATGGTGGGGGGTGTATGGCAGCAAGTGGAGGGGAATTTGTTTTTTATTGAGTAATGATATAGGATTATATATATTAAAAAAATTTGAAAAGGCAGAAATTGGGTTTGGGAGGATTTGTTTCAAAGGACAATGATAAAAAAGAAATGTAAGGTGGTTGTTTATATATAGAAAGTATTGATAGTATGATTATTATAGAGATTTGTGTGATTTTTGGAGCGAGGATAGAGAGCGAATAATTAGTAAAGGAATGTAAATCGGTTTGATGAAGGAATGGTAAAAATTGGTTGATTTTAGGAAATTGGTGGATCGATGAAAATGGTTGGAAGAGGTTAAGAAGGAAAGGAGTATAATATATTAATTTTGAAATTTATTGAAAATGTTGATTTTTTTGTTTTTAGTTGTAGATATTTTTTAGTGATTTTGTTGTTTTTTTTATTTTAAATATAAAAAAACTGTTTATATTATAAAAAAAATTGTTGATAATGTGTGTTTTATTGTTTTTAAAAATATATACTGATAAAATAATTTATATATATTTATTTTATAGTATTATTTAGTTTTCTGCAGTGTATGTATATTTCCATTTTTATTAAATTATTATTTTTAATTTATTTAATTAAATACATTAATTTGCAACTAACAATTTACCATTTTTAGTACCACTAACCATACACAATAACGGAATGAAAATTTTTAGATGATTTTGATATGGTTTGTTTTGGGTTTTTTGTCGGGCAGGATATAGGTGATTGTGTGAGGAGATGATTTTTTGAGGGTGTTTTTTTTTTTTTGTTGTGGTGTGTGTTGGGAGGTTGAGATGGATTGGAGAGATTGAGAGTGGAGGTGTGTGAGGTGAGGGGGGGAGGGAGAGGGGGAGGGAGGAGGAGGGGGTGAGGAGGGGGGAGGAGGAGGAGGGGGGGGAGGGGGAGAGAGTTTTTGGGGGAGGGGGAGGGGAGGAGAAGAGAGGGAGAGGGAGGGGGGAGGGAAGGGGGGGGGGGGGGGAGAAGGGAGGGAGAGAGAAGGGGGGGGGAGGAGAGAGGGGAGAGGGGGAGGGGGAGAGAGAGAGTTTAGTACCAAAAAAAGTCTTATTAGGCGCAAAAGATGTTCATCAAAATACGATATCTATCGCAAGTAATGGTAACCCTATGTATCGATATCTTTCACGTGTTACTGCTATTACCATGATCGCTTTTCCCTGCAATTTGGATTAACATCAAACGTGAAATATGCCAGCTGAGGAACAGGATCCCGTTGAGTTGATGCTGAAGAAAACAGGCTGCATCGACCTACACTACAAGGTACAGGAGTGCATTGCAGAGACGGGCGACTGGCGCATGTGTCAGGACAAAGTGAAAGAGTTCAAGGCGTGCATGCAAAAATATGTGGATCAACAGGCCCAAAAATATTCCGATGTTAAGTAAAATAATACACAAGCTCCTCAGTACCCGTATTGCCTCGAACCCAACTAAACTGGCGCTCATCGTGCGCGGCGACCTGAAGATGAGCAAGGGCAAAACAGCGGCACAATGCGCACACGCCGCCATCCTCTGCTATCAAAACGCATCCCATGGTAGCGAGATGCAAAATGCTTTACTCCAGCGATGGTGCCGATCGGGACAGCCTAAAATTGTGCTTCGCGTCGACAGTTACGAACAGTTAAATGGTCTACAGCTGCGGGCACAAGAGGCGGACGTGGTGGCTGCCTTGGTAAGAGATGCCGGGCGCACACAACTGGAGCCTGGAACAGCTACGGTGCTGGGAGTGGGACCTGCAGCAGCTGCTGATGTTGATAAGCTCGTGGCTCATTTAAAACTTTTATAAAAAGCATTAATATATAACTACTTTTTTTTTTTTATTAAATTATATAATAATAATAGTAAGAGGAGTGAGGAGGAGCTGCGTCTATTCGAATAGCAAGTACTCCGAGTCGTCTGCCCAATTAAAATTTTAGCTATTATAGCTTGATGTCTACTTGTACTCGCGAATATTTGTAGCTTTGACGACTCAAATTACTGAAGTTAATATTTAACTTAATCGATTCCATTGAAGTCTTAGTTTATCGATTATTTGAAAGACATATGTGCGCTGCTTTAATGACGACCACTGTCGGCCAGATTCCAAGAAAAATTTAAACAGAAATAATGTACACTATTGGTTTTTTTTTTTTTTAAGTTAATAGCCGACTTGAAATAGCAATCAGGCATTCCTCTTACCACCGGACATTGTGGATATGGTTAAAGACACCGCTTGTCCGAACATTTCCACCAAATCTGAAGTTACTCGTTCAGTTATCTGGCGCAGTTTTCCATTCGATTCGCCGCAAATAAGACGTTCAATTCGAGGTGTAGGGCACTGAACCACAACCGATGTATAAACCACATCTGTAATGGACAATATTTATAACAAGAATAATTCCAATAAGCTTGCATTAAGGCATTACTATTCTCCACATTATAGTACTCCAGCTCGCATTTCAGATTGTAGGGAATCTCCTGTGGCAGATAGTCGAGTAAACGAGCTCGCACACTCTCCACAATTAAAGTCTCAGGTGTTTCATCTGTATAGACATCAGCTGGGTAGAGCCAAGGTCTTGGCTTTGCAAAGTCAACTAGATAATCCTGTAGCTCCTGTAGTCCACTTCCCGTGATGGAGGACACTAAGAAGACATCACTAAAGTGATTCCAACTCGTTTCACGTTCATTCAAACGCACGCCCAGCCCTTCGCTTTGCAGGGAAACTTTTTTACTAGCACCCTTACTGCGCAGAGTATCATTAGTCAAAGTTTTAATCAGGTCCAAAAGGACACGTTTAGATTTCAGAGCATCAACTTTGTTGAGCACCAGAAAACTGGGCAATTGGACATAGGTCTTTAGAGTGTCGAGCACTGTGGGATGCAAAGCTTTTCGCGTCCAACTGTTGGAGGCATCCTGCATAACAGCTATAATATCCGCATGTTGAATGGCATGACGATAAGCACTTCTATAGCTCTGCTCCAAATGATGTTTCCGTATTTCATGCTGAGTGACTAAGCCAGGCGTATCGTAGAATACCAGCTGTGTCTGTCCCGTGGTCAAAATTGCGGTGTTTGCCTTCCGTGTTGTGTGCACTTTAGCCGAAGTGGGGCAGACCTAAAATGGAGATTGGATTAACGTATTCTTTGATAACTAATTTCCTCTTACTTTATGATTGATAATATTGTTGATAAAAGTACTTTTCCCAACATTTGGAACTCCAATTACTGCTATATGGAGCGATCGCTGTTGTTGTTCCCTTTTGATTTTCTTGATGTCAAGCCCATCTGTAGGTTGGAGGGGCGGCGTTGTTAATCGAATATTTTCTTCACTAGACTGTGGTGTAACAGATAAACTGCGCACGTTTGTTATCCATAAAATGATTTTATTGCATTTAAGCAATTTTGACGTACTTGTTAGCCAATATGAATGCATTACTGCAATGTGACTGGCAAAGCTATCGATAACTATTGATGTCACAACTGATACAACAAAGTTTGTTCTACTTGTCCAGTCTATGATTTGCATGAGATTAAACACTAATCATACAACACATAGACTGGACACTTATTTGTTGACATTGGCTCCCACTAAATTTCGTATTTGCTCGGGTTCTTACTTTTAGGTTGATTAGGTTAGATTGATGGCAAAAATTTTGCCGCAAAATCATTCCGCTTCGACCGCTCGACGGTGACGGTCGATATTCCAAAAAGGCCTGACATGTACCGCTCTTTCCCTTGCTCTCTTTCTCTTTCTGCCCCATTAGTGGGAGCCAATGTCAATAAATAAGTGTGCACAAGCGTTTGTTCCAGTTGTCCACTCTATGTGTTGTATGGTTAGGGGCTTGGCTCCCTGGCTCACTTTGGCTCACTGGCTCACTTTGCCTCACTTCCTCATGGCGTCATGAAATTTTCAGAGTAGATTAAGAGTATCTAAATGTATCTATGTGCCAAATTTCAAGTCTCTAGTACTTGAAATGAGTTTTTTTCAAATTATAGGCGAAGGGAGCGTGGCATCCAAAATCTGTGTATTCATAATATCTATCTAAATATACGAATTTGAAATCTTTAGCTAAAACGGTTTAGAAGTTATGCCCAAAAAACGGAAAAAAATTGAAACGAATTTTCGATTTTGTATCGATAATTCGGAAATGGGATGAGTTATCGAAAAAAAAAAAAAAAACAAAAAAAAACAAAAAAAAACAGAATAAACTCGTACCACTAACCATTGTATGGTTAGTGCTCGTACTGCGTAACTAACATACGAGTGTTCATGTGAAATTTCAGCTCTCTAGCTTTTGTAGTTTCTGAAATCTCGACGTTTATACGGACGGACAGGGATGAGCTTATTTTTTTATGCTGATCAAGAGTATATATACTTTATGGGGTCTTCGACGTCTCCTTCTGCCTGTTACATACATTTTCACAAAACCATTATACCCTGAATTCCCATTTTCAATGGGTTTCGGGGTATAAAAATTGGAGCACCGCGAATCGCAACTCGCGGACAAATTTACGCTGCTATATACATATAAATATGTATACATATGTGGGAGGCATAGAACGAGTGAGTGAGAGAAAGAATATCACATAGCGGTCCTTCATATTAGAATAGAACTATTTCATTCGAGCGCTGGCAGCGAGCTGCCTATCAACTACCATATTTTCGCTCCCGAACTGTATACTACAAAGCCAACCAAATAGGAAGATGATTATATATCCGGTCAGTTAGTGGTTTCGGTTAATAAACTCATTTTTATTTTGTTGAAACAAAACAAAAGAGGAAATTTATAAACTTAAGTATCTAACATTAACATTAGTAATTTTGCATTGCGTAGGTCTCAGCAGGTGTCACAGTTAATATATATCTATATATATATGTAAATATGTACTTTTAAATTTGCGTTGTGCTTTATAGCTAAAATACCACAGTTAAATACCAAATTAGGGGCAAACAGAGTTTTAAAGGTTTTACAAATATTCCATCAAATTACAGTTTTGCACTATTCAAACAAAACTGTATCGTGCTCCTGCACTGAATAGAAATCCAAAGTTTTGGCATTGTTTTCTAGGTGTACCACAAGTTCCGGATGTTTGGCATCTATATAGCATAGCCGCGGAATTTCCCCTACAAGACGAAAGCGCTTCATGACCAGTCCTTGCAACGTTTGCACCGTTATCATGCGGGGCACCTTCTTTTCCCAGACTTCTCCCGTCTGCCTATGCTGTATGCGGACTTTAATTAGATTGGATGGCTTGGTGTGTATGCGCGGCACAAAATCAGCAGGGGACCCATATTCTGTGCAAAGAGAATACCATTTCAAATTAAAAGATTTTAATTTGTTAACGAGAACAACTTACTATTCACAATCAGTAGATATGTGCGATGTTTCTTGTAGAACTCGCGTAAGGCATCAGTGCCTGATTTGGTAGCCTGCAACCAGTCCACGGCATATTTCTTCCATATATCGTATTCTGCACCACGTCGCTCCTCTGGTGTTACCTTTGCCTTATTGATGACCTGCAAACCGGCTATGCTGGCCACTGCTTTGGAAAACATTTCATCAAAATTTGATTTCAAATGCGGCGTCTTATTCAACCGTTTCAATTGTGGCAGTTTGTCGAGTTCGTTGAATGCCTCAGCCTAGGAATAAATGTTTCAAATGGGAAGCACATTTATTTTAGTTGGTTCTAACCTCATTCCATATGGGATTCTGCATCAGACTGAGCTGTTCCAGTGACACAAACATATTTAATTTCGCTTGCGGCTCACAATCTGGGAGATGCAACTGCTCAATTCCATTCTCAATGAGATTGAGCACACGCAAGGTACTAATGTTACCCAGCTTGCACACCTGATCAAAATCCATAAGTTTCGTACGATGCAAATCGAGTTCGCGCAGCTGCCGAAATATTTTTGTACAGTCGACCTCAGCCAATTGACTTAACGCATTCTCCTGAAGGCTCAATGACTCAATGTCCGGCCACAATCGCGCTGTTTGCATCACATCCTGCCAATCCGTATAGCCACAATTGCCCAAATTAATATGCTTCAGGTGACGAAAAGAGGGAACCAGCTCACCGACCTGATTATCTGTGGGCAATAGCAGACGATTCGAGCTGCCAATGAATGCACTTGTAGAAACTGTTTTCTGTTACTACTATTTCAGAATCTCCAAAACTTACCTCAAGTTCAAGCTACTGAGCAATGGTAGCTGCTGCGTTATGCTAGCTACAATCTCCCAGTTCCAGATGAGCGTATGACTCACATTGAGCGTTGTTAGTTGTGAGAGATCCTTCAAGTACCCTGCAGCATTGACGGGCGTCTCCTCTACACTCATCTCCGAAAGCTGCTCGAATTTACTTTGTTTGCGCGCGATCTTGTCCATACCCACAACCTCGAAGAGCGATGCCTGCATTGAAGCCTGTGCTGCGCGTATCAGCGAAGTATCTACATTTTTGGAATCGTAATTGAGATAACGTTCCCGTGCCTCAGCTTCCAGCGTGGCACACGGCCCCACTTTTCCCGGTCGTATAAAACTGCCAGCTGTTGGCAATTGGGTTTGGAAATATCGCTTGCCATCGACCATGCCATTGTGTTTGCCCCTCAGCCCGTCGTCCCACTCGATGCCCAACCAAGTGCCACAGTGTCCGATGACCTGCAACATAAATATATGAAAATCATCATACTCATTGAAATATCAATTATTAACACGCCTACCTCGCCCACGTATTTAACAGTGCCATAATTATTGGCTATTTTGATGCGTGTGCCAATCGGATAAAACAGCTGCGCCTCATCAATAACTCCAACCATTGCTTTTGTTTTCGTTTCTTACAAAGCCTACTACTTCTGTGTATACACTATTTTGCGGTATCTCTTCTCTAAAGCATGGAAGTTACATCAATATTTAACAATAGTTATACAAATTTTCACTTAAATTTTACAATTCAATATATTTTGTATATGATTAACTCACAGTAAATAGTTATAGACTTGTTAACACTAGGGCTGCAGCGCTTTTATTAGTGCATCACTTAAATATCGCCATCAATCGATTTCACACGATACTTTTTACAACTACTGACATTGCAAGTATTTTACCCTTTACCAAAAACAGCCACACAGCGTATGGGTTTTTTGTGGTGTCAAATTTTTTAAAGATTAGTTTATTTCTTTTATTATTTATAGAAGCTGTAAGCGAATTTCATATTGATACAAGTTTGATAAAACCCATGTAATCGCACATGTAATAAAGATAAGCTCCTATCCCTCACACTTAACGCAGCGCAATAAATTTTAATAAGATAAAGACCTGGTGCGTATCAAGTATGTAAACAGTTGCCGAATCACATACATATGTACATAGTGCTAACTGGCCGGCAGGAAACGGTACTTCCCCAAAATACACAAATACCCAAATGGTAACAAGAGTAGCAGATTGCCACGTCAGCATTAAAAGAAAAGTTATGAAAGAACGAGCCGAAATCGAATCACTTTCATCTGTGCTTCTATCGCATTTGTAGTTAATCACTTGTGCGCCATTTTAGTGTAAGATTTTCCATTGGAAAGTGCAAAATCAGTAGAAAATCAGCTTAGAAATATGTCTGCAAATAAGGAGGTTGATAAAATGGAGGTAAATAATAATTATTAAAATAAAATTTGTGTGGAACATTTATGTTTTTAATCTAACTCAGGGTCGAAGCTATCAACTGCGCCTCGTGGAATACATTGTTAAACGAAATGGCATTATTTATTTGCCCACTGGCTCGGGCAAAACTTACGTGGCCATCCTGGCCCTCAAGCGATTCTCCCAAAATATGGACAAGTGAGTACACAAAATTTGCTACATCATTTTTTTTGGGGACCGGAACCCGAAATCTGACAAAACCCGAAATTGTATTAAGTGAGTGACTATATACATATACATATGCAGAAGACTTGGGGGCTCTAACTTTAAAGATGAATTAAATTTAATTTTATAACTCATTCACGATATATTCGTTTATCGATAACTATGGAAATATACAAGTTATCGAATTTCTGAAAGCAACTCGTACTGCGCGCGCAATATACGGGCCTAGCACAAAAAGAATGAACTCTCTAGCTTTTGTATCTTCGGAAATCGATACGTTCAAACATACGGACAGACGGACATGGCATATATCAACTTTTATCGTCATATACTTTATGGGGTCTGCCACTCCTCTGCCTTCTGCCTGTTACATACTTTTAACAAAACCATTATACCCTGATTTCCCATTTTTAATGGGCTTAGGGTATAAAAATGTAACGTGAGCCTAGACAACGGCTTAGCGATCGGAAGGGATACTTGACAAAACATTTGTGCACTTTTGTGCATGGAATTCATTTTACCCTTCCATTGACTAGAAGTATTTTTAAGGTATATAAGCACTAGGATTTTGAAAAAATGGACAGTTCAGTTGTGTATTCGGTAAATGTGGAGTTATTTTTTGTAACTCTCTAACAGTGATTGAATTTTTAATTTTTTGCAGCCATTTCTTCGGATCAGTACAGTGGCAGCTTTTTAATTGAATTTATTTTTTTATCCTGAACCCATTGAAAATAGGAATTCAGGGTATAATGGTTTTGTGAAAATGTATTTAACACGCAGAAAGAGACGTCGCAGACCCAATAAAGTATATATATTCTTGATAAGCACAAAAAAAAAATAAAAAAGTTTATCTAGCCCTGTCCGTATGAACGTCGAGATTTCGGAAACTACAAAAGCTAGAGAGAAATGAAATTTCACATGAACACTCGTATGTTAGTTGCAGTACGAGTTTATTTTGTTTTTTTTCGATAACTCATCCCATTTCCAAATTATCGATACAAAATAGAAAATTCGTTTCAATTTTTTACGTTTTTTGGGCATAACTTCTACACTATTTGAGATATTATGGATTGCATATCGATTTTGTAATTTTTAGATATTCGATGCCACCCCACCCCCCCCCCCCCTGGCCTTCAATATGCAAAAAACACATTTCAAATACTAGAAACTTGAAATTTGACAAATACACACATTTAGATGGTATTAATATATACTGAAAGTTTCATGAAGATCATCCATCTAGGAATGGAGTTATAAGCGTCTAAAGTATAGCCCACACCACTCCCAAGCCACGGCAGTAACTGCGCAGTTAGCAGAGCGCGTTTACACGTGCGCAAAGAAGATGAAATTAGTTTTTTTTTTGCCGGGTTCAGTGTACTTTAGAGTGTCATCTTAGCATAAAGTACTAAGCTATTTATATGTACACGCATTTGAAATATGCAGTCGGCCACAGCAAACTTCTGTACAAATTTGCCCTAGTGGGCGTAGACCCATAATTGTTGGCCATGGGTAACTTAACTATAAAATTTGAATGAAATGAGCAAATTACAGGGTATTTTTCAATATATTACGCCCCTAGAGAAGTGTAAACAGTAACTGAACCAGATATAAACTTTTGCGTCTGCCACACCCCCTCTGGGCGTAGATATATCTACCATATCTTGATCTTTGATCTTGGGTTGTCAACCCGAGTACATATACCAAACTTCAAGTCTCTAGTATCAATAGTGTCCAAAACATATCAGAATTTGAAAAATCACTTTACATGCTGGTACGATTTGCCACACCCCCAGTGGGGGCGTTCATAACATCATAACATTAATTTACATGCTAAATTTCAGCGTTCTGAATTTAATATTGTCGAACAATGGGCGTAGATATGTATATATCCATCACACTTGTTGAATCTTACTGATTTTACTTCTACCATAATGTGAACTTCAACTTCTTCAACTTATTTGTGTACATTATCAATGAAGGAGTAGAACGCTGTAAATATATATGTTTAAGATTTGAAACACTCTTTGCCGTCTCTAGCAGAAACTTTTTCATTAACTTTTTTTTGTCCATAGCATGTTTATATTAATGCTGACTTTACCCCTTTTGGATCAGTCATTGTAATAGGAAGTGCCACTGATAAGGACTCACTTGAAAACGGAATCCAATTATAATCAGCATATCATTAGTTATCATTAATGTATTTAAACTTTGCAGGTCGATCGATGAAGGCGGGCAGCGTGCTTTATTCCTTTGCAATACCGTTGAGCTGGCTCGACAGCAAGCTAGCTGTGTGCGCAAGTTCACGAACTTCAAAGTCGGATACTATGTCGGTGAACAGGGCACGGATAATTGGAAAAAAAACAAGTGGGACGAGGAAATAAAAAATAATCAAGTAAGTTTTCTTTAGTTAAGGAGTATATTGTTTTTGTGGATCATCCGTCTAGGGTCTAGGTATATATTTTTATCTTATAGTAGTTTTAAAATTTTACCTATTTTGCTGACAAAAATGAAGTATGCCTAACTTAGGGCGCAACAAATCAAATCAATTTTATTAATTCACAAGAACCTGAAATCTATATTATATTAGTTTTATAATAAAATCTTGAAAAGTGCAAACAATATATATACTACCTTTTTATAGGCTAGTAATAATATAATTGAAGTCTATTGTGAGAAATTAATGCACTTGTCATATTTCAGGTACTGGTAGGCACAGCTCAGGTGATACTCAATTTAATAACCGAAAATTACATGTCACTTAGTTCGGTGAGCATTGCTATTATAGACGAATGCCACCATGGCACTGGAAAGCACCCGTATCATGAGTTTATGAAGCTAGTTCAAATCCAAATGGAATCAGGTTTCACAAAGCTGCCCCGAATCGTAGGTCTGACCGGCGTCCTAATTAAGGGCAACGAAATCAAAGAGGTTGACAAAAAGTTAAAAGGGCTGGAAAACACATATTGTGGCAACATAGTCACCGTTTCTGACACCAAGGAGTTGGAGAACGTAATGCTGTAAGCAAGTATTCGCATATAGATAGATTTAAAATACTAAGTTATTCCTGCTGTGTATTCCAGTCACTCGACAAAACCGCGCGAATTGTTAATGACATATAAATCGGAAGTACAGAAATTTGCAAAAGTTGAAGAAATCAGGCAACGCATCCAAAACTATTTTCAAGTGCTGGATCTCCAAGACATTGGGCATCAGCCTGTGCGTATGTCAAAGGGAATGCGGCTGCAACGTGAACCGAATAAAAAGAGCGCCATCAAGCTAATATTGAACGACTTCCTTTACCAAGTGGATAACTATGGCATCTATGCGGGATCTATAGCAATCGTCTCCGTGATAGTCGAGTTCGAAATTAAGCGGCGACAGGCCGAGACACTGACCTTGCGGAATATGTACCGTTCCGCCATCACGCTCTGTGAGAGCGTGCGTCATACGCTGGTGGCTAAACTACGCGACATGCTGGACGATGATCAAATGCCCGATGACATGATCAATTCGGAGGAAGTGATCATGAACTTTTCTACGCCGAAAGTACAATTATTTTTGCAATATTTGAAGCAAACCTTTGCCAATAAGCAGCCCAAGGACATTTGCTGTCTGGTCTTTGTAGAACGTCGATATACGTGCAAATGTATCTATGGACTGCTACTTAACTATATTGCAGACACTCCCGAGCTACGAAATGTGCTCTTTCCTCAATTTATGGTTGGACGCAGCAATATTTTTCATGATTTCGAGAACGTGCTCGAACGTCGCTGGCTGAAAACGGTAAGCAATAATTGCCATTATTATCAATTGCTGTCATAATGTAGTATTGATTATATATTTACGCTGTATAGTTCGATTTCCAAAATCCAATTCCAAAATCTCAATTCTGGAATCCCATTTCTCCGTTTCTATCGCTTCAGTTGGATCAAATTTGACCAATCTATTGTAATTCCCAAATTATTATAATTCCCAATTGCTACGACAAGCTGAGTCGATTCAACAATGTCTCTCTGTCCGAATATGGGGCACTACTTCTCCTATGGAATTTATATATAGTAAAAATTGTAAATATTTTCCAAGTATATAAACTTCTCCGGAGCCAGTTCGGGATATTGCCTAATTCCAGGCTTATAAGACTGACTTTTTTGCTCGCAGGCAATTCAAGAATTCCGTGATGGCACAGCGAATATGATGATATGCTCTAGCGTTCTGGAGGAAGGCATAGATGTGCAGGCCTGCAACTATGTGATCATACTGGATCCGATAAAGACGTTTAATATGTATGTGCAGACCAAAGGACGTGCGCGCTCAAAGGATGCAACGTTCATGATTATCTCATCTGATTTGGAAAAGCAAAAGACGTCGTCGCAGATATTGCAGTATCGAAAGGCACACGCCGACATCGGAGAATATTTGAAGAATCGTGTCCTGGAGCGTGCAGATCCTCAAATGGACGATATCAACGAGCACTTCCAGGATGATATTCCTCCATTCATCAATGCAAGTGGTGCCGTGCTGCTAGCTAGCAACGCCCTGACCCTAGTGCATCGCTACTGCCAGCAGATGCCATCAGATGCTTTCGGCATTGTCCTGCCGTGGTTCAAGCTGCTTCAGCCAGAGGAAGGCAAGCCTTTCACCACAGCGTGGCAGAACAAATTTATTGTATCCATCACTTTGCCGCTTAATTCATCGTTACGCGAGACAATCTACGTAAGTGATTATATATATTTATCTTCAATCTTCGAGCCATGCGATCTATTGTGTTATTCATTTACAGGGCGATCCCATGTCTTTTCCACGTTTGGCCAAGATTTCGGCGGCGTTTAAGGCCTGTGTGAAACTCTATCAATTGGGCGAACTCAATGAACGCTTTTTGCCAACAACAGCAGTCGAACGCGTTGCTGAGATCGCCAATGTTCACTTTGAGCACTGGAAAAAGTACGGCGACGATGGTGTGTATTCACCTCTATTGACCTCTCCTTTGCTTGACAACACTTCCCCATTCAAATTTAATAGTAGAAGTGAAGAGCAGATGAATCATACATGAATCTAGCTCCAAAACAAGTATGTAACAGGGAGAAGGAGGCGTAGCAGACACCATAAAGTATATATATTCTTGATCAGGGTGACGAGAGAAGTCGATATATGAACGCGTCGATTTCCAAAGATAGAGAGTTATTTTTATACCCTGAACCCATTGAAAATGGGAATTCAGGGTATAATGGTTTTGTGAAAATGTATGTAACAGGCAGAAGGAGACATCGCAGACCCCATAAAGTATATATATTCTTGATCAGCATAAAAAAAAAGTTGAATGAGCCCTGTCCGTCTGTCCGCCCGTCCGTCCGTATGAACGTCGAGATTTCGGAAACTACAAGAGCTAGAGAGAAATGAAATTTCACATGAACACTCATATGTTAGCTACGCAGTACGAGTTTATTTTGTTTTTTCGAAATGATCGATAAAAAATCGAAAATTCGTTTCAATTTTTTAAGTTTTTTGGGCATAACTTCTACACCATTTTAGCGAAAGACTTCAAATTTAAATATATTTAAATATTTAGATAGATATTATGGATACGCAGATTATGTAATCAGATTTTAGATGCCACGCCCCCTTCGCCCCCAATTTGGAAAAAACGCATTTCAAATACTAGAGACTTGAAATTTGGCACATAGATACATTTAGATATTCTTAATCTACTCTGATTTCATTAAGATCATCCATATAGCAATGGAGTTATAGGCGTTCAAAGTATGGCCCAACCCACCCCAAGCCACGGCAGCAACTGCGCGGTTAGCAGAGCTCGCGCTCATGCGATCGTAAAGAAGAAGAGTATCACTTTTTTTGCAGGGTTCAGGGGATCTCGTAGTCGAGCCGTCTCAACTAGAGCCTTCTTACTTGTTCCCTTTTAGGGAACAGAGTCTAAAAAGAAACAAGTAAAAATGTTGCAGTTAGGCGCAACTAACTGCCAGAGTATACATATATATATATATATATATATATATATATATATATATATATATATATATATATATATATATATATATTTATTATATATTTATTTGATATATTACGCGCGCAGTACGAGTTTGTTTCAGAAATTCGATAACTTGTATATTTCCAGAGTTATAGATAAAAACATTTATCGAGAGTCAGTTATTACATTATATCACTAACCATATGTGTTGTATGGTTAGTGATTATATCTCGTTCATTTTTAGAGTTAGAGTCTCCAAGTCTTTTGCATATATATAGATACTAATTTAATACAATTTCGGTTTTTGTCAGATTTTGGTTTCTGTTCCCCATTTCCTCCACACCCCCAAATGTGTAAAAAACGCATACTAGAGAAATTTGAAATTTGGCATGAAGATCGTGCATCTAGAAATGGAGTTATAGGCGTCCAAAGTTCAGCCCAACCGACCCCCAAGCCACGGTAACAACTGCGCGCGTACAAGTGTGTAAAGAAGAAGAATATCACTTTTGATTTTCCGTGTTCAGGGTATCTCATATTCGAGCTGTCACGACTAGAGCCTTCTTACTTGTTGCATGTATAGTTTCTTACGCGTTGAGAATCGAAACGAAGCATTCTTGGAATATTATTCGTTCGAAGAAGGGGATTTCGTAGTCGAGTAGTGTCCACTAGAGCTTTCTTATTTGTTTATTTATATATTCCGACAGATATTATGGATACATAGATTTGGTAGTTTTTAGACTCTGTTCCCAAAAATGGAAAAAGACTATTGGTTTTGTGCAATGTCCGTCTTGCTGTCCGTCCGTCTGTCTGTATGAACGCAATAATTTTTGGCGCTATTAGAGCAACAGACTTGAAATTTGGAACATATATAATGTATGCTCAAGAATTATAAAGTGTAAAAATTTTCCCGATCCGTCCACTAGGAGCATGGCAAGTTCAAGAAGCATGGCGGATATAGCTACGCCCACAGGGGGCGTGGCAAACCGCAAATGTTTATATCTCCTACAGTTTTAGAGCTAGTAGCTTGAAAATTGGATGGTTGAGTTACTAATATCCTCCCCTATCGATGACCCAAAAATAATTTTTCAGCCTCTTTGGGGACGTGGCATATTGAAAAATACCTGTAATTTTCGCATTTTTTGAGTGTAGACAACCAAATTTTGCAGTTATGTTAGCTTCGGCTCTTTCTAAGAACTGGCCAAAAATGGCCACTGTGGGCGTGGCAAATGGCAAAGAAGTTTGTTGTGGCCAACTGCATAATACATGCTTATAATAGCTCAGTAGTAATTGCTAAGATGGCAGAAAGCATTTTAACATAAATATACAAAAATTAATGAATTTAAAAAATTGAATTTATAAGTTTTCGATTAATAAACGAAAAGTTTCAAGCGGGATTCAAACCCAGGTCATTTTAAAGCAACGTGCACCTACGGGAACAGAGTATCTCGCATTTATGTAGTTGCGCCTAAATGCAAAATTCGTACTTACATTAGCCCCCAATTTGGAAAAAAAACGCATTTCAAATACTAGAGACTTGCAATTTGGCAAATAGACACATTTGGATGCTGTTAATATATTCTGAAAGTTTCATAAAGATCGTCAATCTAGATCCAAAATAAAGCCCAACCCACCCCCAAGTCACGTCAGCAACTGCGCGGTTAGAACAGCGCACGTTTAAACGTACCTAGTACAACGTAGTCGAGAAATCTCGACTTGAGCCTTCTTACTTGTTATTTTGTATATTCCACCTTCAAGGGCTCTAGCTATATTGAATAGCGATACACATTCGTGAAACAAGAATGATATGCTCCATGATCATATATATATATGTGTATATATACGTTCGAACCACATTAAAATCGTATATTTTGTCTACTTGTAGTTACTTCGAAGCGTACAGATCGTGATCAGCTCAAGAAAAGCAACATGAAAACGTATGACATCAAATATCCAGAAGAGCTGATAGATTCGATGCCGCAGATTGGAGTCACATGCTATGCATATGAGATTAGTATGGAGCCACACTACGATCGCAATGACTACACGAGTCACATTTACGACTCGCTGCTGACGCGTCGGAACTACGCTCTGCTGCTGACGAAGCGGCTACCACGCATGGCAGCGATGCCGCTATTTAACCATCAGGGCAAGATGCATGCTCATGTGGCTGAACAGCCACGGGAGGTAGTCATACAAACAGAGGAGCAGCTGGAACAGCTACAGCATTTTCATGTGATGATCTTTCGGGATATTTTGCGCATTTGGCAGCCATTTTTCGTGTTCGATCGCCATAGTAATGAGAACGCTTTTCTTGTGGTGCCGCTGTCAGTGACGCCTGGCATTGGCATCGATTGGCAACTGGTGCAACAATTCCAACGGTTGCCTAAGGCACAATCCAAAAGCCTAGCTGAGCGCCAGAAAATGCCGCCACCGAAACCAGAGGACTATGTAGGTACCATTGTGACGCAATGGTATGCCAATTATGATGAAAAACGTATGCTGGTTACCAAGGTCCACACGGACCTGACGCCGCTAAGCATGATGGAGGAAAAACAGCAGGACAAGAGTTACTACGACTTCACCATGGCCAAGTATCGTAACTACATAGGCGATGTAGTCCACAAGCACCATTTCCTAATCGAAGTGCGTGAACTGTCTGATCAGTTGAATTTCTATGTACAGCAACGCGTTAAATCTTCGACTCAAAGCAAAGCGCGTGCCAAGGTGATACTCATTCCTGAGTTGTGCTTTAATTTCGGCTTTCCAGGCGATCTGTGGTTGAAGCTGCTTTTCCTTCCTAGCATATTGCGACGCCTGCACTACATGCTGCATGCTGAAGCATTACGCGTTCGCATTAATAAATATCTGGGACTAGATAAAATGCCAAAGAACGGAGTGGATTACAGGCCACGACCCTTGGAGATTGATTGGTCGCTGCGTCGGAATGTCGATCACCAGGGCAATGCGATGCATGCGGATGATTGCGAAGAGCCGCGTCCTCTACTCGAGCCCCTGCCTACCAAGGGAGTCCAAATGGCGATGGAAAAGCTGGAGATAACAGATTTAGAGGTGCCTTGGCAGCAGTATATGGAACCGCGCGACATTGAACGCAACATCATGTCCACCTATCCCGTAGAGCTTTCATATTTCTACAATTTCACAAGAGGAAAGACTAACGGCTTCGATAATATGGAGTACGAGGACAAGGAGCTCTGGACCCAGCTGCAATTCAAAATGCCCGAGGGCAACATTTATGGTAGTCAAACGCGTTCAAATAAGCTGCCCGCCATAATGTCGTCCAGCACGGATAATGGAAAACATACCGAACAGGTGCTGCTGTCTGTGCTGGAGCGCAGCATTTCCAATGATCATATAACTCCGGCAGAACAGGGCGAATTCCTGGCAGCAATCACATATGCGGGCAGCGTCGATGTCTTCGACATGGAGCGCTTTGAGCTTCTCGGCGATTGCTTTCTCAAACTCAGTGCTACTCTCTATTTGGCCAACAAGTACCCGGACTGGAATGAGGGCATCCTGACGCAGGTTAGTATATAAAGTAAAGTGAGTCAATAGATTCTATGTATTCATATTATTTAACTGTTTCAGGTGAAGTCGACGCTGGTTTCTAATCGCAATCTACTATATTGTCTTAGCGAAACAGATATACCACAGACCATCTGCAGCACCCTCTTTACACCAAAATACACATGGCTACCGCCAAGTTTGGCCATGCCACGGAATGTGAGGGCGCTTTGGAAGGAGAAGCCGGGCTTAGCAGCGTTGGTAGGTCCGCATAATTTACGGAATTTATCCGTCAGCGAGGAGGACTTGTTCGGGGATGGTAATTGTGGAAACCAATCGTTTAGTAATTTTGTCAAAGGTTGTCAAGCCAATCAGCTCTCTCATCATGCGGGCATGGACTTTAGCAGCGAAATCAACTTCTGCCTGGGGCAGGTGCAGATGCCCGATAAGCTGATCGCGGACACATTGGAGGCGATATTGGGCGTAGTTGTGAAGAACTATGGACTGCATCACGGCTTCCGTATGCTGGAATATTTTGGCATCTGCAAGCCGGACATTGGTAAGCCGATCACCCAGTTGCTAGACTTGCAGCTGGGTGGCACACGCATGCGCACCAATATCTCACAGCGTGAAGTGGATGGTTTCCTGATTAATCATCAATATTTAGAGCACAATTTGGGTTACACTTTCCGCGATCGAGCTTATCTACTGCAAGCGCTCACTCATCCCTCAAATCCCACAAACCGTTTGACGGGTTGCTACCAGGAGCTTGAATTTATAGGCGACGCCATCTTAGATTTCCTCATCTCAGCTTACATATTTGAGCACAAAACTCGAATGACACCTGGTCAGTTGACAGATCTGCGCTCGGCTCTTGTTAATAATACGACTCTGGCTTGCATCTGTGTGCGACATCGATTCCATTTCTTCATTCTGGCAGAGAATGCTCTGCTCTCCGAATCCATTCAGAGTTTCGTGCAGTTTCAGGAGACGCAAAATCATCGCGTTACTAACCATGTACGCATTCTAATGGAGGAGAGAGATGTGCAGCCAGAACCTCTGGATTCCGATGAGGAATTGGAAATGGCCGAGCTGGTCGGTAAGCAAGCAAAACCAGCAATTAGAGAAGCCATTGCTCCGCAAGAAGGGAAATTTAACATTTCGCATAACGTCGATGTGCCCAAGGCCTTGGGTGATGTTCTGGAGGCACTTATAGCCGCCGTTTATTTAGACTGTCGCGATTTGAACACAACCTGGCAGGTGGTCTACAAACTGTTTGAGCCTGAACTACTTGAATTCTCGCGTAATGTACCGCTGAATCCGATCCGTCAGCTCTTTGAACACAAACTGGCAAAGCCCACCTTTAGCCCGCCTGTCATGGACAATAACCATGTGATGGTCACCTGTCAATTCATCTGCATGGACAAGACAATAAAGGTTTATGGCTTCGGTAACAACGGCAAACAGGCCAAGTTGTCAGCTGCGAAGCATGCACTCCAAAAACTGGCCAAGTGCGATGCATAGATCTGCTTTCTTCAATTCCCTCGAGGAATGCATTGTCCCATTAAAATATAATATGTGATTTATCATTCAATGTTATTTACTATATATAAAATATATTTTTATAAATAATATTGATATATAAAAGAAAATGTATATTTAATTATGCAATTAAATAAATCAGGCATTTTCTGTATAAAAATACAATAAAATACGAAAGGATTTATCTAATATGCACATATCTTACATATCTGTGTATGGGATATGAAAACATAAAGTAAGTTCTATTATCTAAATAAAATCTAAGAAACAAAGATATAATGTTTACCTATTTATATTGAGAAGTTGACATTTTTAGTAGTCTCTCTTCTAGATCCAATTTGAAGATTCTTTAAACTAACATATCCTGCAGCTATAGCAGTTGCTCCTCTCTCCTTTCTCTCTCTCTTTCTCGATGCAAACCAAATTTATAAAAATTTAATATTTTAAAACCATAAATGATGAAAACGATAAATATAAAAAATAATTAAACATTATTAGAAGCAACAAAATTGAATAGACCTCTATAAAAAATTAGGTTTTGATTTTTTGTTTTGAATTTTTATTTACGGCGTGCATAATTTATTTCAAGTTCTTTACAATGTTTTATTTACAAAATGCTGGGCGCATTCAATGATAATTATAAATCAACTGGTTTTTTGCTTTCGCAAGTGATTCGGGCAAGTTATTAATGGTTGTTGTTACTATTGGGGGCCTGCCACTGGTTTACAATTGAACTTCTTACAGTTTACATATATTAGTATGCGTTAACGTTTTGAATGAAACTTGTACAATTAATTCAGCAATTGAAGTCAATTAATAAAAAAACCTAACGAATGAATATTTTGGAATGCCACAAATTGCACGCGCAGATACGTTTAAACAACTTTTAACAATAAAAGAGAAATACATCACATACACATAAAACTAAGGCTAATGCGGTTTCATATCAAGTAGTTAGAGATTAAATGAGATTAATTTGCTTCCCTAAACTAATACACAGATATTGTTCAAGTGCATGCCCTACAACTTAGGTTAAGCTCTTTTCCTTTCAGCATCTATAATCTATCATCTACACCCGACAAGTGCAGTCGGGTTTGTTAATACTGCGTTGTCTTGTTTGTAGATTACGCAGCGCAGCTCCGCCGTATTGAATGCCACTACCAATGCGTTCAGGGTCCAATTCGCCTGTCTCTATCTTGGCCAGTATTGTCTTTGAGCACTTCAGAAATGCCTCCTCAACATTCTCACCCGTCTTGGCGCTCGTCTCCAGGAATATCAGCTCTGAAATATACGAATAAGTTATAAATTTTGGTACTTTTTTAGAGATGATGAACGAACCATTCTCCTGGGCAAATGTGCTTGCCTCTAGAAAAGTAACATCACGTGCCTCCTCCAAATCCTTTTTGTTGCCCACAAGCAATATAACTATATTTGGACTAGCCAATGTCCGAGCGTCGTTTAACCAATTGGTCAATGCATTAAACGAATCCCGCGACGTGCTATCATAAACCAGCAGAGCGCCAGCTGCGCCACGATAATACGAACGGGTTACTGAACGGAATCTCTCCTGCCCAGCTGTATCCCATATTTGAAGCTTCACCGATTTCCCACCCACATTCACAATCCTCGATCCAAACTCAACACCAATTGTATGGGAGCTGTCGTCTTTGACTGGGCAACAAAAATAAGAAGATAACAACATATAGAGTGGTAGCACTATTTAAACACTTAATAATAACAAATATATATAAATATATCATTTTTATATCACATATGTATGTCGCATATCAAATTACACCTAAGTAAAGGACTTTTTCCAATAGAATTAGTAGAATACTGGGGAATTTAACGTAAAAGGGAGATTCACAACATAACGATCTGTATACTTATATTTTACATGCACTAATTGGGCTTGATATGTATATGAATAGCCATTGAACTGAAACTGCGACTGTTTGTCAAATGGAGTTTTCCCTGTCTATTTGCTACTGTTTGCTCATTTAGTACAACTTACATTTACTTTCAATGAAATGATGCAAGAGACAGCTTTTTCCGCTGCCAGCGCTGCCGATTATGAGAAACTTAAATAGGTAATCTGCAAACAAACAAATTCGGTTACTAATTATTAATTATTGTTAAAGCTACAAATCATCACAAACCGTATGTTTCAGACATGTTATTTGTTTTTGCGACGTTCTTTCTTTGTTGTTGATATTGTTGCGCTAAGCTTCTAAGACTGCGTGAATTTTTGCCTTGTATTACTCTTGGAGTGTTGCTGTAGGAAGTTTCAAATTTGAATTTGATAGATAACAAAATTATTGCATTGTTTTTAACTAGAAAGTATTATTGTTCACCTGCTGTACATACCACATTCATATAAACACACACATGCACATATGAAAGTGACTCATGAACTGCATTTGAGCTGAACTTGTTAGTTCTTTATTTAGTTCAATGGTTAAAATATTGATCTCTTACGATAGGAAGTTTTTGATTATACATTTATTAGCTTCACAATCATAAGGAAAAACTTATATTATTACATTGACTATACATATATGGTATGGACACTGACCATACATGTATGGTTAGTGCTATTGATTAATACAGCACCCAGATGAATTGTTTTCAATTTTTAATTGTGAATTCATTCATTTTTTTATCATTTATCATTTTTCTCTCCTGTATAGTTTTGGTAGCAATTGATTGGATCTTTTGCTATGTAAACTGAATATGACGTCTTGCTGCTCATAAAATTCTGAAAATAAATATATGTATTAACATTGATCGATAGGTGCAATTCTCAGCTGATAATGGGCGATATCTTACCTTTATATCACCGGATATCAATGTCCACAAGTAAATCAATACAGCTGGCATCAAGCTGCTGAGCACAACCATTTCAAATTGATTAAGTTCCCCGAAAATTGCAATATTCATTTTGATAAACTTAATATAACAAGAATTACAAAGCAAATACGAAATACTGCAGTCGAAGACAAATTGTTGATATTCACGTAGTCCAGTTGCAAGGGTTGCCAATGTTTGCGCCTTTCAAATTTTCATAGAACTGATAGAACAATAAAAAAAAAGGAATGACTGCTAATATTTTTAAAATTGCATATTCAAATTATGATTATCTTTTTTATCATGCCAACATAATTTAAGAAAAAAAAAGTCTTAGGTAGGCAGGGATGCAGCAAAAGAGTATGCAAGTTTTTTTTCGTATCTCGCTTATGTTCGATATTTTTTAGTGTATTGAAGTACGGTCATACAACGAGCAATCACTGTATATTTATTTGCGACGAAAACTTATATAAAATATATCAAAATGGCTTTCCGCATACCTTTTGGCAAAAAACACGCTGAAATCGCGTCATCCTTGTAAGTAACATTAAATAAATAATCAACACTAATGCATTTAATAATTTTGTAACAATGGGAGCAACTTGCAATCACATTGCATAACCAATAATTGCCAAAGCAGCCAATTCTAGCATTAATAATATAACCATTTTTGCGTTTAGCGTACGCTCCGGCGCTGGGTTTGGTGGTGCCGCTGGACTGGCGCTGCTCTACTACACTGACTGGAAGCTGGTTCTACAGTACATGCCCATCTACGGTTCCAAGTTCGACAAGAGCGATTAAGCCAATACGATGTTTGAACTCTAGTTGAAAAGATTTTTAAATAATGGTGAATAAAATAAGTTCAATTCTATGTATTGAATTTTTTATTGTTTGTAATATTGCAAGACAATATGTTTATTATTAATTTGTGCATATATGAATAACCATATGTGTAAGTACAAAGACTATGCATAAGAGTGGTTACTTTCAAACTGCTTTAGATTTTTGTTTCAAATTAAGTTGTTTATAGATTCGTTAATTCGTATTTTCTTTTCACTATCTAGTTAAAGTTTTAGTGCCTTAAGTACAATCTTAAACTAGTTTGATTAAAAAGTATAAAAACTACATATTTAAGCATTTGAATTCGAAGTAAAGTATGAATTATTCTTTTTCGAAAAGAGAAACTTAAACATTTGTGGAAGCACGAATCGACCGGCGATTAATTTCCCAGCAACAAACGTTGAGGAATGCAAAGTAAGCTAAATATCCGGTTCCACAAAGGAAGCAGGAAATAAACCAGTTTTGTGTGTGCGAGCATGTGTCCCCTTATACCATCCATTCTTTTGCTTACGCTGTACGTAAATAATGTCCCCTGGCCGCAATTCCAATTCAATTTCGCTGTTCGGCGGATAGGGCACAATGCAACGAAAGCGACTGACAAAACATCGAATAAGAAATATAAATAAATGTCTATGTCAGATGGAAGTCAATGATCAACACACCTCTCTCTCGTGCAGTAGATCGACTTTGTCGTGGCACTTGCCTTGATGGCTGCTTCGGTTATAATGTTACTATTAGTGTTTAGGTTACTGTTGCTATTGCTGGCACTTAGCACATGTCCCGCGTCCAAGCTCTGGCTCTTGCGGTGATTAGGCGCTATAATCATGTTGGCATGCAGCTGCGTCTGTGCATGGCTTGAAGGTGGAGGTGGTGAAGCGGCATTGTACATGCTGCGGAACGTGGCGGCATCCAAGGATTGCCTTGCACTACCGTAATAAAAATCAATCAGGATTAACTATGTTCTAGTCATATCTTATAATATAAAGACTAACCAGAGCAACTGTTGGCGCTCCTTGTTGCTTTTGATACGCTGTGAGCCGTATGAAACGTTCCTATTACCCTGAAATAGTTGGGCAGTATTTGAAGCAGTTGCTGCAGATGCTACATTGGCTTCTTTCGGTTGTTCACTTTGCTGCAGCTGACTGGGACAGGAGCCAGACCTGAAAAATATTTTATATTAGTTATGCAGCTCGGTTTTGAGTTGAGGTTTGTGCATACCTCACGTGCACTGGATGCAGTGGCGCGGCTTGGATCATATTTTCAGCTGCAGTGCTGCTTGAGTCTTTGTTTGCCAGTTGCTGTTGTTTTGGCTGTCGTGATGCACCTGGCGATTTGGATCGTGTTTTCATATGAGTCAAACGGCGCATTAAACCTACAGCGCCAGAGCTGCTGCCTATGTTGTCCGCTTTGCTTTCCGTGTGTCCACTGGACTTGCGGTTGAACAACGCCTCGACGGGTTTAGACCACACAGAGCTACTGGTGGTTGATTGGGACTGTTGTTGCTGACGTGGCGGTAAATCCGGCGGTTGGGTAGGCAGCATATTGCTCAAACGCACGTCCAGCGTTTGCGCAGGTGTCGCACTAACATCCGTAGAGGGCGAAACATATTTCCACTGATGCATCAACTGCTGCTGATCGCGTGTGCGCAATGGTGTCAGATAGTTGCCCGGGAACACACCGCTAATATCTAGCCAGTTTTTTCCCTTGAACCAGCCATCGACACACCGTTCAGTAACGATGTAAACACAACCCTTTTTCAGTTCCAGCTCATCGGCATGACGCGGTTTGTAGGCAAATAGTGCGAGGTAGCCCCAAGGTAGTGTTGGCGGCACCTGCTGTTGATGCATCTGCGTTTTAAGCACTCGCGACGTTTGCGATGGCTGCATTATGACTGCTGTAGCTGTGGATGTTGCTGAAGCTGTTGCAGCCTGTGACCCGACCTCCAATCGGCTCAGCTCATGCGGCAGGCTCAATATCTCAGCTGAATGTCGATTTGTTTGCAGCAAACTAAGCGGCGACGATTGCAGCAAAGCATTCAACGAATGTCTCTTCTCCTTTGCGCCCTTGTCACGATAACGCACCGAGCCACCTCCAACCGCAGATAGAGCAGCGGCTGAAGCTACAGCTGCTGCATGTTGGGGCGTACTGGGAAGTGACTGATGGTTGGGACTACAATTGTTGGAGCTGCTTGTGGAACTGCAATTACTGCTGCTATTGGTGTTCGAGGAGTAACTGTTGGAAGAACCTGTGCTGGAATCATTCGTTATGTGGGTCGGATCGATGAGTGGCACAGGTGGTAATGCGCGTTGCTGCATAAGTTGTACAGGAGCTTGGGGTAATGGATTGGTGGCGCCGCTATCCAGCAGCTTCTTAGAAGCTGCATTCAGCTCAACGAAGGCTATGGGAAATATACCAATTGTTTGTCCAATGCGCCCCTCTGCCCAATTGTGATCGACGCGTCGAATCACATGAATCACGGTGCTTTTCTTAAACTCCAAGCAGCCCTCCTCGTCGCTGGGCCCCATCTTAAAATCGTACATAGCAATACACTGAGGCATGGGTAATGCGACAACTACTTTTACGTAGTTGATGGGAAATGTCCCCTCTTGTCCGTTAGCCTGGCCCACAAACCAGTTGTTGTCGATGCGCTGCTTCAGCAAAATTAAGTCTCCTTTCTTAAACTTCAGATCGCTCGCTTCACAGCTTAGGAAATCAAAGAGCGCATACGCATGGGGCAGCAGAAATCGTCGTGGTTTTTGACGTGCTGTTTGTTGTTGTTCTGGTTGCGAGTGTGCTTGTTGTTGCTGCTGCTGTTCTGGGCAGTGTTGTTGCTGTTGCTTCAGTTGCAGTTGTTGCGTGGGCTGGGTCTCTTGCTGGAGTTGTATTTTGTTTGACAACTCTTCGATTTTAGTGTCGTTTTTGCCAGCATTTTGCTTGATGCCTACAATGAGTATCAAGTAAAAAAATCATATATTAGTTATATGTTATATGCCCTCAATTATGTCGCCCACACACACATGGAACACTCACCTTCTAAGATTCTCATTAGTAACACATTTGGCGGCAGCTCATCGATGCGACAATTCACCAAGACACGGCATTCTGGGCATCGCAGACTCTGCTGGCTGGCCACAATGTCCTACAAGAAAAGGAAATTTAATAAATATATCGTAAAAATAACATAAACTCGCTTCACTTACCACTAAACATTTTCGACAGAAAGTGTGCTGGCATGGCAAAACTTTGGAGGTGGTGTCCAAGCGTTCCAGGCACACAGAACACTCCAACAGGTCATTTAATGTGTGCTCATCCATTTAATTTAATTTAAAACTTATTATGTGCATAATTAATAGTATAGTCCCTCGCCGTCTCTACCCTTCACTCCATAAGTCTCAAGGATGGTCACAATTTGAATTTCGTGCAAAGCAACATTCCAAAAAGCATGCAAACTCACAGACACAATAACACCGCGCTCACGTACACAGGAATGAAGTGGAGCTTGTGAAATACATACAAAGCTACAATCAAATTGCTTAGCGTTTTGTAACTCTGAACCATACATTAATTTATCATTTGTACACTACATTTTCACTGCTTTGTTTTATAATAAAAAAAAAAGATGTAGGTTTATTAAATTATTGTCTTAAAAATGCAGCCAGCGTGAAGTTCGTGGCCATCATCATCAAATGTACAACTACAAATAAGCATACTACCACACGGATAAAACCTGCTTAGGTCTGACCTACAATAGGAAGCAGATGAATAGAAGCACCTGCAAAATGGGTAACAATTTGTATTCAAATAGTTACTGTAGTAAAATTTTAGAATACAAGGCAATATATGCTGCGTATATAGTAACTTAACGTTTTCAAATTATTTTCGAGACATTTATTTTGCATTGGAGAATTTTGCAATTACTAACGTTGTTACCGTGCATATTGCTGTATTCAGAGGTATAATCTAAAGAGCTTGGCCAGACTGATTTTTAGGTAACTATAAAACAATTGAAGACGGGCACACTTCTGTTCGAAATATTTCAATATGCAACCACATACCCCATACAAAATGGTATGTTTAGTGATGCAAAGTAATAATTTATAAAAATAATTCTACGAAAGCTCCAAAATCATTGATTAATTTTTTATTTTGTTCCTGTTCTTATTGATAAGTTGAAATACAACTTATTTATATCGATAAAATACAGATTTAAAATATCGATATTGACTTAAATAAAAACAATCCTTCAACCTAACCTCTCTTTTACGAACGGAACGTGTTTGTTTTGATACGTTCGTGCTGTAAGAACAGCGATTAAATTGTACTAAACCGTACGTAAATAAAATAAATTAACGATGCCGAAAGTGCGCAGCACGCCGGGCCAACCCCGGACGCAGGGCTTTAACCATTCCAACCACTCCATGAATCCGGAGCGGCCAACAAGTGGACTTAAAGGTGTAGCCCACCCTCGTACCAAGGGCACGATCAAGCGGCTGCAGATGTATCGTAATTTCAAGGCCAAACGCGATCGTACTGGAAAAATTATCACCCCAGCACCATTTCAGGTAATTATCATATGTCGCAATACAAGATGCTTATGATAATCGAGTTCTGCTCCGTCCTCAGGGTCGTTTGCCCGCAGGTACGATGGCTCGAGTGGAGCCCACTCCAAAGTGGTTCAGCAACTCGCGTGTTATTTCACAAACAGCGTTGCAAAAGTTTCAGGATGAGATTGGGAAGGCTGTCAAAGACCCGTATCAGGTCATTATGAAACCCTCGCAATTGCCCGTGACACTGCTGAATGAAGCCTCCAAGTATCAACGTGTTCATTTACTAGAGACGGAGAGCTTTGATAGTGTATTTGGACCAAAGAAACAGCGTAAGCGCGTCAGCTTAAAAGTTCGTGATCTAGAGGATTTGAGTCGGGCTGCCGATGAGCAGGCCAACAAATACGATTCGACCAAAGATGTGGATCTTATACGGGAAAATACTGGCGAAAAGAAGGCTGTGCGTGACTGGGTATTCGGAGCAGGTCAAAGCAAACGTATTTGGAACGAGCTGCATAAAGTTGTGGATGCTTCCGATGTGCTGCTGCAGGTGCTTGATGCCCGCGATCCCATGGGCACCCGCTCCAAGTACATTGAGGAGTTCCTACGCAAGGAGAAACCTCACAAACATCTCTTCTTTATCTTAAACAAAGTAGACCTAGTTCCTGTGTGGGTGACACAGAGATGGGTGGCAATCCTAAGTGCCGAATATCCAACAATAGCTTTTCATGCCTCCATGCAGCATCCTTTTGGCAAGGGTGAGTCATATGAAATAAGTCGTCAGTTTGGTTATAAAATACATTCCAACATATTTGACAGGCGCGCTGATCAATTTGTTCCGCCAGTTGGGTAAGCTGCACATGGATAAGAAGCAGATCAGCGTTGGATTTATTGGATATCCAAACGCTGGGAAATCCTCGGTCATTAATGCATTGCGTTCCAAAAAGGTTTGTAATGTTGCTCCTATCGCGGGTGAGACCAAGGTTTGGCAATACATAACGCTAATGAAGCGCATATTTCTAATTGACTGTCCTGGTGTGGTTTATCCGTCTGCCGAAACGGACACGGAGAAGGTACTGAAAGGTGTTGTTCGTGTAGAGCTAGTTACCAATCCGGAAGATTATGTGGACACAGTGTTACAACGCGTGCGCAAAGAGTACATTGCAAAGAACTATAAAATCGAAAGCTGGACTTCATCGACACACTTCCTCGAGCAGCTGGCCAAGAAGACCGGTAAATTATTGAAGGGAGGGGAGCCGGACATCACAGTCACCGCACGCATGGTGCTCAATGATTGGCAGCGTGGCAAGCTGCCTTATTATGTGCCACCGGAGGGCTTTGCGATACCCAAATCACAGGAGCGCAAATCCGTAGAGCAGACAACTCCAGAAGAGACTGCTGCTAAAGGAGATGATGACGATGCCAAATCGGAGGCACCTACATTTGTGAGTGAATCCGTAAAGAAGGCACGTGAGTTCAAGCAAATACAAGATTTTCGTAAGATTCGTGTGGGTCTGGAGTATGTGCAGCAGGACGAACGCGAATTGGACCACATTGATGTGGAGCTCTTGGAACAGCAGAAGGCAGAGCGCGTGGCACGTAAAAAGGCTCGTCTGGTCAATCCAGAGGAGGACGATTCCAGTGACGGCGCCAGCGATTTCTACTCAGAGGATGAATACAATGAGGATTTGCAGCGTGTGGTACACAAGAAAGCGAAGGCCAAAAAGACCCAACAGCTGGCTATTACATCGTCTGGTAAATTCCGTATTGCCAAAGTCCAACCAGGTGATTCCGATAAGCTGGATGACAGCGAGGATGATAGTCCAAGTGCTAAGGCGCCACGCCTCAACGCCAAACAGAAAAGGACACTGGAACGTAGCCAAAAGCGTAAGAAAATTGGCAGCAATTTCTATGAGACGACGAATGTGAAAAATCGAAATCGCAATAAGAAAAAGGACACATAGTCATTTCTTTCTATCGCTAGTTTATTATAAGTGGCTGCGGCAAACGCTAAACAATATAATTAAGAATCCAATAAAAGTTGTTGCCCCAAAATTCAAAACAAACTACTTCACTGAGTGCATTGTTTCTTTTTTATGACCTTGCGTCCACATAGGTCCGCTAGGCTATTCTTGTCGTGGTCGTTCTCATCCGTATCGCTGCTGCCATCTGAATCGCTAGACTCTGTATAGGAACCAATGCCAGGTAATATGGCAATGCACTTTAAGCTGCCCACATCGTTTTGGCTTGATTTTGCAGAAACAGCTGTTGATGCCGGGTTCTCTAAGGGCGTTGCCTCCTCCGTTTTTGAAGCCTTGCTGCTGCTTGTGGGCAACTCCCCATTTTTTCGCTTGATGCCTTGTCCTAGTAATGACTTTTGTGTAATGCGCACTGTGCCTGAAGCGCCAACGGATTTGGCTGTACTCTTGAGCTCCGCTTGCAGTTTCTGATATGATAAACAATATTGATTATTGATTATTAAAAAATTTTAAGCTCCACCTTGTCAATGCTCTCTTCCTGTAGTTTCTCAACCCGATTGCGAAAATCCCTAAGTTCCAATTCCTCGTCATGCAATTGTTGACGCTCGGTGTTCATTTTGTGAGCATCGACTAGCTCCAGAAACTGCACCTCATCATCGTCTAAGCCGCGAATCAGGTTCTCTATGTAAGACACTTAGAATAACGATAGAGTTCAATATTTAGCTGTTCGAACATACTCAATTTGTGGGCTTCCTCAAACTCAATTTCCTTTTTGGTTTTTTGCTCTTTCAAGCGATCGTACAGTGAGCGACCGTCGTATGGCTCCTCTGGCCTCTCCAATGGGTCCTCGGGCTGGCGCACACGTTCCCATTCCTCCTGACGGCGCTGACGCGCTTCTGCAGCCTCGGATTCAGTAACAAATCCGGAACTCATTTTAATGTGAAGCAAAGTAGACTTTTATATGGAAAATGTGTTGAAGATGTTGACGATGTTATCGTGGCCAGTGTTCATAAACGGTGTCTATTGTCTTCAATTGATAAATATCGATTACTTACTAGAGAAGTGAGCGCGTACGTAAAAATTTTTCAAACGTGTAACGGCGCAACATTTTTGTATTACTTGTTATTTCAAACGCGATTCTCTGTTCAGTTTCGCAATTCGATTGTAAATAGCTTTTTGAGCCTTGTTCATTTGACGCCACTTCTTACCAGCCATATGAGCCACTGTTGTTACTTTTACATTAACCACACCGCGAGATTTCAAATTTTCACGGAATTTCGCGAGAAATAAAAAATATGGATTAATTGGTAAATCCATTGATCTATCGCATACTTTTACAAACTTTTATATCACTATTTGTAACAACTCTAAATTTATCAATTGTTTCATAATTGAATTTTAGCTCTTTCTAACATTTGATTAAATATTCAAGGCTAGACTTATTTAACAGATTATTTTATAATTTAAAGAATATTTTAAGGGACGTGATATTTGTATTGTTTTAAATAATAAAAATTTACTATGAATTGTATAGGGCATATATATATATATTGGGTTTAGATTAAAAAAAACAAAAAAAACTGTCAAACCAATATGGAGTCAGTATTGAATATTGAGATATTATGGGAAACGTGAGATCAATTAGCCAAAACACGTGGCATTTCGGACATGTGCACACAAAAATACTTTCGAATGTGTGCATTCCTTTTTCTATAAATGGAATCGCAATTAAAATTGAATCAGAAATGAAATACCAGAATTGTTATTTATGATCAGCGATGTTTCACTTGACGCTGTCAGATAAGGTGTGGACTAGTTTCTGGTAGCACAACTCTTGACTGAAAATACATATAAGTGAGATTGCTCCAGGCGGCATGCATCACTCGAATAAATACTGAATCTTGCCTACATCTGTTATTTACAGTAAAACATGTACACACAATGGATGTAGGACACGCACACACTCGTAGGCACAGTTGTTGATGAAAAGGAAGAGGCAGAGGCAATGGGATATGTCGATAGATCTTTTTAATGAAACTTAGCTCGAAATCTTTTCTAGTCATAAAATTGTCTTTCGTACGTTTTGAAATCGTATATTAAACAATTTATATCATGTTAATATATTCCTAGAATCGATCTAAATTTGTTCATTAACGACAGAAAAATTCTTATGTGTACATTTATTTAATGGTATTATTTATTAATATCTCAATAGGAAACATGTTTTAGTTGGGCCAATACATTCATTGAACATCTCTAGTACTATTTAGTTATATTTATAGACAAATATATAGATATATATATTTATATATGCCAAGATGCCATTCTCCAAAAAAGAGCTATAGGATTAGCAAAATACAAGGTATACATACATATGTATGTTAAAGACGGTTTGACATGATATCTTTTACATTTACATTTACATTTCCTCTTGCTTTTACGTCCACACAGTGATAAATATTTCTCTACAATATTCATGTATTTTCAGTTTATAGACATAATTGAGGTCAGCATACATTTCCAGAAACATCAAAGGTTATACACATGCACACATTTATAGATTATTGTGTAGTTGTTCTAGTATATTAGAGTTCTCGAAACAAAAGTAAACAATAATAATGTGTCTATATATTATGAAATATTGCTAGGAACTTGTGTACCTATTCAAAATTGAGCTTATAAAATGCTGCATGAGTTCTTCTCACGAAATGGATTCACCTTTTGACTAGTGAACCCACTTAACAGACAATCATCCGACTCATGGTCTATCATATATTTCATCATGGAATTACACGCCTCCGACACCTGGATGCGGGGTATTCCCGCCTCTCGACGCAATTGCTCATTGATGGTGCGCTGCTGTTGCAAATTCGCAGCCATAATATCTAGAACGGCAGTCTCGGCAAGACCTATGGTGAAAATCAACAATATGTGTTGCTAGCGAATAATGTTTAGCTGCAATTAGAGGCGGTTTAGGTCTAAAAGTTACTAAAAAGTGAGTATGATCCAAATTACCTTTAAAAGCGTTTTTAGGCACAAACTTTAACTTTAGTTGTTGAATCGACGAAAAATCAATAGCGTTTGATTTAATTACCATGTATCGCTCTCAGTCGAATATAAACTTATCGATAACAACGCCGCAGTAGAAACAGCTGATATCGTGCTACCATTATGTCGTAGAATAAAAATCGATTTGGTAATTTTTTGTATCAGTTTTATTTGAAATTGCATGTTAACACTTATTTTAATTCAATTTCAAAAATATAAATTTAGGAGTATATATGTATGTAGTTAGGTACCTGAATTGAGTTACTACGTAAGCATGCTAAAAAAAAATATATTTTATGTGTAAATTGGTCTTTTTTTTTTCGTAGTGTTACTTACTCTGACATTAACTCAGGTTGTGCAAGTTCTTTGGTGTTATTTTTATTGACTGCCTGCAGCTCTTTGTGGAGCTCCAGCTGACCATTGGTCTTTCTAAAAGCATTTGCCATTAGGAGTATATTTCTTGCAATACGTTCATCATCTATGCGCTTCTGGGCCGTATGCGTGCGCTTTTCAGCATTCTCTGACATTCGTTGTTCCAGTGGCAGGATGGCTGCTGGAATAGCCGACTCGGGATTTGTCCAAATTTCGGTGCCGGGGGTTTCCTTACCCGTAGTGGGTGAAAAGGCTGGTCTTGCTGGTATCAGTGGGGAACGCACACATACACTAATTACAGAACAGAAATAAAATTTGATTTTTATTTGCTTACATTACTAGTCACACTCTAAATTCGTTTTTTAAAAACATGATTTGTCTATTAAATTTTAATTTGTAATGATATAGCCAATTACGCCCATGCCCCAGCCCCTGCCCCCGGCGCTGGTGCTGAGGCTGGGTCGACACATGGCTCATTGTCCTCGTTCAGTTTCAACCTATAACGAGTCAGAAAGGAGACGACAATGAGCCAGAGTGTTGTGTCATCGATCAATGCTTCGAGTTGCGTGTTTTACTCACTTGTTCACTTCCTCCAACTTTTTGAGCAGACGCTCATTCTCCCGGCATACGATCTCTTGATCTCTTAATATGGTCTCGCGCACTGTGAACAAATGATTGTTCTCTTGTCGCAGCGATTCATTCTCCGCCATATATAGCTTCACTAGCTCGGCCAGCTCGCTACCATCCAGCTCTGGTAAACGCTGTAAGTCAATCTTTGGCATGAGTATGCCAGCATCTCCAGTATGAATGCGGTCCAGTTGTAGTTCCAAGAGACTGTCGATCGGCTCAGCCGCCTGGTGATGGAGATTCAACGCCGCCTTGAGATGCTCATTCTCCATCTGCAGTGCATGGATGTCTCGCTTGAGACTGAGAATGAGAGCCTCTCGCGGATCCATCATGATAACAGGCTTCGTCCGTATGCGCTTTGCTCGCGATGCATAGCGTAGCGTATTCAGCGTTTCAGCATGATTGTAATGAGCCGGCGACACACAGGCAATCATCAGCGTAACCCCATTCCCGGCGAGACTGTCGGCCAGCAGCTTGGTGAGCTGGCTATCCCGGTACGGGATGTGTCCAGTGCGTTTCTTATTATCACTCAGCGACGAAATGCAGTAGCCTAGCACCATGAGACTCTTGTTGATATTGTTGGCCTCCTCCAGCGTCTTGCCCTCACTCATCGTCTTCTTCGTCAGCTCGCTTCCTGCCAAATCCACAAAGTTAATCTTGCCGTGCTTGGACAGAAAGACACCACCATCTGTTTGTTGGTCCGATAGTATATGGACCGTTAGTATCGTATGAGAACGCGATGAATGATCATTCATCGCATGCGAGCCTACAGAACGATTTCTCATGCCTAAAGGGAGGAATTCAATTAGCTGAGAGTAAGGCGCTCCTAATTCTTAGGTAAATGAAATTTCGGAATTGATTTTACATTTACACAGGTCTCCCATCCCCGCTTACCCTCTTCTAACACGGCCAGCAAGTCATCTAGTTCCTCGCAGTCCACCGTAAACAAATTCTCCACAAAGAAGCCACCCGATTTCTTCGACCAGCGCACGGCAAGGGGCTTGCGAGCGCTTCCTGGATTGAGCAAATCGATTACCTGTTCATATAAAATACAAATCAATTTTCAATATCAATGATGAAGTAAAAGCTCGCTTTGCGCACTTCTCTCGCTAGACTAACAATTCAAACATAGCGACAATTTGGAGATAGACGAGCAGATGGAGGGAATGCGGGGATGACATGTTGACCTCCATTAAATAGAGGTCAATGCAATGCATACTAAACTAGTCGCATGACATTTGCAAATGCCTCGAACGGAAACCCAATCACAATAAGTGCAATGCAATTGCAATTTCAATTGGATATTAAATGAAGTTGAACTACATTACGTAGGGCAACTGCGATGTGTGACGAAATAACTTTACTCACTAAACTATTTTATAGATTGACATCATAATTGCAATGCAAAACTGCAGATGCGATAATGATTATCAAATTTTGGATATCACAATAATCACAGCAATAAAAGAAACAAAATGAAATATTATATGAAATCTATGTCGAAACAAAACCCTAATAGCTTTAATCATTGATCATTGGATCATTTTATCATTGATTGGAATTATAGAAGTTTTTATAAATTTGTAAAGCTAGCAAATAGTATTGATATATTCTCACCCGTTCATTGTAAATCTCCATAAACGAAGCCTTGAGAACATAATTAACTTCCTCGCGATTCTTAATCAATTGGAAGAGATACACAAACGAACGGAATATTAGGCCATGCCGAGGATCCTTTGGATTGGGCTTGCCCACAAACTGCACAGAGAATTACGTACAAATTATGTAATATATACCGATGGAATATATTTACCAAATCCGGTGGCCCGGTTAGGGTGTGCGTCTTCCCTGAACCTGTCTGCCCATAACAAAAAGCCGTACAGCTAAAACCCTCAATGCCCATCTCAATAATGCGCTTGATTCCCGAATAGTCGAGTATATCCTCCTGTGTGGCACCTGGCTCAAAGACCACATTGTACGTGAACACCCTCACACTGTCGCGATTGTGGGATCGCTTGGCGCCCGTGTCGTTGCCCTCGATCTGTGGAAGGCAGGCTTTTGTTACTTTCTATTCTAAGATATTAACCCATTTTTGACCTACGATGACTTGTCCATTTCCAGGAAACTTCAATGTGGCACCGTGCCTGTCACGTTTCTCCTTGTCGTTTAAAGGGCGAACACGCACCACCACATTGATATTGTCCTCCGGCGTTGAGGGCTCCTCGCTGCCTGTGCCTGTGCCTGTGCCTGTGCCCGTGCCCGAGGACTTGGAGGCCACAATTTCCAAAGTATCCGCGCTACCAATTCTGCGCAGACACAGCAAAAACTTAATTGTTTATATATTTAACTAAAAGTGCTTATGTGGCTATACTCGATACGATTCGAGCATATATCAAAAGGAAATAGCGCGAGGCATACCCATATATTCGTTCCCATATTGTCAATGAATAACATTTTTGTCCTTAATAAATATTCTTGAAACTATTTATTATTGACACCATTTCACATTTTTCCAAAAATCGAAATGTTATATAAATATACATTTAATCCGAAAATAGCAGTCTTCATTTGAATATTCCAAATATTACGATACCTTCAAATATTATATTCTCCAAATAAATACATACAATGTATCTATTTCTACCGTTGATTTATTAGAAGAGCCGTTTGAAATACCCTGTTACTCCCGTTGTCTGTTTATTTCGTAGTATCCAAAATCAACTAGCTATTCCAATCTGTTTTGCATCACAATTATAATAATTAATTCTGATGACATCTTTACAATTATTTCATTGAAATGTGAAGTAAATTCAAAAAAAATTATTATTGATTTTTAATTAGATTTTTTATTGAAGCTTTCAATACTAACCGACTCTGAATGGCACAGTCCACCTTTTTCTCTCTGTCTAATGGATAGATGAAATCATTCTATTAGGCAACACACTGTCAAGGCCAGCTGAGTGCACGGTATATTATAGTCGTTAAAGGTATTGTTCTTGGCTAAGTGAACATGGAATCTATGCGAAATACATGTTCATACATATGTACCTCAACAAATTATATTATTGCTACGAATTATAATTTTCGTTTTGGTTTGTTGTGGCCAATGCAAAATCGCCTGTTCCAATTCCCTTGAACTTGATGACGCTCAACTGATTGAGGGTCCTATTAATAGCCAAGGTTAACGGTAGAAGCAGCCAGAGTTTTTGGGTTTTCTTTCAGTTTAATTAGTTTTGGGGTATTGCGAGAAATAGCGTGTTAAACTATGATTAATAAAAATTTTCTTTTCAATGGAATTTCAGTTGTACATACATATATGTATGTACATACATACATACATATGTATATGTAAGCAAATATTGATTGATTTAATTTAATTAAGTCAATGTAGGCAATTATAAAGCGGACAATAACACATAAACAAATAAACAGAGTTTATTGTACGGACAACAAGGCGTCCACGTACATAATTGTTTGCGCTGGAATCTGACATTTGACATTTGATATTTGATATTTTCACGCAAATTACTTGTTAAATATTAATGCAGTTAAGGACACAGTTTTAGTGAAAGAAAGGAGTATATTAGGCACCAGGCATGTAAGTAAATATATTAATCAGACATAATCTACGCCTAGGTTTTGTGTGCACTTGGTAAATATTTAAGAAGGAGGCCAACGCCACGAGGTAAACTTGGCACACAGACATGAATGAAGGTGGGCCTACTCTCACCTCTCAGTGGGCTGTGCAGACTGGCCCCATGGCAAAGTTCAGTCAACCTGTGTCCACTTGAAATTGATGCTAAATAGTTAATAAGCTGCAAACATTCTAATGGAGGCTTTAGTTTCTTAAAGGAAGAACTCATAGATAAATATGTAATTTTGATGAGTGGTGGTAAGTGGGGACTTGAACAAATACATATTTGGCCTTCAAATCAAATAAGGATTCTAACAGAGTTTTTCATTAATTAGACTCTGTTCCCTAAAAGGGAAAAAGAGTCTATTGGGTTTGTGCAATGTCCGTCTTGCTGTCCGCCTGTCCGTATGAACGTAATATTTTTCGGCGCTGTTAGAGTTAGAGACTTGAAATTTGTAACATATACTATATGCTCCTGAATTATAAAGTGTAAAAATTTTCCCGATCGGAAATCTCTTCCGCCTAGGCCAGAAATCATACTAGATGATAAGCTAGAGAGTTGCAATTTGGAATGTATACTCGGGGTGACAACCAAAGTTAAAAAAACTATGGCGGATATATCTACGCCCATTGGGGGCGTGGCAAATCGGGAAATACGTATCTTCTACACCGTTGAAGCTAGAACGCTGAAACTTTGCATGCGAGTTAATGTTATGATTCTATGAAGATCGATCAAAAAGTTATATGTCTACGCCCATCGGGCTTGAATAATTAGTGATTTTTCAAATTGTGCTATATTTGGAACACTATTGACACTAGAGACTTGCAATTTGGCATGTATTCTCGAGTTGACAACCCTAGACCAATAAGCTATGGTAGATATAGCTACGCCCACAGGGGGCGAGGCAAACCGCAAAAGTTTATATCTGCTACAGTTTTAGAGCTAGAAGCTGGAAAATCGGATGGTTCAGTGACTAATGTCCTCCTCTATCGATGACCCAAATATCATTTTTCCGCCTCTTTGGGGCGTGGCATATTGAAAAATACACTGTAATTTTCGCATTTTTGGAATATAAGCAACCAAATTTTGCAGTTATGTTAGCCTCGGCTCTTTCTAAGAACTGGCAAAAAATGGCAAATCGGCAAAGAAGTTTGTTGTGGCCAACTGCATAATACATGCTTATAATAATAGCTCAGTAGTAATTGCTAAGATGGCAGAAAGCATTTTAACATAAATATACAAATATTAATGAATTTAAAAAATTGAATTTATAAGTTTTCGATTAATAAACAAAAAGTTTCCAGCGGGACTCGAACCGAGGTCATTTAAAATACCATGTAATCGTTAGCTAAAACTAAATAAATTTACAGCTGGCAAATCGGAAAAGCAGTTTCTAGTGCTTAAATGCACAATTCATATGCGTATGTTTATAAATATCTTATTATTAATAGGCGCTGGCAACAAGCATTTTATAATAAATATAATAATATAAAACAAGTAAGAAGGCTCTAGTCGAGACGGCTCGACTACGAGATACCCTGAACCCAAAAAAGGCTATACTCTTCTTCTTTACGCACGTTTAGGCGCGCGCTCTGCTAACCGCGCAGTTGCTGCCGTGGCTTGGGGGTGGGTTGGGCTATACTTTGAACACTTATAACTCCATTTTTAGATGCATGATCTTGATGAAATTTTCAGAGTAGATTAAGAATATCTAAATGTATCTATGTGCCAAATTTCAAGTCTCTAGTATTTGAAATGCGTTTTTTGCAAATTGTGGGCGAAGGGGGCGTGGCATCCAAAATCTGAAAATTCGAAAACTCGTACTGCGTAGCTAACATACGAGTGTTCATGTAAAATTTCAGCTCTCTAGCTTTTGTAGTTTCCGAAATCTCGACGTTCATACGGACGGACGGACGGACGGACAGACGGACAGACGGACAGGGCTCAATCAACTTATTTTTTTATGCTGATCAAGAATATATATACTTTATGGGGTCTGCGACGTCTCCTTCTGCCTGTTACATACATTTTCACAAAACCATTATACCCTGAATTCCCATTTTCAATGGGTTCAGGGTATAACAAGTAAGAAGGCTCTAGTCGAGACGGCTCGACTACGAGATACTCTGAACCCAAAAAAGGTAATACATTCTTCTTTACGCACTTGTAAGCGAGAGCTCTGCTAACCGCGCAGTTGATGCTGTGGCTTGGGCTATATTTTGAACGCTGATAACTCCATTTCTAAATGGACGATTTTAATGCTATTTGCAGAGTAGATTAAGAAAATCTAAATGTATCTATGTGCCAAATTTCAATTTCGAAAACTCATCCCATTTCCAAATTATCGATAAAAAATCGAAAATTCGTTTCCATTTTTTACGTTTTTTGGGCATAACTTCTACACCGTTTTAGCTAAAGACTTTAAATTTGTATATTTAGATAGATATTATGAATACGCAGAATATGTAATTTTCAGAATTTGGATGCCATGCCCCCTTCGCCGCCAATTTGGAAAAAACGCATTTCGAATACTAGAGACTTAAAATTTGGCACATAGATACATTTAGATATTCTTAATCTCCTCTGCAAATTTCATTAAGATCGTCCATCTATATATAGCCCAACCCACCCCCAAGCCACGGCAGCAACTGCGCGGTTAGCAGAGCTCGTGCTTATGCGATCGTAAAGAAGAAGAGTATTAGTTTATTTTTTGCTGGGTTCAGGGTATCTCGTAGTCGAGCCGTCTCGACTAGAGCCTTCTTACTAGTTATTATTATTATTATTATTATTATGAATAATATGAAATTCTGAAATTCTGAGAATTCTTAGCTGATTAAAGATAGCAGATACTTTTCGTTTGATATATGTATGTACATACATATGTATGTATCATCCAAGCAATAAACTTCTAATTAATCTTATCTACTATTTGTTTATGCATTAATAAATGAAAAAAACAATTTGATTTTGCAATGCGGTCATACATATATTTAATTAAAAGCTATATTCAGTAGAACTTTAACTTTAACAAATTGCTAGTAAATTATAAGTTAAATCTGACTATAAACTCAAATAAAGTAAGATCATTAAGGCAATGTTAATGACATCAAGCAAATACTAGTCATAATACCAATAATTGGGCAACTGCTCTTAGCACTACGTGCACGTGTAAACAATAGTTAATTTTGCTTTAATATATGACTGCACATACATATACTATATCTGATGATGAAGAACTGTAATTAGTCTACTTACTTGACCTATACTAGATATATGCTCAACTGCGGTAAATATTCTATTTTAGTTTCGCATCGAGACAAATCGAAACAATCCACTTGATGAGCGTTTGCTTAGTGAAATACAACATACGAAACTAGATTAGCCAGCCATAAAGTAGAACAAATAGTAAACATAGCAATGATATGTGTTTATTAGAATATACATATGCACATGCCCTGCACACACACATGGCAACAAACTTATTAACATTATTAAATGGTTGTTAATTTAATGGGATCAGCTATATATACGCTCGCTTATAGAGCGTATGCTCCATTGGTTCCCACTCTGTGATCTGCCACTATCATAGGCGTTATAATTATTGAAGTGCACGCATGTTATTACATTTTGATTAATGCTTCTGTTGATAGCTGCTGCCCTGGCTGTCAAATGGGCTCCCATGTTTTCCATTATGACCACAATCCGGAGGAAGAGGGTTGGAATTTGCTTAAAATCCTTATATACTTCAGTGAAACTCCATAGATGGACAAGCTCCAATTCTAATATGGATTTTTCATAGGTTTCTCTGACACAAAGGGTTGGATAATAATTATCCATGGAGCAAGAGGGGCAGGGACGAAAGTCGCGACTGTGGCATAGATAATCAAAATTGACATTTCGTTGCCTAAACTTTTGCGCTGCACGAGATGGTTATTAGCCGACATACGAGTACAGCCAAACGAAATACTCTGATATATGTACGAATATACAAATGTGTATAGTAGATATAAAAGTGAGAGTTGCAAGCTGTTTTCGTTTCAATTTATTGTTGAGCAAACAATACAGACTATGAATGTTGCAGGCGATCCCACATGAAACTGAAACTTCGAAACTTGCCAATTGCAAATCTCTACTAATTGTAATACATAGCTTTTCCGTATGTATTTTTATTATACCCAGAACCCATTGAAAGTGGGAAATAAGGGTATAATGGTTTTGTGAAAATGTATGTAACAGGCAGAAGGAGATGTCGCAGCCCCATTAAGTATATATATTCTTGATCAGCATAAAAAAATAAGTTGATTGAGCCCTGTCCGTCTGTCCGTCCGTCCGTATGAACGTCGAGATTTCGGAAACTACAAAAGCTAGAGAGCTGAAATTTCACATGAACACTCGTATGTTAGCTACGCAGTACGAGTTTATTTTGTTTTTCCGATAACTCATCCCATTTCCAAATTATCGATAAAAAATCGAAAATTCGTTTCAATTTTTTAGGTTTTTTGAGCATAGCTTCTACACCGTTTTAGCTAAAGACTTCGAATTTGTATATTTAGATAGATATTATGAATACGCAGATTATGTAATTTTTGGATTTTGGATGCCACGCCCCCTTCGTCCACAATTTGCAAAAAACGCATTTCAAATACTAGAGACTTGAAATTTGGCACATAGATACATTTTGATATTCTTAATCTACTCTGAAAATTTCATCAAGATCATGCATCTAGAAATGGAGTTATAAGCGTTCAAAGTATAGCCCAACCCACCCCCAAGCCACGGCAGCAACTGCGCGGTTAGCAGAGCTCGCGCTCATGCGATCGTAAAGAAGAAGAGTATCACTTTTTTTGCAGGGTTCAGGGGATCTCGTAGTCGAGCCGTCTCGACTAGAGCTTTCTTACTTGTTTCCCTTTGGGAACAAAGTGTAACAATGATAGAATTGAACAGAACAGAACGTAACATAACAACAACTGGTCTCTCGTTGTCCTTTCATCAGTTTCAAAATAAAAGCCTACCATGATCGTTTTGAGCTGCCTTGTTGCTGCGCTAGCTTTTGTATCTTCGGAAATAGACGCGTTCAAACATACGGACAGACGGATGGACAGACGGACATGGCTATATCAACTTTTCCCGTCACCCTACTCAAGAATATATATACTTTATGGGGTCTGCCACGACTCCTTCTGCCTGTTACATACTTTTAACAAAACCATTTATTTCCCATTTTAAATAATAACTTAGATGCCTTAGTCGGTGTCATGCAGCACCTGTTTGCTTTATGTCTATGTAACTAAGTTAAAACCCCATGAATAAATTATTCATGTCTGTACAATTAAATTAAACTCATTTCTATTTACAAATACTTTTAAATGGTTCAACAAAATTTTTAACATTTTTGAGGGATAATGGTAAAGTTAGTAGGAGCAACAAAGCGCTCCGATTCGAGGTACAAGATTTAAAATAATATAAAATATTATTGATTGGATACAAGATTTAAAATAATATAAAATATTATTGATTGGAGTGAACCAGCTGAAGCTTAAATGGTAGGGATGAATCATGCACGTAGGGGCAAATCTAAGTGATCCATGTATACTAGCAATTACAATTAATGCTATTATTATATATCTTCATTATTATATGTCAAGTATGTGAAAATAATTATATGCAATTCATGGTAGAGAACTTGTCGGATACAAAAATAAGTATTGATGAAATATATTCGTTTAGACAGGAAATAATGATTTTTGTAACCTCAATTGATCTAAGACAAACCAATTAAATTAGCTTTTAGCACAATTTCTGGCCATTAATGTCAGTCGGCTCAAGCCAACTGTCAGGTCCTTAACCTTCAATTCGAATGACAACCATACTATATAAGAGCAAGATGTATTGGGAGTGACTAGAGCACCAAGTTGACAATAACTATACAAACACAAATATGTCACTTTCGCTCTCGAAGCAGGTCAGGCGGGACATAGCAGGGCTGACTGGACTCACAGGACTCAGGACTTCCAGAACGCACTGGACTCGACTTGTCGATTTGATTACAAAATCGATTTATGTCGTGCTAGCCCAAGCAACTGAACTCAAACTCCCTTACTTAAGACCCCTAATTGTTTAAATATAAAACATGACCAATTGTGAGCAATACGATGTTCAAAGTACTTGTCAGTCTGCCTGGACTGTCTATATGTCTTGCCAACGCTCTGTGTCCATTTATTGTGCGTGGTCATTACGCTTATGCCACCCTCTTTACGTCCTTCCAATTTTAATGACGCCTCATCAAGGGTTGCTAGTGGACCGCTCATGCCCCGCCAGGCGCGCTGTTTGGGCCACGTTATTAAGTATTTTTATTACTCGCACGTCCAGCAGGCAAATGGATTCATGCAAATATATAACTAGGCAAAACTAATTACTTTGATAGACAATGCAGCCCCGTAAATATTTTAACGAATATTTTTCATTCATGTTCAGCATTTGTCCAGGAAGCAGAAAGTATTACGACTAACCTAATAAACGTATACAAATTGACTCGAAAGAGTAGAATAGACTCTTTCAAGTCAATAACAAGCAAATTTAATTGAGGTTCCTTGAAAAGTTTAATTCAATTTTACATATTTAACACGGAAGAAATTAAGTCTTAAAGCAATAATTGGCCCATGTACAAAGGTTTCAAATCAAATTTATCTCAAGTTAAAGGTCTTTATATACAAGGAATTATATTGAAAATGGACTTCAGGGTATAATGGTTTTGTAAAAATGTAAGTAACAGGCAGACCCCACAAAGTATAAATATTCTCGATCTGCACAAAGAAATAAGTTCATATAGCCCGTCTGTCTAACCGTCCAACGGCCGTTCGTATAAATGTCGAGATTTCGGAAACTACAAACCTATAGAACTAAAATTTCACATGAATACTCGTTTGTTAATTACGCAGTACGAGTTTTTTTTTTTTTTTTTTTTCGATAACTCATCCCATTTCCAAATTATCGATACAAATTTGTAAAACGTTTTTTGAGCATAACTTCTACACCGTTTAAGCTAGAGACTTTAAAATTATACATTTAGATAGATAGATATATGGATCCGCAGACTTTGTATTATTATACCCTGAACCCATTGAAAATGGGAAATCAGGGTATAATGGTTTTGTTAAATGTATGTAACAGGCAGAAGGAGATGTCGCAGACCCCACAAATTATATAGTTGTTGATCCAGCCCTGTCCGTCCGTCCGTCCGTCCGTATGAATGTCGAGATTTCGGAAACTACAAAAGCGAGATATCTGAAATTTCACATGAACACTCGTATGTTAGTTAGTTAGTTTATTTGTTGTTTTTTTTTTTTTTTTTTTTCGATAACTCATCCCATTTCCAAATTATAGATAATTATAGATAATTATAGATAAAAATTTCGTTGCCGTTTTTACATTTTTAGGCATAACTTTTACACCGTTTTAGCTAGAGGCTTAAAATTTGTATATTTACATAGATATAATGGGTACGTAAATTTTGTAATTTTTAGATTTTGGATGCCACGCCCCTTCGGCCACAATTTAAAAAAAAAAACGCATTTTAAATACTAGACTTGCAATTTGGCACATAGATACATTTAGATACTCTTAATCTACTCAGAAAATTTCATGAAGATCGTGCATCTAGAAGTGGAGTTATAAGCGTTTAAAATATAGCCCAACCCAACCCCAAACCACGGCAGCAACTTCGCAGTTAGCAGAGCTCGCGCTCATACGTTCGTAAAGAAGAAGAGTATCACTTTTTTGGCAGGGTTCAGGGTATCTCGTAGTCGAGCCGTCTCGACTAGAGCCTTCTTACTTGTTATACCCTGAGCCCTTTGAAAATGGGAAATCAGGGTTTAACGGTTTTGTTAAAAGTAGAAGCAGAAGGAAGCGTGGCAGACCCCATAATGTATATGTATATTCTTGATTAGGATGACGAGCTGAGTCGATATAGCCATGTCCGTCTGTCCGTATGTTTGAACGCGTCGATTGCCAAATATATAAGAGCTATCTTTATTTTCTTTCTTCATCTCTAATTTTGTATTTTTATTAATTTTCCTTTTTCTCACTAATATTTTTTATTTAAAAAATTATTATAAATTGTTAGGTTAATATAATACCAGAGAACCTATAATTCTAACTTAAGTTTTCAATTAACACATTCTATTTTTCTTAGTTTCAATATTATCACTGACCATTTTTGGCTGTGAATAGGGGCATAGCTGGCCGGTCTGGCAAATAAAACACCTCCATCGGGTTGGTGATGCTATTGTTATTTTAACGTTTTGTACTTCTGTTTAGGGTTTATGATTATATAATTTTAATTTTAATTTTCTTTAGTTTGACTCACGAATTGTCAACATATTGCAAATAAAATAAAATAAAAACTATAGATTCTCAGAATAACAGAGAATAGAAAAACTATAGTTAGAAAATCAAAAAAATCATTCTCATTGTCTTAGGTCCGTATATTGCACGCGCAGTATAAGTGTGTTTCAGAGACTCGATAACTTTCATGTTTCTAGAGTTAACAATTTATCGCGAATCAGTTAAAAAATTATTTGTCATTCATCTTTAGAGTTAGAGTCTCCAAGAATTCTACCAATGTATATGTAGATACTAATTTAATACAATTTCGGTTTTTGTCAGATTTTGGACTCCGGTCCCCAATTCCTCCACACCCTCAAATGTGTAAAAAATGTATTTCAAATACTAGAGACACTAGATACTAGAGACTAGAGACTTCAAATACATAGAGAAATACTTGGTTTGGCATATGCCAATTCTGAAAATTTGATTACGATTGTCAATCTAGAAATAGAATTATTAATCAAATAAGCAAAACCCACGCGGCAGAGCATGTAGTATAGTTTGTTACGCGTGGAGAATCGAAAGGAAGCATTCTTGGAATATGATTCGTTCGAAGAAGGGATCAGGGATTTCGTAGTCGAGCAGTCTCGACTACGGCTTTCTTACTTGTTATTTATTAGAGAATTGTATTTTGACAAAGAGACACATTTAGATCGTCCATCGCGCAGTAACTGCGCCGTTAGCAGAGCGCGCGCCTATACTTAAGTAAAGAAGAAGAGTATTAGTTTTTGCAGGATATCTCGTAGTCGAGCATGCGCGAGTAGGTATTGTTTATCATTCACTCTCATTTTTCAAATAAAAAACATAATTCAGAACTACTCTGTTAGTGCATATTAAAGAAAGAACAATTAATTTGAAGTAATTTTGTAATATATTTGACATGCACACACACTAAGCGTCGCTCTACGCCTATTTAGTAAAAGGTTTCTTAAATTCGCATTTGAGCTTGATATGCTTTTAGATTGATTAGTCACACGCTGGCAATCTCCACTGTAGTTAGGTGCGATATATATTTTAAGGTATTGATTACGGTGGGAAGCTTCACACACCTTCACACACTCAGAAACACCTAGGCACACTTACTCGTTTTCACGGGAGCGCAGATAGTACGGCGTATTGCGTGAGCTGCCGCCAGTGCTGCCGCCGTCCCGTCCTCCGCCGCTGCTGCCCGCCTTTTGCGGACTTAGGCGCCGCATGCCGTTGGTCAGGCTCCGAGAACGCGGTACCCGAGATCCACTGCTGCTGCTGGAGCTTTGGCGCTGTTGCGTCGGCGTCGTTGTCTTGCTGGCGGGATTTCCGCGCCTGCCACGCCCCGTAGGAGCCGCCCCAGCCGCAGCTCTGCTGCGCGCATTAAGGCTGTCGGCGCTGCTGCCGCCGCTATTGTTCAAATGTGGCACGCTCGAGGCGCGACGCACCATGACTCAACTGGCTAGGCACAGCTACAAAGACTTGAACTGTCGCTGGCTTAGACCAATGCAGCCACATGGCTACAGCACTCACGCACAAATGATTGAGCCAAAGGACCGGTCAGCGAGCGAACGTTATACGAATTATTCAAACTAATAATCGCGCGCGTAGGGACTCGACCGCGCGCCTCGTCAACTCAACACGAACTGAGCTTCAAGTTCACCAGGGCGACTTTTATTACACATATATATACATGTATAAGTATATGTATGTATAGACTACAGATTTATGGTAATTTTTTTTACTCACAGACACACACACAATGCTATTTGAAATGTACGCGAGTGACCACGAGTCGGCTTTGGCTATAAGGTTTGTTTGGCACCTGTACTTATTTCTGGCGCTACCTGTACCTTTCGTAATTTTGTTTTGGCTGTTGCTTCGCTACTCGCCACTCGCCACTCGCTTCGGCCTGGCAATTAAATCAACGCGCTGTTTTAGTAAACAAACCCCGTTTGGCCTCCTGTGCGAGTGGCGTTCGTGCAACATTTAAATTATTGTCGTGCCTTATTTACATTTACTTCAGCATAATCACAGCAAATGTGAATTAGATATATATGTACATGCATACAAACACACATTATGTGTGTACACATTATGTATATGTTGGTGTACATATGTATATGCATATGCACTTTTGGAATACTTTATAGGATATTAAACCCAAGAGCACTACGATTAGCAGCTACTTATATGCGAGTTCCGTTGTCCATTTCTATTTATGTACGTAATACGTATGTATATGTAGACGTAAAGTGGAAATAGACTACGTAACTCACATTTAAGTATAGCTATTTCAGGAGTCTTCAAATGCTATCATCACTTATTACGAATAATACAACTCTAACTAGTAATTAATGCAATAATTCAATTTTTAGTGAAGTCAGCTGATGATAGAATTTTAAGATTCTTGAAATAGCTTTAAAGGCAACTTAAGGCTTTGCTAATTAGTGAAGCTTAAAAATCTGGAGTGAGACAGTTAGTTACACTCGAGGGTTGTCTGTTGAATTTTAATATGAAGGGTAAAAATTATAAAACTGTATTTATGCTAATTATTTACATGCATTTAGTTGGTTGCGGCTCAACTCCTTTTTAAAAGACATTTATGGGGATTGTGCATGAGTATATATGCAGTTCAATTTACAATTGCACACCTTGTAACTATAGCGTCTAGGCAAAATAGTCTGTTGGTTGTATGTACATATGTTTAACTTCTTTTATCCAATTAAATGAAGCCAATTGCTTGAAAAATGCAAAACTTGAAATAAAATTTGAAATATCTTTCTCGCATTAAGAAATCTATAATTAGAGTCTGTTCCCAAACAGGGAAAAAGAGTATATGGTTTGTGCATTGTCCGTCTTGCTGTCCGTCCGTC